>CM021786.1:1395856-1426691 GCA_011076525.1 Nettapus auritus | reverse complement strand
GTTCTAAATACAGCACACCATGCCCACAGCAGGGACTTGGCGTGACACCTCAAGAGCTGGAGAACCCCAGTCTACTCCAGAACAAACCTTGTGCACCATGGTAAGCAAGGAAAAAAGATTTCTCAGTTTCTTGGGAACAGAATGCAGACAGATAGAATGCCATCAAGGCAAGGGGAAAGTGTTTACATCTCTAAATTGTTCAGTTCTGTGGCGATAGAGAGAGCACAAAACAGGCAAGTGAATCACAGTTCTAAGGGTTATCAGATCTTCAAGTGTAGGCTTCGTACAGTTCCACTGATCTTAGTAGAAATGCATCAGTCTGTGCCAGGGGTAATACAGACCATGAACCTTTAGAAAGTTTCTTACCACTTCTTCAAGAATAGACCTTTTTTCATCCCAGCAGGTTTGTTGGTCCTGCACTTCACATAAATAAGGACCTCCGGCAATGATTTTATGCTTGTCAGGTTCCATATTTTGTATAGAGATGTCATGCACTGTTTTAATTCAACTTGGAAGCAACTTCAAATGTCTGCTGTCAGCAAAACTTGAGACAAAAAAAAAAAAAAAAACTTTAAAACTTTAAAACAAAAATAAGAAGATAGACAGGGAGCTCTGTTCAAGATGATGATGATACCACCATTTCTATCAATATTCATTATCCAAATTAAAAATAAAACAAACAGCAAAGGGAAACCTCATAATAGCTAGCGTGCACTTGTGCATGTATAAGCACCCATCAGCTTAACAGTAAGTGTGAGATGCCAGCAGCTCACAGAGCTTCTGTTGCCATTTGCAGCCATGATCAAAAGCTCCAAAACATTGTTTTGCTGACGCTACCAACAACCCTGTAAGGCTCTCAGAAATGATGAGCAATTATACTAAAGCTGATGAAAAACAAATCAATTTTCACAAAGCCTCCTATCCCAGTTAGGAATGGGAACATCCAGAGAGAGGTGGACAGTGCCACGGCAAAAATAGGAGAAAATACTGCCAGACTGTGGGGGTTAGAAAGGAAAAAAAAAATAAAAATCTGCAATCCAGCAGACTTCAAACACACACTTATTTTTGCACTATAATCTGGGATGTGTTCATCTCCAAAGTCAGTCCTGGGGATGTGAACCTACTTCCAGTAGACCTATTCATCTTACACACCATAACTGCTAATCATTAGAAGCATCGGCTGTTCCCAGCTGCCAGCACAATGACCCAGTTTGGGAGGGCAGGTATGTGTACAGCTCAATTCTGAAAGTTCAGTACTTGGTATTTAACATTAAAGCTAAAGTCTCTGTCCCATAATTAATATTACATACAGAGATGCACGTACATATCTTTGTATTTACTATGCTTTTTGCCTTTTTAGAACAAACTACTCTAGTTAGCAATGGCTGCAGTAAATTGCTTCTTGCAGAACTAAGGCATTGTTTACGTGTAATTCTTCATTCTTGGACCCAAAATATCTCTGGAAGAGATAAACAGCTCTATCCCATAAAAATTCCTCCAATCCTATATCTAAAGCACAGCAAACAACACTGAATTAATGGGAGGAACATATCCTTGTTGCCAGACAAAGAGTTAAAAGTCTGTATTTGGGCTGCTCCATATGCATCGCATGCCCTCTCTGAACAGGATTATGCTCAAATTCCCCACACTGATAATTATTATATGTAAATACCCAAAGTCGATTTGCCAACTGCATGGCTGTATTTGACATCTGCATATTTCTTCCATACACCATAACTCTGCATGCAGACAGCTGCCTGCTTGTATAAATCTGCCATCTGACTTTATGAATCTCATGAGTTGTAGTGTAAGCAGGTCAGGTTTTGTGTAAAAGTTGTGAAATTAATGAGACCCCACAGTGCAGGTATTTCTGGATGTGCAGGTAGAGGCTGGGGTTGGCTGGAGGAGGCAGGTATGTCATTTGTCTGCAGAGATGATTAGCAGTGAAACCCTAATGGTTAAGACAGACCAAGTCCAGCACTATTGCAATTAAAGCTAAATGGATTTCAAACACAAGCCTTCGTTTTTAAATGCATCTGCCTTTATACAAAACAAAGACAACCCCTCCCAACACTTCACTCCTGTCAAAGCTCTGTGTGCCTGAGAGGCCCCAGAGGTTCTGCAGCTATTTTTAAAGAAATGGAATCATAGGCCACAGGTTAGAGAAATGCAGCTGGCATACCCTTTGCAAAGGTAAAAACGTGAACGTTATAGATCCACTAAATATGGAAGCTTTGAACTGTTTCAGAAGCTGAAAGTCAGGACTACTTAATTTTGGCCTTAAAAAATGTAATCTATTATTTCAATCAATTATATTTATTTTTAAAGAAAAATTTGAAAATATTTAAATAAAAATATATTCAAGATATATTCAAGATAAATAATTTCCCATAAGTTTTGCAGGAAGCTTTCACTTAGCTCTAGACTGAGGTGCTTATTTTATCACGGATCTTTCTACTACACTAACTGTGATAGAATGTCACATACATCTAAAGTTTTAATATGAAGTTTGGAGACACGGGGAAAATAGAGTAAACGGGGTCACAGCACAGAAGGCTGCTCAGCATAGCAGCAGTCATCATGAGGATTACATAAAGGAAAACTGTATTATTTACAGGTGCTGAACAACAGGATTATGGGGGAAAACAAAATGAATCAGGGACTCTTACTGATCAAACTATTCATTGGAATGGAAGGCCTCAGAAGATTACTTTCAGATTCTGAAAATTACCAACTATAAACAAATATCTCAAACAGTGATCTCAGAAGCCATGAGAAAGGTGTCTGAACTTTTTTATACATCCAGGCAAAGGGGAGGGAGTGGGAGTAGGATGAAGAGAGGGTGAGCTATTACGCCCTAGTCCTTGAAGAAATTTCAACCCACAGGATACTCTTGCTGTCATGAATAAAGGAGGTGACAAGGTCTAAGACAAGGTTTCAAAACCAGGAGGAAGAGAAAGTGGAAAAGAGAAGATTTATAAGTTTCATCCCAATAGCAAGTAGGATTCTGTTTGCCAAGGTTAGCTGACACAAGCACAAAAATGTAATAGCTATAAATTTGTCTCCAACAAGATCTATTGTCACTTTGAGATGATGGAACCTGTTTTATCATCTGACTTTTAAAATATATACACAGAGCAAGACATGCTATTAACCTATAAAATAATACTGGTTTTGAAATTTTAAGAGGATACACATACCCTGTATATATTACTTAAAATGGAAATAAAATGAGTATGTAGTTAACCATTTCCCCAATGAAACATCACTTTCTAGAAAGTGTGCCTGAAAGACTTGAGGCCATCTTACTCATGCAAATAATCCTAGATAAATCAGCATGAAGAATATAAAAAAAAGACAAATGCCTTCACAAAACACTGGGTTCTACTGAAAGCATGGAACTGAAACCACTATATTATATCAGCGATCTTCCTACTGAAATCTCCTTTCTTAGGGCAAAGTGTTGAATAAAAGAGGATGGTATGCAAACTTGTCAATTTAAATAATCATCAGAATTTCTCTAGCTAGATAAAAGCAAATAAGCAATAGCTTTAAAAAGTTGAAAGTTGCTTATAAATGTTTGTTCAAGCTGCATTAGTTGACTACCTCTGGTGTCACAGTCATTAACGAAGCTCAAGTGATATTACTTGTTTCCAGTTCCAGCTGTACTCTTTGGGTGCAAATTTACCAGGACAAGCAAAAGGAATAATGATCCTCATTTTCCATTCCACTATGTAGCATGCTCACTCCCACACAGCATGAGAAAGTCAGAGCCGTGTAGCTACAGAGGCACGTTCCCCATTTAGACCATCTCTGCTCTATCTGTCTCTGCTGATTATTCTTTTTCTCCTGGTAATATTCTAGAGAGGAAAAAAAAAAAAAAAAAAAAAAAAAAAGAGAGAAAGAAACAGGAAAAGTCCAAGACCGAGCAGACAAGAAGTAATATAGTGCCACTTGAAGTAGTTTGGGCTACAAATGCTTCTGAGATCTGCCATAAATGTGTCTGGTTAGCAGATTTCTAGCAAATATCTGCGTGGATATTTAAATATATTTTTTTCTATTAAAAGCTGGACAGAACCTAACATATATTTGGAATTCTCAGGCCATCCAAAGGGAATCAGGAGCTCTATGCATGACCACACATTTTTTTGACCTTTCAAAAACTGTGAGGACAGTGATTTTTTCTGGTGCTAAAAGTGATCCCTGCAGGAATATTTTTTAGCAAACAGTGCTGAAAAAAATCCCAAATGTGAGAAACTCGTGTTTATCATAGTATGTCCAAGATTTAGAACAGAGTAAGTTCTTACAATTCCATCCTAAGGTTTGTAAAAGCTGAATTTGTAAGAAATAGACTCACAGCTGAAGATGGTGGTATCATATATAAGAGCTTGAATATTGCTCCAAGCATTGAAAAACATAGCTTGTTCACAGCAAACTATCATCCTAAGATCATGTTGGGTACATGGTGAAGGGAACATCTTAACTTGTTTCTCTAGTGTTGAAAAAGCACATAAACCTTAAGTTCTGAAAAGACGGATATCGTGAAAACAGCTAAAATGGGCGGACACATCATTCTTGCAAACGCCAACATTAATGACCAAGCTAAGAAAAAATGATAGCAGGTATTTCTTTGAAATACTTTTAACTTAGTCCTTTAAATAGAGACATAAATGTTTTTATAACCTTGTTACTAACAAATGCAAATTCATACAGACCCAGATGGCATTCTTGTATTTCTACTGTGAAAACCTCAATATAGTGAGCATCTAAAACAATTGCTTAAGTTTCATTAATGCATATTCCTAATCTCAAAAAAGGACAGCTTTTGTGGTAATCACTATTATTTTCTGCACGGGCAATGATTTCACCATCACCTAAAGCAGCACTGAATAGAGTCAGGCATTCGATGTGCTTCACTTTTTACTTTGAGGTCTGGTATGCAGCCTTGGAGCAACAATACCGAAAAATAATAGTGCGCGTCACAGACAGCCCCTTGAAAGAAAGGGTCTTTTGGATGACACTTTATTTCCCATGTGGGATTCTTCCCAATGACACCGGATGTTGAGATATAGGAAAAATGCGGGACTCAATTGTTTTCCTTCTTTTCTCTGACTTTTCACACCAGTTGTAAAACAAGTCTAAAGCACAGTTTTTCCTTATACCACTATGCCTTACCTTTTCCTTATATCACTATACCAACTAGCTTATGAATTGTGAAAAGAGGTGGCATTACAGGAATTGTTTTCCTTCTACATTTCTTCCAATTCCTACATCTTAGAACAAACCTTTTTATG
The DNA here is from genome assembly GCA_011076525.1 of Nettapus auritus. Classification (NCBI taxonomy): domain Eukaryota; kingdom Metazoa; phylum Chordata; class Aves; order Anseriformes; family Anatidae; genus Nettapus; species Nettapus auritus. The sequence goes on along the minus strand of CM021786.1, from coordinate 1,421,397 downwards.
GCACTGAATCTGTGCTCTCTGCTTCAGCTGCAGACTGTTTTCTACGGATGGCTCTCCACAGGATCTGTGCTGAGAACTCAGATGCATTTCACATTAGCCACCCATGAGCCACGGCATGCTACCGGTATTCTGAGCAAGCCACCACTCCTAAAAATCAGACGACTGCCAGGAGCGCTGTATGCCTTCAATCCCGTAAGATCTCCCTCCTCTCCACCTCCTCCTCTCCGCGTTCAGTTTTATATATAGACTACAATGAATTATTGGAGACACATGCTGGAGGCATGGTTGAGCAGTCATGCACATAAAATAGAATACAGCAACAGAGAACCTACAAGAGGTAAAAGCAGAGGTCAGGGGCGTTCAGGCAAGAATAGACAGACTCTCCCAAGGGGCAGCTTCTCTGGAAATGGCATTGTTTTGTTATTAATATGCCTACCAAATACACTAATATAGAAACAGAGAAGTAAGTAATAATCCTGTGGGGAATAAGAAATAAGGGAGGAGATTTTCTATTCTGTTGGGATTGTATCAGCTCATTTTATCAGCCAGACCCTCACAAGCAGTATTTTGTCTTGCAGGAGTTCAGAAAAACGTCTTTACGTTGCAATCCCGAGACACCTATCTCCAGGCCACAGTCTCAGTGTTACTGGAGGAGACAGATATGTAAAAGCAGCTGGTTTTTCAGAGTAGCTTTAATGTAGGCAATTTTATACAGAATTAGGTATCTCATTAGTAGAGAAAATGACATGCATACACAAATAAAGGGACAGACCATGACTTTGAATTAAAACCTGATTAATAAGGAGAGTGAGTTTGAACTAACACAAAGTTTGCTTGGGAAGCTGCTAAAATCTACCCTATGGGGGTTTTCACAACACTTCTCCTCACCAAGGACCATCTAAGAAACCACAGCCCTTTCCAGGTTTGCTGTGTTCTAGAGAAAGGAATACTGGCCTCTTGATATTTAGAAATTTCTCCTTCCTCACATTAGCTGGCCTATGCATAGAACTACTGGGCACTCCATAAATGCCTTACCTTCCTAAAGGACCAACTAGGGACACATGGCAAGCAGAAGCACCGTTTAGAGGAATATTAAAAAACAGAAAGATCTAATCTTATCTTTGAACATGGATTCACTGTGCAGTCTAGGGCAAGTCACTTCCCTTCCCTTCCTCAGTCCCCCACCAGTGAAGTGACAATGCCAATATTACTTACTGCTGCTCAGAGCTTAGTCCCAAGTAATACCATGAGTGTAAATCTGATGGTATTGGAAAATCAAGTGTATTTTAAGACTGAGTAGAAACAAATGGGAAGCTGTTTTATCAGACAATAAAACATCCTATATTGTGTTCAACAAATGAAATATTTCCACTGCTAAATCAGGATAAAAATACAAAAATTTCAATTTTCCTCTTACATTATCAAAGCATAAAGAGGGAGGAACTTCATCTAGGTTACTTATTTATCGGGCTCTATCTAAAAAAAAAAAAAAAAAAATAGAAAGAAGAAAAGTAATAGGCACTTCAGAGGCCAATTCATCCCACTGTAATACAGGTAAGATAAATTGCTTTTATACCTTAACATAAAAGGGGCCATAAGAACACTCTAAGAGTAGACCCTTAAACTTGCCTAGCCAGCTCATATTAACAGAGATGGATTTCATTCTAACTGAAAATCCAGACAAGCTTTAATTTTGGATGAACCTTTGACTGCCAATTAATTTTTTCTTTTAATTGAAAAAATATTCAAGTGTGAAAACCAAACCATTTCATTTTGAGATATATTATTCACACAGAACAGCTCCTGACCAGCTCAAACAATGGAGTGTAAATTGCAAATTTGTTTTGGTCATGATTTCTCTGTAAGTTATTTGATTAAACATATGAAAACTTTCAATAAAAAGGCTTCATCTGTTGGAGGTAGCAACCTAGTCCCAAAACCACAGGGTGCCCCTAAGCTTTTCCAAAAAAAAAAAAAAACAAAACAAATCTCTCACCTTTTATGCTGTCCATTCTGTTCTACGATTTAAAATGTTTTGTTGGCAGAGTATTTTACCCTAATGAATGATTTGGAGCATTTAAAACATAAACCCCATGAAGAAACAAAAAATACCATGGGATTTTGTATTTTCTCTTGACAGTCCCACACAAAGGTGCAATTAATATCCAGACAATGTGGCAAAGGCAATGTTTTTTAAGCACTACATTTTGGTGAACTTTAAGGATTTCTTAAACAGCAGTAAAAATTAGTTATATGCTTACAACTCCATTCTGCAAAAATACGTATCGCTAATATCACTTCTAATGAATAACTGGTAAAATTGCTAAAAGCAAAGGAATCCTCCTGAACAGATTTGCTATAAAGCAGATAGTGGGGTTATTTAAACATCACAGTCATCCAAATCACAACTGCATCAAAAGCACCTGCCATGTCTTTGTTGATCATAGGGTTTGGCAAATGCTTTTTTTTTTTGCTTCCATTAATAATGTGCCATCTGATATGCGCTGCTTTGGGTTCAGTTCCGATTGTATTTCCATTCTATTCTTGGGGGCAAAGGAAAGTGCTAGGCTCTAAAATAAAGCTCCCTTGAGATTTGCCCTCTAACTTCTAGCAACTTTTTATCCTCTTCATGTTTCAAACTTGTTTCTAACACCAGCCAAGTAAATGACTCCACATGGCAAAGGTCAGCCAGTACGACTACTTCTTGAGTGGATAATAGGAAGGAAAGCCCATTACACTTGTTATTTTTCCATTAGATGCCTCTGAACAAATAGCTCACATAAGTGGAGTCTTGGCTTGATTCTCCCGTGTAATTAGAGTAGTTCTCCAGTTCACAGTCCTGTAACACCTACCCACTTACCAGAACGCATTTTACTACTCAGAGACCCAGCCTAGAAAGACTGAATGAGTTGAAATATCAGGCTTGATAATTCAGACCAGATTTTTTTATGGTTGGTAAGGACATGACCTAGACAGGGCATTACAGAAGCTCGTGTTGTGAATGGTGGAGGTAGAAAAAAGTTGCTCACTTTCTCACAATGCTAAAAACCAGAGCCACCTGGTAAACTTCCAAGACACAAGAGTTAGAGCATGCAAACAAAATCTCAACATACAGAATAATTACACTGTATAGCTCATTGCCATGGCATATAATGGAGGTAAAAACCCAAACTGGCTTCCATTCAATATTATATCAAATACTAATAGCTTAGCTTACATGTGTTTATTGGAGGGGACTGTCCTAACAGTTTCCAGCTAAGGAGATGCAATGACATTTTATTCTGAAGGTATTGAGCAGATATACTTCGATTTCTCCTGAACATTTAAATATATATATATATATAAAGATATTTCAGCAAAATAAATAGTTTTGCTGATCTCTGAAAAAGCCCTTTATGTGAACAAGCAACTTCATAAAAGTGTGCTACCCATGTCTATACACCACAGATAGGAAAACGTCTTTGATTAACAATTTATCGGTGGGATGCCTACTTCCCTGCCTGCATTCAAATTTCAAATGTGTGAATTCACCTTTGGTGTATCTGCTGTCACCTTCAATGGTGTTTTAGTAAGGATGCTTTAGACTTCCACAGAATGATATGTTGGTTTTGGATGAAAATGGGAGAGCTGGAGAGCTTTTTCACTAACTCTTTTAGATCAGTCACCTAATATCCCATTTTGCATGTCTTACCACGGTTATTATTAAAGCTGTCTGAGATTCTTGGATATGTAGGACACTTTTACAACTGTCATTTTGGCAGCAAGTCACAGGGTTATTCTGTTCTGCAGCAAAAGCTTAGAATGAAAGCAAAAATAAGTGCAAAACAAAACTTTTGTCAAAGCCTGAGCTGATTTAGGATGATTCCACTAAAACACAACTGCAGCAAGACATTTCTGAAAACTTTGCTCCCTGTGTTTAATAAGATCATGCACTTCAAACAAGGCCATAAAAAATCAGGATGGTCTTTTATGTCTCTTTATGCACCATCACCCAACTGTGAAGATGAACTTATTAAATATTGAAATCCTCAAGCCTTGCCTCGAGCCCAGAATTATATATTACAAACCTGGCATTTTAAGTTGTACATATTAGTTGCCACAAAAGTGCTTGTCTAGCCATCCTCTGCTCCTTCTCCATTCTCTTTCAGTGAAGAGGGCTAAAAACCAATATGGTTGTGATGGGCACTGTGGTGTTACCACACCACCATTGCTCCCACTGGCTCCGTCATTCTGTACGTCAAAACTCATGCTGGTGCACAATATGAGCTTCAAAACACCTTATAGAAAATAATATTTTTGGGAAACATCCCTTGATTCCCCTCCATATTCTGTCCCTTCTTGAGTATCTGGGAAACGCTTTCTCTACTACACAGAAATATATATAAATACAATAGTAAAATCATGCCTTAATGTTATAAAGCCTTGCAACTCCCAGCTAGACAATGCAAATGAGGTTTTAGTCCAGGATAGGTAAAGAGGTCCAAAAACAAAACAAAACCCCACAGCATGCAAGTAAGGCATAGAAGCAATCAGAATATACAAATCTGCCCCTTGTAGAAAGTGACATTTTAACAGAAAGTTGCATGGTGACATGAAATCACTACAAGAGTCTGTAGACAGGAAAGGTCTTATAAAATTAGCCTGCCCTTTAACAGTTGCTGCTTTAGGACTTTTCTGCTTGGAGAAGTTAGCACTTCGCCAACCAAAGCATGTATTTGCAGCATGCACTACTCCACAGTAGTTTCCTACATCAATAATCTGGAGCAACTCCCTGCTAGACAGCTTTCTTTAAAAAGAAAGTAAAATCAGTAAAATGAATCTGTGCCTTATACAAATCAAAGTGGTCACTGTACAGCATAGCACAGTTAATATTAAGTATCAAAGCTACATTTAAAAACTGTAGAGAAGACCTTTAAAGTAAACCGTGTCATACAGAGATGCTTCTGAAATGCAACTACACGGGAGGGTAGCTCTAAATGCATACTGCAGGTTACTTCATGGTAACACCACCATGTAAATAACTCCAACATGTTTCACACACTGCATGAGAGCTATCATTTTTGTCCCAATACAGAGTCACTGGCGTCTTTGAAAGACACTAAAAGACCCTAAGACATGGGAACGCAAATTGTCTTCCCCTCAAGCTGCCAGTCCATGTACTGGAGAAGAAAATGGAGGAATAAACTGAGAGAGGCTGAGTGCACAGCGTGAGGTTAGCAGATGAAATACAAAGGTTAAGCCCCACAATTGCTGCGTGTCAAGCTAGTCATGGTGATAGTCAATCTGTGGGTCTGAGATCAGGAGCTGGCATCAAGTGATTTATTGTAACTGAGCAAAGTGTCTTGCCCCCCCGAGGTCCAAACATAAATATAGCTGTGCTTCTTTCAGCCAGAATCCCCAAAGCAGTCATATAAATTGTGCCTCATTTTAGAAAGGTATTTTCAGGGGGAGAAACAAACACAAAAAGTAATGCCAAGACCTCCCTCAACTGCACGTAGATTTCCACGTTGTACATTTACGACAGAGTGCTGCCAGGCTCAGGCCCCAACTCTACACAAAGCAAATCTCTTAATTAACTCCCTGTAGTTAATTTAGCAAGCCACATTACTCATTAACATTACTCTTAACTCATGGAAGAGAAATACTTTCTTCTCTGACAGCTTCTGAGGACAATGCTCTCAATACTTTGGGGCTGAGCCCTACTCCATCACAGTTAACATACAAAATATGATTACAAATTTTGAATCGTATCACCAGGTATCTTCGACCTACTACTGTCTTTTTACAAACTGTTAACGAGGAGCATATGACCGATGCTGAGTATGTGCATTAGTGAGTACTGGAAAATGTTCTTATAGTGATGTGCACTGTCTGAGAACTTTAACAGAACTGAAAATATAAAGGATATTAAATAGGATGGAATTGCGTTTTTGCAAAGTAGACTGCAGATAAAAAGCTGAGGCTGACATCCCTGTTCTAAAAAAGCCATGGCCTTCACATAATTATCAGATGAAGCATCTCCTGCAAAGCATGTAGCCTTTCTTGCAGGTATTGTGATTGTCTCCTTTGGAGCATGATACCACCCACTCAGCTCCACACCAAATTCCCATTTTTTAACTTCTTACCAGATCAAAAGAATAAGTTAACAGAAGTAAACTGAGCTAAATGATAGATTTTATATTTTCTGCCAAGGAAATAAAATAAAACCTTAAGCCAAAAACAATCCACATAATGCAAACAACAAAAAAATATATACAACTAAAGGGGATATTCATGTTCGTGGAGCTGCAAACACTGTGCTGCAGGTAACAGGAAGTATTCTTCCTATTATGAAAGACAGTCACAAATTAACTTGAAGCAAAGGGAAGGATAAAGATGATCTTTTAAGGATGAATGTGTGAAAAGTACCTTTGAGGTTTTCTGTTCTGTCAGCTTAGTCCTACCATTACAGAAAAGAAAATAGAACTCAGTAGGAAAAAAAAAAAAAAAAAAAAAAACGGAGGGGGAAGAAAAAGAAAGAAGACAACAAGGGCCCATCTATCTGCTGGCATAAAGTGAGTTTGATTCAATGCTTCTGGAGCTCTAACCTTTTACACACCTGGGGAAGGAGTTCATGCTGTGGATGCTTTATACACAAAGTTTATCTCTCTCTAAACCGTTCACTTCAACACAGTGCATTATGCAGAAAGTTATTTTATATTACTGCTTTCCAATCTGTGGTTTTCATAAGGACAACAGTTAATAAGCAGGCACCCCACTGGGTAGCATCAAAGTCCATCTCATGTATTCCTTCTTGGTTTATTTACTTAAAATGAAGGCAAAAAAAAATGCTAGTGCCTAAGCAAACTGATATATTTTTAGAGCTTGATGCTCCCAAACATTGTCATCAGGATCAATCACAAGTAAATCCAGCAAATCCAATATGATTTTCTGTACCTAAATTGCAGGCTCATGGAAGGCATAACATACAGCTTACTTATCCCCGCTTCAAACAGTTAATCTCACTTTTAATATAATTACCCACCTTTTCACACTGAATGGAACTAAGAAAGGGATGGAAACAGAATGTACAGCTGCCTACCGGTGCAAAGCAGTAAGCAACTTCTCTACATCAGCATTCAATTTGTCTCTATCCCAGGTGAGATTAAGTGGGCATAATCACCTGCTTGCAATATCCACAGACACAGGTATTACGGGTATAAATAGCAAATGGGTAGAAACCTGTGCCTGTGCTAAATATGCAGACGCCATACGCTGTATCCTCAGCTTTTCATTAGGAAGAAATTACTTAAATTTATACGACTGCACAGTGCGGGCAGGGTTGTGTGCTGGTACGTGCTTCTGGTGGGTTTCACTGGGCTGGTACCCCCAGCACTTGTCCTGCGGTTGTGTCTCCTGGCTGGCCCCGGGTAAAATGGTCAGGCTCTCTGTGTATCACAACACTGTCAAAGTGCCATGTGTGAAGGCAGAAAGCTACGTAATAGTATCGTGTAACTTCAAAGTAGATATACAAAGTCCAGGCCACTAAATATTTCATGCTAACGCCTGTTCTCTTGGCCTGTGATTCTACGCACAGTGTTGTTGATGCTATTTTCTCCAAAAAGGGGGAAGCTTGTTCAGGAGAGAAGCAATAATTTATGGCTTTCGTTTACTGTTCTAAACTGCAAGAGAGTGCAGGATGAACCAAGCCGACTTTTCCATTCCCTACCTTTCTGTTCCCTGCAGGCAGACAGCCGATACTCGCAGCTTGTAAGCCAAAACTTATGGTGTAGTATCTCACAGTGAGCCATACAGGAAGATCTTAACACCTCTCTCACTCCGGGAAAGGGACAAATAGTCAATAGTACAGTCTAACCTCTCGCATTTTGTCTGAATTATTCCTCTTCAATTTTTCTTTTTGGTGTTTTATCCCCTACTCAAAGTTATATCCCCTTAGAGCACCCTAAACAACCCTTTCCCTGTGGGTGCACATACCTTTCAGCTGCTCTCAGATAACTTTTATAGCCTATTCTTAGCAGTTGTTTAGTCAAGCCATACGTACTTCATCACTTTAATCTCTCCTTATAAATCAACCCCTCAATCCTCTTCATCATTTTTGCTGTCCTTCCATAGTAGTCTATGCCTTCTTAGTTTCTGTTCTCTTTGCCAAGTCGATAAAAGAAGATATCATATATTTGGATGTGTACTGTATTTCGCAAATTGTACTAGCAGCTTTGTTGCACTTTTCTGACCTATATATTATGATGTTTATTCTGCCTGTTCACTGCATTCTTTTGCTTAAAATCTCACTAACCTTCCAGTAGGGAAAGCATAACCATATAATCAAAATACTGAATACTAAAAAGGTCAACATAAAACTGTTCAATACCTGAGCTACTACAATATATTAGGTATTAAAATTCTTATATCTCACACTTCTGAGAAGAGAGTGAGAAGGAAAAAGAGCATAGGATGGAACAGTAACCCATTCAAGTGTCAAAGACTGCAGTGAAAGAAGAAAAAGTCATGTTCTGAACTACACATCCTGAAAAACAAAATATTTATTTTTTTTTAATAAGTAAATGGATTTCCCCTTATCTGTTGTAGGCTATATATTCAGAATAAAGCTGCTTTTCAAAAAGATCCAAAATAGGGAAGAAAGTCTGGCCCAAAATAGAATAAACTTGAAGACTGCTGCAAATAACTTAAGTATACACTTCAACCACTGCCTCCTTAAGTTCTCATTAGTGTTAGTGCTGTTTGTATTCTGACAGTACACACATCAAAATGATATGGAAAGTGATACAGGTAAGAAAAGATGTTTCTCACAGAAGCCTTCAATTGAAATAGATAGGACAATCAATGAGGGAAGGAAATGCAAACAGATATATGGGATAAGTTCTTTCAAGACTATCTACCCACTGGACTTTGCTGCCTTCTGATTCACCTTGCCTGTCTTTATTGATTATGGATTAGAGTCTTTGTGCAGAATGAATTGAAGCAGATAATACCAAAGTTGGTTCCAGCTATTTTAGATAATTTTATATGATGAGACAAATTGCATGCCCTAGATTCCACTGAAAGCTGAGGCTGGCTCACCTAAATGTTCTTATCCCTGGCATCCACAGAGGAGATACTGATACCTCAATATGTCTGTCCAGTAGGATATCTGGGCTTTAAAACCCAAGTGTCATTAAACATCTCTGAGTGAACTGGAACAAGGGTGTTTTTTTTTTCCAGATTTTGCCAAAAATATCCAATCAACCATTATTTCAGAAGTTGGTGGTATTATATCACACCAAAAGCAAGCTTCCTGGGTTAAAGTTCAGACAGTAAAGTCATGTCATTGCAATGGAAATTTCAATTGTCTGCTGCAACACAAGGTAAACAGTCCATGTAATTAAGATGTTATGTTACTCATGCTCAGAAACCAGGACTATAATATCGCTGAAATTCCCGAAGAGTGCTCCAGTAACACATACACAACAGCTGTACTTGCACTAAATCATGGACAACTGTCATCATTTCTAGAAATCAAACGGTATTGGGGTATTGCTTTCACATTGGATAATTCAATACCACAACTTTAGGTATAACAGCAGCAAAACTGAAATTCTCCATGGAAATTTTTTAAAGGGAACAATAACTACAGCGTTTCCCAAATAAAAATCTGTTTTGCCACATGAAGCTGTTATAGAAGTATTGAAGTATAAACATCAAAATAAAGTCTAAAACATTTCAGATTTTCAAGTTCACAGCTTATTGTTAAGTCATATTATTGTTCTACAAAACAGGAAATATTTTTAGCTGTTGAAATACACACCAAAAAAACATGTTTAAGATGTTTATGAAACAAAACTTTGCCGTGGTTTTTCAGAAGTTGTAAGTGAAAAGAAATTAATGATTCTCTCAATAGAACAGATTGTTTTATCTGCCCTGCTGCAAAGTGGGTATAACTCCATATGTGTTACATATATATTTCTTTTAACAGCCTTACCCTTTGTTTACAAGGTTGAAAATCATATAGACCCTGAAAGTTTTAAATACATTTATGCGGGTTGGCAAGGGAAGTGACAGCTATCAGGCTGCGAGAGAACTGTTGAATGAGGATGAATTTAGTCCTTTGGCTATGCATCTGTTACACACTGAAAGCTTTGAATTGGAAGATGGAAAGGCAGTGGCAGCAAACCAGGACTTCATTCATCAATTAAATTCATTTTTCATAGCAGTGTAATGAATATCCAAAGGAGTGTTTGATGCCAAGTGTAAAAAATAAATAAAGCAGAGCAAGCTTAGAGTTGAGAATGAGGATATGGAGAAGCTTTCTGCAAGCTGAAGAGATTACTGTTTTCTTGCCCAACAAACTACCCTTCACAGGAAAATCCATCTATTTTTGTAAGAAAGGAGAGGTCACAATATTACAATGTGAAGAACCGTCTTGTCTGAAGTTTGGCTGTCTGACATTCAGCGTAGGATCCTAGCTGTTCTTTTCAAACATGTCACCAAAGACTAATACGCTCATTGCTCATTATGTGGGTTAGAGAATAAGAAAAGGGAATGCTCTGTGCCCAAGTATTTGGGCTTTCATGGATTCTGCAAAAAGATATTGGATATTCAGCATGCTAAAAACTGACTACCTCCATTCCCTCAAGGTATAGCAAGTCAGACACTAGCTTTTATTTCATCTGAATACCAAGCAGTAAAACACAACTTGGGTTTATCACCTTGGGCTTCAAATGCTGTAGAGCCTTGTTTAGGTGTGTTACACCTGTTGTAGTAACTCCTGCACCACAGGAACGTGACCATATAGTCTACAGGCCCAACTTATCCGGTGTTCGGTGAGCTTGGTATCTATCTATTTCCAGTTTTCAGCAGGTGTCATCTTGCACGTAGACATACCATTAGATCCTTGAAGAGTGACAGCCTAAGATGACCCACTAAGTGGTGCATTGTTAGGCTTCTCTAACCTGTGAAACTTCCTCTCCTCACAAGAATGCTGATATCAGTGCTGAGTGAATACAAAGCCATCACAGAAAATGAGGCATTCAGCACTTTCTCTGCATATGAGAAGTTGAAGACTTTCTAGAGCTTAAGTCATGATTCAAAGTGAATCACCAAATATCTTTTACAATTATTTCTGGTCCGAAATCAACAGTTTGCTCAGAGCACCAAGGAAATTATTTACATTTACAGCTCAGGAGTACCAGGTGATGGGACACAGCTCAACTAACAAGGAAATTTCAGCTTCACATTCTGCCACGTTTAACCATGGGCACATTTAACCAGAGTGCACCTGTACTCTTCCCTAAGCTTCTCGTCCCTCTCTGTATATTGCTTTGGGCTGAACTCCCTCTGGATAAATGATTGTAGAAATGCTTTCTCCCTTCAGTTGCATGTAAAAGGTGCATCACTTAGGAGCCTATCAAGAAACTTAATTCAAACTCTGCGCAAATGAAAAGGTACCCTCTGTAAGGTGAACAGACCTCACTTACTACGTTAAAGCACATAAAAAATAATTTATGCTAGATAATGCTGTCACCCCGGTAGATACTGCTGAGACAATTAACAGGTGAAACAAGCACTTAGATACTGAGAAATGTTGACATAGCATGTGAGATGATCATTACCTAAGTGAATATGGAATAACAGGGACTGCCATATGTTTTATTCCTCTCCTGTGTCTTTCTTAGGTTGGAAGAATACATTTTTCTTTTTCCTGAGTCAATGCTGAACTGCAGCATCCAAATCAATTGTCGGCAGAATTACTAAGTTAGATTTTCTATTAACATTTTAAAAATAAAAGATGGTAGCAATGGGTAGTTACAAAGCTTTACGTATACATGTATAATAAAATCAATAATAATCAATGATGTATAACACAAATGGCGACAGCAGATGTAGGCTGAAAGAATAGGGAAGAACATAATTAAGGTGATATAAGCTGGTCCAACAAAACTGATCTCTGTGTGCTTGCCCCCACTAGCACCTATGTCAGGCAGTGCAATCCAAGGGCTGCCCCCTCTCTGCTTCCTCACTGTTCCATCCCACAAAAGGCTGACCTAGATCGGTGCTGACAGCATCAGCTCAGAGGTCAAACATTTCTTGGGACCTTCCACAAGAGCACCCGTGCAGAAGAGAGATGTGCAGGCAGCTGGGCTGGGCTGGTATGGCTTTCCTTGCATTCCTCTGCCTTGATTAGAGAGCAGTCCTGGATTCTTGCTTTCTCCTCTCTCTCTGGATCCCTGCCAAGATGCTGAGTGCTCTCAGTGAATGACAGAAACACAAACACTGATCTTTTTTTTTTTCAGCAATTTCTGTTTATGTTTCTTTCTAGCAATTACTAGAGTGGAGCACACATCCAGCAATGCCCTGGATGTGCCAACCAAGGCAAATTAACACTCTCCTGCTATTAGAAGAGTGGACAGTAGCCCCAGCATCACTTTGGAAGGAAATACTGCATTCCTTCTCTAAGACGGATATTTATCAAGGGGACAGGGAGGTCTGAGGAGGGGAGGGCGAAAGGGAAATTAGAGGTTGGTAGGCATACATCGCCCAGTAGAGAACTGAAGCCACTGTGCTGCAATTGGGAAAAAGAAAAAAAATAAAGCACAGTTGTGTCACAGAAGCTACTTCCTCTCTAAATTTTTCTTCATTAGACTCTTTAATAAAAAAAGAAAAGAATAAGACTTGTCATGATTTGTGTTTGCATTTGATTCTCCATTTCATTTAAGTCACTTTCCTCTCTCCTTTACTTCTTAGATAATAGCTCATTAATAATTCCTTTCTGGAAAGCACAGTTAAATAAGAGTGGGAGCAGACAAAATAAATTTCTAGATAAGTAACTTGAAAAGATATAATCAATAAAATCCTGGGTGGCAATAATGTTACCATATTAAATTTATGGCATCTGTTTAAACAATACTTTCCCTCCTCCATTATTCTAAATGTTGCTTCAGGAGGTCTGTTTTATAGACTATATTTTTTCTTTTATGGTGGGACTGTAAACAGGCAGTTAAACTAATATTTTGGTACGTTCGGCACGCTGGGTTTCATTTTATGGGGTCTTTCAATAGAAACTCATTGCAGCTTCAAACGCCCTCTTACAGCTTGAAAACTGGAACTGCGGAAGTTTCCTATCTGCTGTTCCCAAGGCTCAATGCGGCATAAAGGTAGGTCACAGAGCTTTACATGGGATGTGTTAGCAGCACGTAGTGAGAAACAGAGAAGTGTTCTAAAACAAGATCTGTTTGAATGGATGTCTTTAGTTTTACGTCCAGGATGCAGGCCAAAACAAAGCCTAGAGCACAGGGAAGCTTGCTTGTCAAGGAAACAGGTTTAGAGGGAAAATGTAATTTATTTATTTTTTTAATTTAAAAGTCCTACTTATCTTCATGTCCCCCAGACGAGTGGCCTTCTCTCCAGATACAAAGAGAAAAAAGCTCAAAAGGATTGCTATTGCAGACAAAACTGAAGACATGCCAGGCAGCCAGGAGTGTGTTTTACCAGGAACTGTTGGACCCAGGTGCATTCCACATGTCACCCATGGGAATACCCCAGCCTAGGGGGAGAGAAGAAGAATTTTGTGCAGAGGAAAGGAAACCTGGGTACAGAGCAAAGATGAGGGCTGGGAACGGTTAGAAATGCCACCACCGGGTAAGCAGCAGCAGAGCCGCGCTGCATCGCACCACACAGCACCAGCCCCTCAGGAACAGACCCAGCCTTAGGAGCACTGGGCAGAACCAAAACCTAGGCAACAGTCCAGTTTAACACAGTTTATTATTTTCCCACTCTCAAAGTTTCTTTAGGGCTACATAAACAAACTATTCTGTCCTCGGTGTGTGTTTCTGACTCATTTCCCTATAAATGACATACTCTAAACTATACAGAAGATGTAGCCATAGGCATAAACAATTCCCCGTGTCAACTGAACTTAAACATCAACTTTTTCATTTAGGATGTTCTGTGTAGGGATTTTGGGGGGTATTTGTTTGTGAAGGGGCTGAATCCTCCCTCTGTGTTTGTACAGCACTGAGTGTAAAGCAGCCTTTTTGCACAATTGCAAGTAATACTAATAATACAACAGGGATAAAAGGAAGAAATGTCTTTGAGCATTGCTTTTCACTTTTCTTTGGGAAAGTAAACAGCATTGGGAAAAGGATGTTATCTTCTGAAGGGCAGTGGATGCACACTACTAACCCAGGGAAGCAATACTGTTGTCTTTAAAAATGCTGGTTCCCAGAGTTTTATTTCTTCACTGCTCAACACTAATGCAAGCTCTCCAGGCTACAGCATTCACAGCAACTTCTGCCACTGTCACAGTTTTGGGGCAAGTGAAAGGATTTAGTACCCAGGCTTAAAACCTCTCCTAAAAACGAAGAGCCAGGTATTTATGTTCCACGTATCCAGACTTGCCACAATTGGAAACAAAAAGGAAATGGAGGATATTAACTTTCTCTGTTTCTTATTTTTATTGTCTTTATTGATCAGGGGAATAAGTGCTAGGAAGGGAACGCTGCTATAAAGGCTTTCTGGATGTCTCTGTGTGCAGGCATCATGGTCTGTGTTCCACGCCAGGTGGATGAGTTTCATAGGATTTAAAGGAATTTTTAAAAACAAACAAGCAAGCAAAAAAAAACCTGAAGGAGAATTCATAAAATTTAATAACACCAAATAAATAATTCTAAACTTGTATAGGGAAATATTTGTCTATAGATGTTTTCAACAGCACACTTTTTGTTGTCTTTTATCTATTTAGGATTAAAATATTAATCAATCAATATTTCCCAAAAAGAATGATTTAGCACATTTTTGCCAGTTTATGCGAGTGTTTCTTAAGGGGTTTTTGCACCTCCGGTGTTGTGTGCTGACCTCTTCCTCACCAGGTGGTCTGTGTGCTAGCACTGTAAGCTGTGTTTGTAATCCTCCTTTCTGCACGTCCACTCACAAAAATCTTACCAACCTGTGTGTGGTGTGACCTTTTTCTCATGTGAGTATTCTGGCTAAAAACCTCCGTACAAACAGGCATCAAGCTCTGCTGTCATTTGTCACCTCTCCTCTCCCTTTAACAGCTCACAAGACAATGAAACCCCTCTCAACTCTTCCAGAGTCTGATTTAAAGCTTTCCAGAAATTCCTAATAGCCCATCCATTTGGTTTTTCTAAACTTGCTTAAAAAACTACCTTTCCCAAGGTAAGGAAGTGCATCTCCAAAGATTAGGCATTCTGAGTAATACAGCTTCATATAATACTCAGTACCACGATTTTGTGCTAATATAAATCACCGCCTGCAACTGCCTCTAAGTGAGCTTAGACGGGATTTCAGTAAATGGAAATCTACCGTGTTATGCTGGATCACCATCCCGGCTGCTCAGCTTTATTCTTCCCATCTTTTTCTACATTGATGAGTTCAGCCAATTAAAACTGTGTTTCCAGATGATGACAGCTTGGGAAAAAATGCATCAAACTTTTTTTTTTTTTTTTTCCCCAGAATAACTGGATCTTCCAAATACTGTAAACAGAAGTTGGTGAGGGGGAAAAAATGAAGATATTTGGCCATCTCTCTTTTTTGAATGTAAAGCATGTGCATGCTTAAATCAGAATGCTTATCACAGGGTTTCTTTGTTCCCTTGACATACTTCCGCACATAAGAAGTTTGACAGAGACAGAGTCAAGAGTAGATGTAGTGAGAAGGGAGAAAAACCTAATGTGCTATACATAATCTTGTAATTTGTTGTTGTTGTTGCATATCAGAAACAAAAATCAATTTTCTTATTGACAGTTCTCTCTCTCCAGAAAGCCTATACCCTGCTTTATTACCAGTGGTTTGTCTATTGTGGGTTCTTGCATTGATTTTTTTTATTTTTTTTTTTTTTGGTAAGGATAAAAACCATGCTGAAGCATTCATTTAGGGAAGAGAGTTTGAAATACTGCATAAAGCAAATAATATATATATATATGAAAGAGATCATTATGGGGACAAGGTTGAATTTCTGCAATATATTTCTAAGTAGAAAAGTCTACATGACTATTGAGGAGCACCTGAAGATCAAACAGGACCATTTGTACGGTGGCTGGACAGCTCTAATGAATTCAATAATAAGGGTCCTGGGAATTTGCATAGCCACATTTACATTGTAATGGTTGCACTGACATTGTATTGGGTGTGAAGGACCTGGTGAAGTGATTGATGACGGACATACCAAACCAGCGAGCTAGCCCATGTTTCTGTCAAGCTTGCTTTCTGCTAGATAACAGTAACTTTTGACTAATGCCTGTAGTACAGAACTGCTGTGTATTCATCCCCGTTATTAAAACCAGTAGGTTGATTTTTCGTACTATCCTAGATTAAAAGTATAGTTTTGCACTTAAAGCTTACTTAGTGTTTTGAAATCAAGAAGGAAGTTGAGTTCCTCAGTGCATTTCAACCTGCCTGCTTACTCCTGGGTAAACTTCCAAAGGATTCGGGTATGCAGTCAGTACAAACTTCTTCAGCCAAGCCAGTTTACAAAGTTCCTGTTCATGCTCCTTTTCCTGTCCTTTCTCCCCCAGCAGGTTCTGGTGTATGCTGACCTTGCAGGCAGGCAGGTCTGCAGCTTTGTGGTCTGGTTTACAGCCACAGAAATGACCTCAGGTATAAACACGGCCTTACCAAAAATAACAAACTAACCAGCCTATTGTAGAGATGTGCAGCAGCAGCACACACAGTCGTGAGTCTGACACAGTGACTTTTATTTGTTTTTATCCAAGAACACTCAGCATTAAATCTCCTAAAAAGGTCCTGGTCCTACACCCTACATGCATACAGACCTTGCTTACAGCCCCCACATATACTCAAAACTGCTGGAAAGGCACTGAAATCTCATTTGTAGCACTTCCTATAGCTGTAGGCAGCTTCTCCTTTCTAAGATACTTATCCCTCCTTACTGGGGACCTTCTGAACTCAGGTTGTATTCTGATACTTTTTCATCTAAATCCTAGGTATTAACAAATTACAAATAGCTGATGTGCAGATAACTAAATCCCACATTGGATCTAGCCCTTGAGTATCACAGGGCACAAAGGCATCTATTTTCCATCTGCTGTCTTTTCTTCGTTCTTAAATGCATCTAGGAGGTTACAGCCCCTATTAGCCACAACGAGAAGCAGACAAGCTAAATACAAAGTTCTAATAGCTAAATAATACACAAAAAGAAACCACAAGAAATTAAGAAAGGAAATGCCCATTAGAGAATTTACACTCTACAACATTTGTTCCTACACCTAAGCAATTTTCACTTTGTCTTGCTTGAACCAGCAAGCAGCACTGATGCTTATGCAGCATTGTGCTCACACATACCTCCTCTCCCCCACTCAGGGTAAACTATTAATGAATTGTAGATTATTTTCATGTGACAAGTCTAATGCTATTTAACCTAGCTAGTTCTGAAAGCAACAGACTGAATAAATCTCATTTCTGTAATGTCAGCAAAGCCTGACAGGACACGAGCAGTTTTGAATATTCGAGATTTGAGCAGCAGGTACTGCGGTACACACATCACCACAGAAGCCATCAACTCATAAGCAAGGTAGCATTATTCCTCCTAATGTTAAAAGGACAGCAAAGGAAACCAGACTGACATAGGACCTGAATTCTAAATATGGGATCCCAGGCATAACATCATACTGCTTAAAAATATATATAAAATAAATAGGTAATATGGATTTATCCTTAAAATATACTAAATAACAAAAAAATAAATATATACTAAATAAAAAATATAGTATAAAATATACTAAATAAAACAAATATTGGTCCATCATGACATTAATGGCTGACACAACCACAGATTATACTTAACACTGCCTATCTACCAAGCACTAGCTAAATACATAACACTGTATGACATTATGAATAATGGAAAAAGTGTGATAGAAAACTAGACTGAGCTGACACCCCAAGAAAACAATTTCTATATTCATTTCCAGGGCAATTCCATTCCTCAGTTGAATTTGGCAGCTCAGTTTTTATTACAGAAACATATAAATAATAAACATGGGCTGCTAGATCTTTGTTTGCAATCACCCTGCCTCCCTCAAAGAAAAGGAGAAAAAAAGGAAAAGCAAAAAACCTTTGGCAACAAAATGACACTTGATCTTGTCAGCTGGTGGGACACCAGCAACCTCCCCTCATTTGTCAGCCCTGGAGGTTTGCAAGAAATGCATGTCAGCAATCCATGCCTATGTGCTACAGCTATCAGAAAGATGATTTAGCCACACGTGATTAGTAAAGATCAATACTACTTTTATAAAGAAGGCCACCTACAGGTCCCCTCCAGCCAAGTGGAATTAAGGAGTGCGCATTTTCACAGAGGAACAAGATCAGAAAGCTGTGCTCAGAAGAGCATTTAAAGTCATGCTGCATAACCAACGTGATTGCCTGTCTCTGCGTGCTCTGAGCACAGCAAGCCTTACAGCTGAGTTCTGTGTCATGTAGTGACAGTGTTTTCACACGCAGTTCAGTGTCTGCTAAATGCTTACAAGTACACAGCTGTCCTTTTGTTTTCAAATTCATCCTTGCAGCATATTTATAAACATGCTCAATATGCACTTGTAGGAATAAGAGTTCTGCTGCAGCCTGAGTCTCCTACCCTGGGCAGATGGGAGAGAACACGAAGGCCTCTGCAACAATTCATCTCCCAGATTAAACTTAAAACAGTTCCGCACAAGGGCGATTTCCATGGTGTGAATATAGCTGGGCACCAGTGAAGTCAGCGGAAGATCATTGCCGGCATAAATGAATACAGAACATTCTCGGGCCGCCAGTCTCACATCTTGATCATCTTCGTGGCCTCCTCTGGACCCACTCCAACAGGTCTGTGTCCTTCTTATGCTGGGGGCCCCCAAGCTGAATAGGATACAGGATACAAATAGGCCCCAGGATACAAATATCTTTCTGGGTTGCAAGGGCACGCTGCTGGCACATGTTGAGTTTTTCATCTAGCAAGCATTTGCATCTGAATTTGGTGAAGTTTTGTTTGCCAATTTGCTTTAATTAGTGTATTCATTGCGGTCTTGAGCCTTAATCATCATTGTCTAGATGGTGTATGCAGAGCAAAGCTATGTGTGAAAGTGGACAAAGGAAAGAGCAGAAATGTATCCAGAGACCCCACCAACAGTTTCCAGCTGCAATGCAGCAGAACCAGCTAGCTAAGTGCCTCCGCATCCCACAAACCCTTCACAAGCAAGGCTGGGAACAGGCACTTGCAGAAGGCAAATTGAGGCTACTCAGTGATTTCCAAGGCAGGTGCTGATGTCACAGAAACCTGTGTTCATTGACAATTCCCAGTGCACAGGGAACCAACACGGAAAATCGCATCAAGCTTCCTTTGATATGAAGTAAGGTCAGCCAGCCACATGAAACAGTAGGAATAAATAAGAAAGAAAAATAATCCCAATAATCGTATTGTAAAGTTTATAGCTATGTTTTTCTATATTCAGAGCATAAGTACGATTCTAAGACCTGGACATCTCAAAGGGTCTTTTGTCTGCAGATTATAGGTTCAAAGCCAATTTATGTTAATAGCCACTTAAAGATCATTTCTATTCAAAAGCCTTTAGGTATCATATGCATGTACAAGCTTTGACACAAAATTAGTTGCAGAGGTGAAAATTATATTGGAAATATCTACAAGAAAGAAACTGTCACTGCACTATTCATGTGTAGGTAAGTCAAGCTGTGAACTAGCTTCATCTTTATCTAGATAAAGAGTGCTGTGTAACAGGATTCTTTCGGTGCTGTGGAGATGAAAATGGAAAATCCGAAGGATAGTTTCATAAAATTAAACATTTAAACATGATTTTATGAAGTTATATATATATATGTAATATTTAAACATCATTTTATGCACATTATACAATATGATCTAGTATTGCTTCATGAGAAGTGATCGTTATTGTGTTTGTCTCTTCTGGACAACCAAAGGTTTCTAAAATGAACTAAGAAGTATCTTAACCCTATTAAACATTCTGGAATACTAACCATATAACAGGCCAACATAAAACCATATAATACTTTCAACAACAGGATCAATATCTGGATTTTCTCATAGTTCTCATCAGCTCTTCTGACACTGTACTTGGCCACAAACAAGTGAGTGAACTTGATGCAAGGACTTTATACCAGAGGAATTTTATTTTATTTTTTTTTGTGGCTGCTCCATCCCACAGATCACGTGGCTCTCTAGCCTTCTGTACCTCTAAATGATTAATACAGATTGTGCTGCCTCTGTTGTATAAATAATTGGCCTAAGCTAAGGAAGGATGGTTAATTCCATGACACCAGAAATGCAGGAAAATGCTAATTGTTATTGTAAGTTTCTCTCTGAATAAAGTTTATTAATGGTTTCTTCCTCTGCATGCAAATTTCAACAACTCTCACACCATAATTAAATTAGCATTGTTTATGCTTTAGAGTATTTAAAGTCTGAAATTAGAGGCAATAACTATAAAATAGTGATAATTAATGATAATAACTAATTCCTGCAGAAACTGGGCCGAGTCTTCACAGTTACAACACTTTTTATTCACAACAGCTACTTTATGGTACTTGAAATTACTTAGTAATGCTCCTAAGCTAAATTTTATTGGCATGGAAAACTTTCAACAGTACAGGGGGCAGGTTATTCGTGTTCACATTTAGATTGCTTGAGTTTTACATAATTTCTAACTGCTTACTCTGTGACACTAAAATATAATACTGAAGTGGATTTGACCGTAAGCAGATACCTTGTCCAGACACCAAAAACCTCGACTGAGGCTTTATATTAAATGTGCCATTCCTGACTCAGCAGCTGCCAATGTGTGATGCTGGAGAAGTTGCTCCTCTGCAGCTTGGGCAGAGCCTTTGTCCTGTGATAACTCTGGCTTTTTCCAGCCAAACACACCTCTTCGCTGAAGAAAACTTCTTGTACAACTTTGGCCAACAGCAGCAGCAAAAACCTACTAAAAGTACAAGCCTGAATTCCTGATGTTGTAAAAGCTGGTACAGCTTCTAAATCTTCAGAAGTTTTTTGTATTTTAGCATGGAACAAAGCTTTAAATCATGGGGACTACAGTAAAATTGCTTTTGCTTTTTTAAAAAATGGGTCCTTACACACCAAAAAGTTGAGGGCAAGAGATCAGCGTGGCAGCAGCTGAGGGATGACTAGAGACACTCAAGATAATAAAACCTATTAACTCTCCAAACTCCAGATTCCCCAAAGTCACAGGACTGAGAACAAAGAATTTTGAATGATCTGATTTTGTTTTGACAGAGATCAAGTAAGTTTTCTTTTAAGCTTCTGTAAACACCAATAGTAAAAAAAGAAGCTGCATATTAAAAAGCCAAGAAATATTAACCAGTGTGTCTCTGCTTTCCAAGACGAGGTTTATGAAATCAATAAAGAACAGCAGACTGTCTCTCAGATGCAGATATTTCCTTTAGAAATAAACAAATCCTTCACATAAAAAGGGTATTAACTACCTAGAGAGCTGGAATTAGTTTATCCAAGAGCCAGAAGAAAACTTGCACTTGGAGAATTCTCTCCCAAATATTTTGTTGTTTCAAGGTCTGAGGCTGTAGTTGCTAGAGACCCTCACACGAGGTGGGACTCTCAGCTGCTATAACTCACTGGAGTTTCAAAAGAGTGAGTCTAAAAGAGCTACAGTGCACTGGCCTGTTACAGTACATGAATACTTACAGAAACGCACAAATACTGAAGCCTACCACAGCTTCCACACAGCCCTTGTGCATGTATTCAGTGAGCATGGAACGCTACCCATCAGTGCTTGTCTTTGCTTCACTCTAGGCAAGTAAGCCGATGAAGGAAAGGTGGCTAACCATCTGTATTTATGAAAGGAAGGCAAAGCGTGAACAAAACTTCTCGAAATCACAAAGGATCGATTCTGATACATGTCAGTTTTACTTATATGACGTGAAGTGAGATAGGCCCACCCACCCTGTAAATGCCTAACAACAGACAGGCCCTGAAAACCTTACAGTCCGAACACCAAGATCGATACAGTGTGAGACTCTCTCTTGGAAAGTGAAGAGAATTAATTGCTGGTATTACAGTCCAGAGACAGAGTTAAAAAGCTGAAGTCACTGGACCTGCACTCCTCAATAGCTATTCAGTTAGCCAGGAATCTACGCTACTTTTCCTATAGAAGGATTTAAATCCAATTAGACTCCCCATTTGGTTGGCAACGTCTACATATTTACATCACACTCCTTACTGTGGTATCTCAGCATCTGTTCCAGGAAATCTTCTTGAGCACAGATAGGTCACTCTGTGTCCATCCAGTCAATTATTTTAGGAGTGGTTAGAGATTTCTACTTTTGCAAAAGTAGTTTCTTGGCAACTAATAGAGCTCTGAGGAGACATCCCTCTTGATTACAGCATAGATCTCTACTCTGACACCCCTGAACTTTTTATGGTTGGTTGGAAGTTCTGCAGACACAGAAGAGAAAAAATTCCAGCCTTTATCAGCTGAAGAACGAACGTTTAGCTACTGCTGCCACCTTGCTTCTCGACTGGACACAAAAAAATGCGTTGGTCAACTAGCTACCATTTGTGCTTTTGTTTTGCTTGGAGCAAAAGCATCGTGCAAGGAGCACAGAACAGCCACAAGCACTTCACACCAGCTTTGCCCTAGTACGAGCAATTTGTACCAGCAGGGGGTTAACAGACACCTTAGCGCCCTTTGACATTAGGAGTAATTTCTCTTCATCTTTTAAGAAATGTTCAAAACGCTGCAAAACACCTGCT
Organism: Nettapus auritus; assembly: GCA_011076525.1. Lineage (NCBI taxonomy): Eukaryota > Metazoa > Chordata > Aves > Anseriformes > Anatidae > Nettapus > Nettapus auritus. The sequence continues at coordinate 1,398,635 of CM021786.1, read as the reverse complement.
CGTGGGCCTGAGTTCATGCCCTCTCCCAGAGGGTGAAACAGGGACTCTGAGGTTATCGATCCCAGCTTTCTCCAGCCATCCATAACCTCCCACTCATTAAATCCTGATTTGATTTGCTACATCAGTGTAACACGCGAGGCCTTTCAAAGTCCAGATATATGGACTAACAAACCTGTTACTTAAACCTGTTTCAGCTAATCCAGCTCATTTAAAATGGAATGGGCTTAAAGAAAGAGCAGTTACACAGCAGGCACTTGACCAAACATCTCAGGTAGGAAAATGGTGAGAGACCTTATAGGGGCGTTAGGGGCCTTAATATCTTCAGCCGATGCATCTGCACAGACAGCACTGTGTATAAAGCTACCATGTATTCTCACTCATTACTACTTTCTTTGTTTACTAATGGAAGTCAGCATCAATCCATTAGTCCAGAATCCTGTGTTACATGTACCAGTTTAGCTACATCACTTCACGGAGAGGGAACTTGTGGATTGTCTGTTAACCTCTCTACCACTTGTACGTAAAGATCTCCAACAAATGCAGCATCCTTTCCCCAGACATGCTGCAGATGCTGGAGTGCTCAAAATACAGGGCTGTATCCAAAACTCCTGGCTCTTACTGTAGGCCTCATGCTTATAAAATATAGACAATTTCAAGATTATTTCCTGAGTGCAGCTGTTGAAGGTGTTGAGCTGGCAGAGTGGGAAAATATATGTGTTGTTTATTTGCAAAGCAGGTACAGCATGAGCATCATTGGTCCCAGCTTTCTCATGCTGCCCCTGCCAATGTATTGTACCTCATCCATGACTGGGCTAAATTCCAGCCAGTGATCTGAGAATGAATGGGGCTGCATCCTATTATCAGCCCTTGGAGCCATACAATCCCCTCAGTTTATGAGCTGTAAAATATGTACTTCTACCTAGTGGCTTCCTAGGGCCAGCATCTTCAGCACAGAAATCAGTAGAGCTTTGCCAAGGTACACTGCTGAGTGCATAGGATGCCATAGAGGAGCTGCAGGGCTGCTAAAGGGACACAAACAGAGAAAATTCCTCCGTAAATATGGCTGAATGGGAAACAGATTTCCTGGCATTTTCTCTGTTCATCAGATAGGAACAATAAAACTTTTTCTTTTTTACTGTTCAACTGAAAATTTGATGCAAAGCAATTGCATACATTATTATTTATTCCTTGCCTCATTCTAAATGCTCAAGATTTCCAAACCTCTTAAAAAAAATACTGTTATAATCACCAAGTCTACATATATATATATATTATATATATTTGCTAACATTGGTAGAATTTCTGCCTTCTAGAACCCTGCTCTTTAAATGTTTGAACATTGTATACAATTCCTACATGTATGTTAACAATTCCTACATATATGTTAACAATTTACATAATAGAAATCATGCTCCAAATAAGAAGAAAAGAAACCAAGTATTTATCCTCATTTTCATTAGGAAAGTAAATAATGGACTTCTCTTCCTTTTTCACAGAGATGGTGAGGGGAAACTAATTTATGAAGCCTATTCATTTTACTGCCTCCTTATCCCACAATAAACCAAAAAAAAAAAAAAAAAAGGCATAACACAACTTTCCCAGCACCCCAGCCTGGAGGAACATTTACTAATTTATTGGCAGTTGAGGGGGACAGAAAAAAAGAAGCTGGAAAATAGAGGTATAAAGAAAGCCTGTCAGTGCCAAGGTTTTTCACCTTCTCAGTCCCAGAAGAACAAGTTTTGTGCCAAGGCATGAGCTGGTGCAAACTGACATCTGGGCTACAGACTTTAGTGGGCAAGAACCACTTTCTACCAGTTGAGTATTTGAAAAACTCTGAGTTATCCAGATGCAACCCTCACAGAAAGCATTTTGAATTACTTGCAAGTTTGTCTCATAGCACCCCAGTACAAATTTTGTCTTTCCCAGCAGGAGCTACGAGGGCACAAGTTGCTGGTCTGAAAACAGAGCTTGATAGATTTATGAAAGGATCATACAGCATGGTTGTATGGAAGAGGAGAGCAGTGAACTAGAAGACATGTGACCTTCATTCAAATATCCTGTTTCTGAGAGGTTTTCCAATTAAGTTTTGCACAAGCAAGTGTATTCAGTCCTTAACACAGGAATTATGCAGAAATATCACTGGTAATTATGGCTTCCTAACAGTGGTAGCTGGAGGTCCCATGCAAAGTCTAAGCTCCAGTTCAGTAAATATTGTACATGCACATGTGAGCAGATGTTATTAACCTAATTTGTACATTGATACTTTAACAGGCTGGAAAAACAAAGATGAATTTACTTGCTAAGGTCAGATAAAAAGCAGATGATGGAAGCAGGGATATATCCAAGTCTCCTGATTGCCAATTCAGTAGGCTATCCACTTATGCACCTGCCTCCCCAGTTTGGGAGTCCAGCCACTCGGTCAAACATCTAATGTGTACAGAAGACACTGTGAATTCAGGATGATAACCGTGGAATTAATTTCTCCACTTCCCAATCCAGGTTCAAGCACCAATAGAAAGTCAAAGCAGTCTAATGTCTAAGCTACTCCTTTCTATACTAAAAGATGTCAGGAAGGATTCCTGAATACAAGATTCTCCAACTTCCTACTTTCTGTGCATAAACCACCTTATATATATTCCTTTCTAAGCAAGCTCCCTCCCACAGCTAAGGCTTAACTCTTCTTTTAAAGGGGAGAACTTTCTTCTTTCTGTTCAAAACAAAACAAAAACAACAACAGCACAAAGGAAAAAAAAAAAAAAAAAAAAAAAAAAAAAAAAAA
>CM021786.1:1371944-1395756 GCA_011076525.1 Nettapus auritus | reverse complement strand
AAAAAAAAAAAAAAAAAAAAAAAAAAAAAAAAACAAGCAAACAAAAATGCTAAAATTTACAACACAGTAAAGGATTACCTGAAGCTCAGCTGCACACACTGTGCCTCCTACAAAAGATTTACCAAGTGGCTATTAATTCCAAGAAATCTTAAGGAAAGTTGGAAACATATTTCTTTGAATAGGAAACCTATACTCAGGCACAGCAAGCAGAAAATTGGCTGACACAGCAGCAGCAGTTGAATGTAATGGGTTACTCATATGGGCTCCTTAATCTCAAAACCAAAGCTAAAATTGCTTTGTCCAGGTTCTGCTGCATTTTCTTTTCATTCCAGGAAACACCAAGCCCACTCCATTTCATTTCCTGACCTTGCTCCACTTCTCCCCACCTTTCTTAGGAGGTATGCTTTTGTTTGTTGAGATAGCATTTTCCAGTCCTTCCTTAACATACACTACTGTGCAATGCACTTGATATTTTAAAAGTACATTGAATTCTAAAATTAAACAGCATACTGCCTCGGCACAAAAGAGAAAATAATAGTTACTTATCTATTAGATTGCTATATTCAGAGATTACATGGCTACAACCAGCAGATTCTTTATCTTTCCTTCCTAGCTATGATCAGTGTCATTAGCTCAAGAAAATCTCAAGGTGTAGTGAAAAATACTCCCCTACACATGTACCGTTTGCATTCAGGTTGGGCCATCCCTCACTTTAAGTTGCAGATATCTCTTTCTGCTCTGCTGTCTCAATACAGCTTGCAGCTCCTCTGCTCAGCTGAATGTGCTTCACCAGGGCTGGTTTGGGAATGAATTTAAAACAGTTTGTTCACAAAATCTCATGGGAACTGAGGACTGCAATAACCTCAGCATCTGTTGCTCCAAGTAAAAGGTTTTACTTTTTTTTGACCTTGCTAAAAAAAAAAAAAAAAGCAATGTGACAAAAAAAAAGAACAGAAAGCACATTGCTGTGCACATCACTGCTTTTAGGGAGAAGAAACCACATGACAGAACTGTCAGTCATCCTAATTAATATACCATTGAGATGCACTCAAATACTGTGATGAGACATACAACAAAAGCTGTACAGAAATACTCAGCTCTCTTACAGCTCCTACTCTGGGTACAGATTAAAGGAAAACACCACTCAGCCAGGATGACTGATTACATTTTCATTTGGTAATGAAAATTCTTCTAATAATTATGTTTTGCCAAGAAGTGCACAATTTCCCCTTCTGAAAGACTGGTTTCAGAGTACTGAGAAAGCAGAAGAGAGGAGGGTAACATCTGTTTAATTTACAACACTACTGCCTGGAATAGCCTTACAACCATTCATAATTCAAGAAAGTTTCCTTCATGAAATGCCAACTATTTTTGTTTAGCATGCTATTTATTTGCTAACAGGACATCACAGCCTAGTTTATTTACGTCGTAGGGTACCTCCATTCACTACTAGGCGCTAATAAGAGTCCCACTGTGGTACTGCAAAATATACCAAAGTTACTGAGCAATCGATTCTAGTTGTATTTTACAAGAGATTGATTCAACTGACTCCAGTTACACTGTTTAAGCCACTATTCACATACCCTAGATAAAGTCTAGGATTATTTAGAGCTCTAATGTTGTCATTAGATTACCAGGGCTTCAGTTCTATAGCACAGGCAGCCGCTGTCCTACCTACCAGTATTCATTCTGAAAAGGTTGCAGGGTGGAGCAGGGATCCACAAAGCGTGCTCAACTCTTCACCCTTTCATTTGCTACTTGAGATGTTACCAGGCACAGAAACTTTTCTGAAGCATTTGATTCCACATCAAACAAGACATCTTATTCTGCAGTAACCTTCAAAGCATTAGGGAGCGTTTCTGAGGCAGTGGTGGCGCACCAGCTCCAGGAGGAGGACAGTCCATGGAGATTTAACACTGTGCAGCCACTGAAAACATGGGATGGCAATTATATCTACTGCAAATTACACCGAGAACATCAATAGATCAAGGCAGTGATCCAGCAAAGCACTTAAGCACATGCTTAAGCACAAGCTCACTCCTCCCAGGCCTGATTCTGCACATTTTAGAGTAACAGCAAAAAAAAAAAAAAAAAAAAAAAAAAAAAAAAACACCACACAGGAAAAGTTCTGTGCACTACTCTTACAAAAGACAAGGTGTGGCAGCTGCTACACAGCAAAGTAAGACCATCAGAAAGGTCTCCATCAGAATGGTCTGACGTTTCACACTTCATCCTGCAAATTCCTCATCCCAGAGAAGAATCAATACAAAACTATTGACCACAGCAGGAGATCAAATGAACTTAAATGACTACAGTAACTACAGGGAAAAAAAATGTTTCTAATTGGCAGAGGGAACTTGCTGGAGCTGTTCAGTAAATCTTAAGAATAAAGAGATGTGTGATATTAAAAACAATGCACTGTTCCTGCATCCATATACACTTTGTTGAAACATCAAAGAGCTCCAAGTAAGTTAAGCTTCATAATTCATCCAGGAAATTTTCTTGTGAATATACCACTTTCTCCCCATGTCTCTTGAAATGGGTGACTGATGGTTTCTGAGAACTTAAGCATTTTGAAGTGTAATTTCTTATAGCCACCAGTTTATTTGTAGCACTAAAAGCAGACATAGAACAAGGCATAAATAGCAAAAACTTAAGCAACAGGATTTTCCTATGGGAAAGAGGGATAGGGAAAATGTGTTGCACTCATTGAATTTCAGTGGGACCGAAATATCAAGTTAGGCATCTCCAGAAATTCCTTATTTTACTACTACTACTATATTCTTCCTATTAATAAATTATCCATATGAAGATTCCATTTTTAATTTTGTATCTTAAAATTACTTAACATGTTTTATTACATACACCTCTGATTGCACATTGCTCATAATTATTTGTTGCTATCATTATTGTGACAAAGTGCCTTAGTTGTGACCTTGCAGCCTAACTGGGGAACAGAAGAAAACTGACTAAGCCTGGAATTAATTACAGAAGATGATACACCTTTGAGGAGGTTTGCTTTATACTCTTTCACAGTATTAATATACCAGGCAGAATTTTGGTACCCTGAAACTTGGAATTTGCCTTGGGATTAGATCTTAGAAAACAGGTATTTAGTCTCTACCTTACACAGAGCCCTTGTGAGCTTGCACATGACAGATTCGGGCTGATCCCATTCTTCACAAAGTCTCTAAAACACTACTTCCTTTTATTATCTCCATTTATTTACATTGTAGATGCTTATTTCTGTTGAATGCACGGTAAGACACTAATTTTAGCTAGACCGCTAAACATTTTAAATTAAAATCAAGTGTAAATTATAAGCTTAGGATTGAGCGTAGTGTTTCTGTGGTCAGTGAAGCTGGTCAGCATTCTTCTGATGGAAGAGCTTTCTTCTACAGAACGTCGATAACAGCAACAGATTCCCACACAAATACACATCTTTCATTTATATTATTGTAAGAAATTATTAAATGCAACAAAAAAAAAAACACTTTAAATCATTTGACATATCAGAACATTCAAGCCAAGAGGTGTGTATTTCATCTTACCATAATGAAACTGCTTGATAATGTCTAAATGAAAAATTCCAAACAAGGGAATTTTGAAAGTTACCTCTGCAAGAAAATCCAGTTTTGGAGATGCTCTAATTAATCCAGATTTTTTTATTATTTTATTTTTTTTACAGCATCCTCCTGCAAGCACCTATACCACCTCAAAATCTCAGGAAATGTTTAAATGGTTAAGGATTTGGGATTAAGAGGAACATCACAAACCTCTAGAGCTGTGATCAAACAGCAGAGGTAGGAACTCTGGAACTCATATACTAGGCTAAGGTAGGCTATCTGACTGCAAAGTTACAATGAAATTCTTGCCAAAACAGTGCCAATGGCCAAGACTTCTTTCTCCTGCCCTCCCTCCTCAATTCTAACTCTTCTGAGCAACTGCTTATGTAAATTTTCAGGTTAAAGTTCTGAATAGCTTTTTGATACTGAAAATATTTTCAGTTTAAAATTCCGTAACATTGAAGTAGAAAAGATAAAATCAGGTTTTCTTTTGACAACCAATTAATAGAACAGAGACGATACTTGGTTGCAGAGGGGAAAGCTGTCCCTCTTGAAAGCTAACCAGTTAGTTGCAGAGGTAGGTAGCACACAAACCTGAGACTAGTAGGCTGTTACATTTTGCTGGCACCAGCCAATTTGTAATTGCTGCTGGGCTCTTAATCAACCTTCCACTACCACCAGCATAAGATAACTTCATCCATGTCCTTGTCAAACTGCCAAACATTCAGGGTGTAAAATATAGACATACATATAGGCTTTATTTTCTCCTTGGAGAATTTATGTACCATTATATTCCATTATATTTTTTCAGCTAAATATTTAAACGATGTTGAATCAGTGATCACTAAACCAGGCACCTTTTTATTCAGCAAGGTTAGGATCTTTGACCCCCAGCTGCCTCTAACTATAAGATGAATCCTTTTATAATACTGACAAATTATTAATTTTCTGCCTTGACTTTTAATTAAACATTTGGAGTCAGCAGTAGTCAAATCATAACTTCAAACCAGCTACAATTTCTAACTTCTGTACGTGACATTATCTTTCAAACATGAGAAGCCAAACATTCTGAAAATGAAACAACCTCATTTTTATACCCATTTGTGATCAAAGAAATGTCTTGCTTTTGTTTGTTTTATTGTGTTGTGTTTTTTTTTCTCATTTTCTGTCCAGAAGGGGATGATCAATGGAATGCATCAATTTATAACACTGCTGCTGTAATGCATTCTTGAAACATTGCTGATATTCAGAAACAAACACTTTTCAATTTGTAAATTTTCTGCAAAATACTTTCCTTCAGCTAGCCATTAATCAAAGGAAATCATAGAAGTTTGCTGTGCTGCAGCTCAGTCTACTGCTCTGTCAAGATAGGAGGGCCATGCCTTTGCTGGGAGCAGCTGCCCAGCTTTTCCTGGTCCTTGTTCAAGTCCACAGATCTTGCCTGTCACTGAAATTGAAGCTATGCCTCTCCTAGCAAGGAACCATACCCACGTGTTTCTCACCATCTTTCAGCATCATGAGTATTGCACAATTAGCTTACAGGTGGTGTACAACCATTTCTAAGGTCAGGGCTATCAGCCTGTGCTGAGGGGCTCACAACACAGACTTTGCAGTATGTGCTTGGAAAGGTGTTCAAACCACAGCATGTTATTGTGAGAAACAGCCCCAGAGGTTTCGTGGTGATTTCCTGGGGATCAGGTAATACCGTGCCAAGGTTAGAGGGGTTTTTCTTGCCTGGTCCTACACTGCAGTATTTCAGTGGTTGCAATTTCTTGTTAGATACCTGGATTGGTTCAAGAGGCTGTTTGCTCAAGCATCAGAACATCCTCTCTTTGGAACACACAGCAAGTACACAGCTAACTTCCATTAACTTCCTAGGGAAAGAAGGTACAGAGATTCAATTTGGGCTGCCAAAAGGCCCTGCCAGTTTAACTTTCTGACATAAGTTAACACAAACATAAAAATGTATGTATATATTAGGAATTTTATCATTACAGATAAAGAAAATTGAGTTTCTTCTTCCAACTCTTCATTTAGAAAACCATATGTAATCACCATGACAGTATTAAAAAAGCAGCAGCAGTAAGGGTAAAGAAAGGAAAAAGGTTCACTTTTAAAATGAAGCAGTATGTAAGTGTAAAGACAATTTTTCAGTAGAGAAGGGAGAGTAGAGAGAGGAAAGAGAGGCTTGTTATTACCACATCAGAGGATAAATTTCTTTACACTAACTTGGGCTTGTTGTGCAAATGGAAAAACAATTTTGCCTTTATTAGTTTTATAATAGACTTAGCTACAATTTGTTAATTAAAATCCTAAAATTGCCCTAAGTGTCAAGTTAGGGAAAAGTCTGCATACCGGGTAAGCAGTGACAAGTAGCTAAACATGTCATTGTCCTCTTTCTGCTTTGCTGCACAAGTAGAAGATGAGTTCATTTTCACAGACCAATTTCCTCTTACACCGCTTCTCATTAATGGGATTTTTATTCTGGGGCATTTGGAGTCTTTTTTTAAGAAACTACCAATAGCTCAGCAACTGCTGCATGATTAGGGATTAATTTTTTTGACTGTGACCAGTTTTAACTACAGAAATACACTTCTGTAAACCACCAGCTTAACACAAACCACAACAGCAACAGTTTAGTTGCAAAATAAGAGCTAAACTGTCTAGCGAGCAAGGATAGCTACGGAGACACAGCAGCAAACTGGGATATCCTTACTGTTGAGAATACATTAATGCAATTGTTCTTTGCACAATATTAAAGGTACTATAGGTGTTAATTCCATTTACTTGTGACTAATAACACTAGGAAATTAAAACCCTTGAAAACAATTACGTGTTTTCACAAAAAGGTACTTCATTTTAGACAGTAAAACAAATGACATAACAGTACACTTCACCTCCTAAATGGGTCACTGGATGTCTTTTAAGTGCAGAACAATCTGTTAATCTTAACTATTAGAGTAAGAAAAAAAGAATTTGGCTGGTTAAACAAAATCTAGAGCTACAGAAAATAATGCTTGTCACCTATTTTATTGTAGTTTCTTTTTTTAATTTAGGCAGGTATCACAGAACCATAGAATGGCTTGTGTTGGAAGGGACCTCAAAGATCATCCAGTTCTACCACCCCTGCCATAGGCAGGGACGCCACCCACATATCCTCCTAAATCTCCTCCATAAATCTCCTCCATAATCTAAGTCTCCCCTTTTTTAGTTTAAAACCATTCCCCCTCATCCTGTCAATATCTGATTGAGCAAAGAGCTGCTCTCCATCTTTTTTTTTAGAAGTCCTCTTTAAGTACTAAGAGGCTGCAGTGCTGTCACCCCGGAGCCTTCTCTCCTGTAGGCTGAACAGCCCCAACTCTCTCAGCCTTTCTTTGTAGGAGAGGTGCTTCAGCCGCTTGATCATCTTGGTGGCCTTGGAGGAGGGCCACAAAGTATAAAAATGGGCATTATGTTCCTCTGAACACTCCTAGAACTAGTACTCCTAGTTGTATCTATAAAGAACTCTGTGTACCTGTAAGGTGTGACAGAAGGTCATAAAGGTCTGAATGTGCCTGGCTGTTAGGAATCCTTTTCAGCATCCTATAACCCAGGAAAACTCTCAAACATGGAACTGTTGGACTTAACATCTTCACATTATGACTCTGCTTTATCTTCAAAACAGCTTGTGACTTTCTTAGGGGATTTCAAAGCGTCAGTCATAAATCAACTGTTTGTCAGACCTCGTGACATTTAGAAACAGAGCAGACAGAAAGGATGGAGTGGGCATGAGATGCTTTCCTCACTCTGCATGGGCAGAGAAGGCAATTCACATGGATACACAGACAGCTTCAGACAAACAGCCCTGTGCCCCTCCAATTCCATTGTACAGTTGCTTAGTGCTGCAGATAGGGCTTCTCTAATTCTCATTTGGGATTAGGTATTCATGGCAGCAAGTAAGAAATGCAGTGCAGGGAGCCAAGTAACTGCAAAGGAGAATGTTATAATCAGTTACGATAAATGGATCTTCTTTCTGGGAAAGACCTGAGAAAGGACAAAAGTAGATTAAAAAAAAAAAAAAAAAAAAAGAGGAGAAATGTTCTCCAGTTCCCTTTTCACCTAAGGAAAGGTTAAAAATTAAACATAACTATTTGCTGAAATAAAAATTAAATATAAGCTTTAATAAAGTTGGACAGAAGGCTTATATGATCACTGCCAGCCTCACTTATCTCACTGTCTACACTTAACAACACCCTGCATTGTAAGGAAATATTTATAATCCCTTGCTGTGTGGAGAAGTGTTATTAAGACATAAATTGCTCTGTCTGAAGATAGAAAAAGCAAGCAGGCAGTGAGGATGCGGAACATCATCTGTATTTCAGGTGAGCTGATGTGATACCTGGATTTTTTTTTTTTTTTTTTTTGATACTGAAAACTTACACACACACAAATTTCAAGAACGAAACTTCTGGTTTTCAGGAGGTTTATTCCCAAGACAAAATACGGGTTCCATGATGTCCTTTCTCATCACTGTTTATCAATTAAACTCCAAATCTTCCTTGCAAAAAAGACCCAAGGGGAAATTATCAATGAGCACTATAACTAAGACCTTGTCAGATATCAGAGCTATGAGGTTGCTTTTCCATATATTTCCCTTGGAGTCTTGTATGCCTGAACGCTTTCACTCTGCTTTCACCCCCACTAATAGAAAGCAGAACATTATCACAACCAGAAGATAAATCAAGATACGACAAAGATCTCCTGAACAGACATGAGTGCATTTCAATTAAAGCTTGGATTTTGCTGTACTAATTGTTCCCATTATGCTAATATCATAATTGCTGCCATTTTCTTGCATAATCTTGCTGCTCCTAACAAAACAGAAGAGCAACCCATAGAGAGCATTAACATGTCATGAGAAGTTTTCAAGGCAGAGAACAGGAGGTACAGTTAATTTGTGAGAAGGTTTTGCTAGAGTACTATGGAATAAGGCAAATCATTAATTCCTCATTAAGTTTAGGAAGATAACCTTTTAAATCATAATTAGAAGATACTTTCCCCCCACCAAAAAAAAAAAAAAAAAAAACACATCAGGAATGTCTTCTCAATAGGTATTACAATGAAGTTTTCTGCAATATACTTGCTAATGGATTAATAATTGGATAGTTTGTTTAATAGGAGAGTGCTTATTATTAATAGAATTGCTAACTGTATGAGGTTTTGGGGGGGGGGGGGGGGAAGCATAGCTAACGATCCCTTACTTTTTTAGAACTGATATACAGAAGAAGGAACACTGCACAAGCCTGATGACTGTCTTTTCTTTTGTCCTTTTTCCACTCGGCTTTCTCTTACTGTCCTCTCCCAGCACTTGCACACACTATAATTAGAGACTAACACCATTTGCACCTGGAATGAGCTAAAGAAAGAATCAGCATCTTCATTTCATGAAAAGTTAGAGAACCTTATTTGGAGAGAGCACGTTTTATACAAGTCCAGAGCAAGCAAATAACATAAGTCCTAGTCAGATACTGTTTCTTAGCTGTTTCTTCTAGACTATGCCCTCATACTGCTTAATGCTATACCGTGTTGTATAAGTATGTAGCTGTGTTGAATAATGAAGTTCTTATTCAGTACATTCACATTTGAGACATGTCCCAGAGGTATTTCTGGTCATTTCTGACTATTACAGCCTGTTTGGTGGTTTAGTTGAAGAGACCGCCTCCCAGTAGACATGCACATATATCTTACAAATCACTACTACAGCAGGCAGCCTGTGATGAATTTTCACCCCTTGAATATTCCACAGGGTGAAAAAAAGAAGAAAAATGCCACAGAGAGGGACCGATATAAACAATGACACAGACTGAGCAGGATTAAATGGGACCTACACTGCTGACGGTATCCAGATAGTAGGAAGTAGATATAGAAATAGTAGTTGACAGCTCAATGATCACAGAGGAAATAATATTCTCATGGGCATCTTGAAGGTGTTCTGTTTAGGTCAATGAGAACTTTCCAATAGCTTCACGAGGTCTCCCGCTCCCAGAATTTAGTTTAAACATGGCATGCATTCAAAGTGAAAATGATGAATATCAGTGTTGTCCTGAGTAAGCAGGAGTGTATCTAAATAGAGGCAAACACTCCTCCTGGCATCATCTTTCTTCCTCTAGGACTAATAAAAAAATTAAATGACTTGTAAACTATGTAAATAACGAGTGGCCTACTATTAAAAAAGGCTAAATGAATTAGCTTTACTGCAGTTCCTACTGCAAGACCATTGGTAGAGAGGGTCTGATTTTGGTCTATTCTAAGGTTGTTTTACATCATTCTTGCAGTGTAAAGGGAAATTAAGTGAACATAAATGTGATCTATGTCCACTTTAAGAATTCTTTCCTGCTTCTATGTTAACAAAGGGAGCTTACTGTAAATAAGGCTAAGAAAAATGACATTCATTTTGCTACCTTGGCAAGAGAATGAGTTAAGTAATCCTCAGGGCAAGAGGTCTGAAGCAGAATAATTTTAGCACCTAAGTTGTGAAATGAGAAAATACTCAACATATCTGGATAGTAAACCCACTCTTCCTTTAGACAAGCAGACTAAAACGGGATCTTCTGATGCATTTCCTGTTTAGTGAAATGAAAGCTGAGAACTGGAATAGCATCACCATCAGAAACGACTCTGCCAGAGTCAAAATTAACTTTATGACCACACAATAACACTAGTGTATCGAAAAGGAGCAAAGTTCAGCATGTTGGAAGTTAAATGCTCTGAAAAAATGATTAAATGAAACTAAATTTCAAAGACAGGGTTTAAGTGATCCTTACCTCACCTCTATTCATACAATGTACACTGAGTTATTAAGGAGTCCAGCTTAAGATACACCACCTCATGTTCACTTGTTCATTAAGGATATGGCCTCAAGAGATTTTGCACTTCGAATTCCCAGGGAATTCTTTCTGCAGTATTAAAGAATGAGAGCTCTTCCACATCCTGTCAATAATGACCTCCATATTTCCCAGAAGCCATCTGAAGAAATATCAAACGTAAGTCGTTTTAAAAGGGCAAGTTTAGAGTAGGAAATAGTGATGTCTTCTTGGTGGTTTCTCCCCTTTGCGTTGGGTTCAACATCCTGCCAGTTAAATCACAGGAGAAGGTAATCTGTCAGGAGAGAAATTCATATGTCGCTGCTCCTTTTGTGAGGAATGTCTGAGGGCAAGTAGTGTATTTCCCTTTGGATGAACACAAGCTGATCTGGAGACAAAATCACATTTGGTGTCTGTGGAAAGGGATGAGGATTCAAGAGGTCTTGACTCAACTGTAAGATTATCCTGCGTGACCTTAGAGCAATCACTTCACCTCTTGACCCAAGTCCCGTCCCTGCTGTATCACATCAGCCACACACACTACGCACATATTGTTATCTTTTGTCCCTGGTACTAAAATGTCAGGTCCTGCCTTGTCTCACAGCTGCATCTTGCATCGTCTACTTTTTCCAACTGCCTTCCTGAGATGTGAGACACGGTACCTCAGCACTTCTCAGGAGCCATCCTCTTACGCCTTCGAACTCTTTTCTGTAACTTATTTTTTTGTTGTTGCTGCAATGACAGCAAAAAACTTGACAACAGTCAAGCCCCATGTACTGCAACCACTGTCTGTCACGGTGACCAGCACTGATCCATGGTTTCTTTGAAATCCATCTGGCTGTACCTACCTGCTTCCTTCTATGTTTAGATCACTAATGCTTTGTAAGACAGACTACTTCTCTGTTTCATATCTCGCATACTGGAGGATCAACAACATTTTGGATAACCACATAGCCACCTACACACCTTTGCAGATCTCTTCCCAAACATCTGGCTAGCTTCACTCTGTTCTACAAGGGTTATGCCGTTTCACCTCCCTGTCTGCTACGTTACAGGAAACATTGACATTGTGTGTATCAACCTCAGACAACACATTTATGAATGTCTCACAATCAATAAACACCACAGAGAGTGAAAGAGGACACAGATATTCTGCATTCTTCCCAAACTTAGACCAAAGAACTGCTGCTGAGTTGTCTTCCACATGCAAAAGGTTTTTGAGACAGACAACATACACCTTCAGGATACAATTCCTAATTAAATGGAAATAAATACACAGAGAAATGTGAAAATTATCTGCCAGATTCCTAGACAAAAAAAAAAAAAAAATCAGCAGAACACAGCAAATTCCAACATACTTTTGAACTAGTGACCCCACACATCAAACGTATTTAGTAGCAGTTGACAGACTTTCCTGATAATCACCAAGGCACCAGTTGTAGTTCTTTTGATGGGAGAATATAGCTGGGCAATCACAGAGCTTGTAGCTACTATACCGGCCTGTTTTCAGGAAGGCAACATCTTTTTGTTTGTTTGTTTGTTTGTTTGGATTCCCAGCTGCACTACTTATTTGCTGCAAGATGAAAAGAGAGCAAAAGAGAGCAGGTCACATATTTAGCAAATGACAGTAATTCCCTCAAGATGATAAAAAGCAGCTTGTCTGTCACCAGCCTCCTTTTGTGTTTGACTTTGAGGCGCATTATCTTTGCAGAAAATAAAACGCAAGTAATAAAAGAGGGGAAAAAGCCTGTAACAACAAAAAACAAATCTCAGAGGCTGAAAAACTTAAATGTAGTGTAAGAAAAAGTTGAGCAATTCCAGTTTGGTATACCACTATGGAGTTCAGTACTCCTTCCAATGGCCACCACTCACACCTCCACCATGAAGCACAGGAGAGGCAGATACAGCACACACTTAGAACGAACAACTCACTACACTTGTCCTAAAATGCTCTTAAACTTCTTTTCCCCCCTTTTTTTGAGTTCTGGTTCAACATGATTAAGTTCCCTAAATGACATGATCCATTTAATACACTAATCATACACTTAAAGGTCAGCTTATGATGATCATGCTTTGTGTTGATGCAAAAACCTCTGTTTTTACCTCTGGTTTGGAGCCAAGCACCCAGCACATGACAATACCCATTTTCTTTACAGGTATGCTGTTCTTGTGCTTCTGGGGTGGTGATGGGGAGCAACCTTCAGTTTGACAAAAGCCCACCTTCCTATCCAGGTCATACAGGTTCACGATCTGTTACGGTGGATTGTGTCACTGCTGAAACTAACATTAATAACCTCAGAGATTCGAAGTTTAAGCCCTCCCTCTAACTCCAATCAGCTTCACAACGTCAGCACTGCATATCTTGGCTGTCTCCATTGATATTTAGTTCAGTTAACAACACCTCAGGCAACAATCCCAGCAGGTGACTTAATAAAGGAGGTATTGCAAGGGGTGCTATGACAGTAAATTCACCTATCACACTAGGGCCATTCAGCTGGATTACACATTTGATGAAGTCCTCATCATGCACACAGAAATTATTTCATGCACTAGAACAAGAAGGATGACGAAGCAGTACTTTTTAAAGTACGTTGCCACAATATCATAATATCAGTTCTTAAGAGAGAAGACTATTAAAATATGGAATAGTAGTTTAAAAGTAAAATGGTAGGGAGTTTGATCAAGATAGAGAGGTGTCATTTCCATCTTTTAAGAAATAAACACATGAATAAAAATGAATGGATGGATATAAGGCAGCACTGGAAGACAGCGATGAATAGTCTTGAAATTAAAAGCACAAGAATGAAGAAAACCTGTTGTATTGACTGTGAGTAACTGCATCATAAAGAAATGGTCTTGTGCTGTACGAGAAGCAGTCAAATACGAGCCTATGAAAAACTGGAAGCATAAGGCTTGCAGAGAGCTGTTTTCCTTCGATCAGAGCACTTCATTTTTTGAGGATAAGCAGTTATGTTAGGACAGCATGCATTTCATTGGGGATATTTTTCCCATTACTTTGAGCTGCATGCTGCTCATGTTACTTCTCATATTTAGACAATGTCTAAATCCCCATTAATTACATCAACAAAAGGTTAAATTCAAGTGCAGACAAAATAAGTCCATTTCAGCATCGTCACACTCTCTGTGAAGATAAATTCTTATTTCAGACTACAAATAGTTATGTTAGAACTGAGCCTCTGGCAGGGTGGACAGGCACAGTTTAGGATAACTTGAAGCTAAATGGCCACGCTTCACTACAACAAGTTTATGGCTACTGAGGATCTGGCCCATAGAGCAATCCAGGCTACCCTGGTGTTGTATATCCGTGGTACTACGGCCATCATTATTTATAAATAAATATAATAAAGATTCAGTTTGCATTTCCTTCAGCAGCCCCTGGTTTTCAGCTTTCCACTATTTGGCAGCTTGAAATACAGCTCGTGTAATTTGAGAAATATCATTTGATTTTGGGGGGCAAATTCTTACATATTATGCAAATTCCCATGTGGCAACAAATTAGTATCCTTTAAAGATTCCGTCTAATTTTATATTAAGTCATGTATTATTTTAAATGTATTATTTAAAATCAAGCACTGCCAATAAAGTCTAAAAAAGTCAAAATCAGACGATCATTACCTCAATTGCCTTCTCCCCTAACTGCAAACAATACATCACTTCATGTAAGTAGTTTTAAGCCATAAAACTGCAAAAAAGGCATTTTGTACTGAAAATTGATTTCTATTGAGAACTATACCTCCATGCAACTTAATTTGCAGCTGACATGGATTGCTAACAGGGCTTGCAGTATGAAAAATAGATGACAGTAACTAATTTAGACCCGTATTAGTAGGCTTGCATCTTCAATATAGAGCTTTTGCTGTATTTTCATAAATGCACAGGACCTAAAATAGAAAGCTATTTGTGCAAAATTGAAGTGCAAGTTAAAGTGCTGTTACAATACATCTCAGGAGTTCAACTACAGTATACTTGGATTTTTCTTTTTCATTTGTTTTAACATTTATTACAGCAGGGTATGATCAGGCATTATGAAGGTAAGATTTAGTGTTTTACAAGAATCAGAGCAGACCTGAAGAAAGAGCACTTGTACTACGATAATGCCAAATAATATCCTTGCCCAATTCTAAGATACACTAAAGATAAAAGCTCTGCATTCATGCACTACATTAGTGATGAAAAGGAGCCCCAGAGAATGTCTTATTACTGCAGTGTGAATTACCAAGTTGCCAAGAAAGACTGCTGCAAACTACTTTTATGATGCTTGTTACTGGTAACTGATAACATTTATGTTGTCACATAGGAAACACAGATTATTAATAATTCTATAGAATAACAGTCGTCCTGAAAAATTCAGCCTGCTTGTGTGCCAAAATACAATAAAAATGAAAGTGAGATTGAGCTCTAGCCAATTTCTGAACTTCAGAACAAATTCAAGAGGCTACGACAGGCCTGACTTTATTTCACCTTCCCATCTCTGGATTTTTTGGCTTAGTGGTCAGTTGTTTGCTTGGTCCCTGTATTTAGTGAAATGGCTGCTATAATACTATCCAAAATGAGGACTTATTTGATACTTTCCTATTCTACATCTGCAGGGAAGGAATGCAAGGAAGACAACAATACTTGGATACTCTGCATCAATTACCTTAGCACACTTACAAAATTGGAGTTAATTACCTACCCCTAATCATTTTTCTGGATTAAAATTATGCTGCTCAGTATTTTGTAAACCGAAATACTACATGGATTACTCCCAAAGACCAGTGACGATACTGCAGGAACTGAAGTTTTATCCTTTATTTTCTCAGAGCAAGAACAACATCTGAAAGCTTAGCCCCAATGGAAATGAGGGAATTTTATTATCAGCCTTGATGGGGACATGATTTCCCCAAAGTGTATTGTTTATAATAAACAATGTACATAATGAACTTCTCAATGCTGAAACCATAATGAGGGAATCCTGCTTTTCTCCCTAAACTGCCATTTGGATGCAAAAGTATTTTAAGCCAAATACATAAAAAGGATGCAGAGACTACAGACTTCCCTCCTCATTCTGATGGCCTTTCTGCTGATTTGGGAGCCTTACATACATGTTAGGTTATATTTATGTACCCTGTAAAGTTTATGAAATCATCACTGCATATAATTAAAGCTATATTTTTTTCCAACTTTTTTTTAACTAGGTCATCATGTTGATTTAAACACTGAAATTGTGTCTGTGAACGTTTAATGAAAATAATAACAAGTTAGTAACATATAAGAGGAGACAATTTATTGTCTCATTCCTATTTCATTGGACTTTTTTATTTCCAGTTACAAAGACAGTTTCTGAAGTTGCTATAATTTCCTCTCCTCTTCCCTTCCTCCTAACCATTTTAGGCTGTGAAGATTAAAAAAAAACAATAAAAGGATCTGGTCATAAAGCCTGCAGGTTAAAAGATTCACAGTTAAACACCTCTGATCCCTATTCAGCCTGCAGAGCGTACATTGAATAGTCTTTCTTGCATTGACAACTTTCTCAAGTAGGTCACTATTTTATTTTTCAAACCCGAGCCCATCAGCAGCCCCCAGAAGACACATTAGATGACTCTACGTGGCAGAGTGCAGTACCACATGAAAATACTGAAGCAAGTGAGTAAATCCAACACTGGTAGCCAAGTGGTCTGACCCACATTTTTATGCTCTGCATCTTGATGGAGCTGCACAGCATTCTCACTACTACTATTCTTCTGTCTACCTTGAAGCCAACACATTTTTATTTTTTTTTTTTTTTTTGCCTCGTGTTATAAAAAACCAATCTCATACCACAACAGATGAAATAGAGAATGAGTCCAAACTTCAGGACTGATCTCCCATGCTTTGTACCATGGACTCATTAATTAGTCTGGGGGACATCGTATGCAGACAAATGGGTTTTGTTTGTTCATTTTACACTGCCCCACAAATACAACGAGATGACAAAGTCAATGTAAAGAATTTACTCCCTGTTCAGATGTGTGTGCATGGAGGAGTTACAGCAAATGAGAATCAAGTTTTATATGTACAATGTCATTCAAAGTCCTAAATGAAAACGATTAAACACCAAATGAAGACTCTGATGTGACTGCAACAATGATGGAGCACTACATGAAGATGAGCCTAGCTAAAGCAACAAGCTTTTACCACCCTGAATCTTGGTGTTTCCATTAGCCATAAGTAAGAATTATGAGAAATCAGTATTATCAACTGGAACCTACACCACAGTGAAGGAGAAATACTGAAATCCACAATTATCATTGTACTCCTTCATTACGAGTTATTTTTATATAACACAGAGTGCTTAAATTTCTCTCATACACCTTAAACTGTAAAAAAATCAGTATCACGTCAAAGATTTCCCGTAAACCAAATCTACAGCTATATTTTTCTGGGAGATCCATTAACACTTCTTCTTAAGAAGAGCACTAAACAGCATTTGTTGAATCACAGCTCAAGTGGCATTCTCTGTCTGGTCTTCATTTGCAGCTGCCGACAAAATAGGTGCCATGATTGAACCGAGTTGGATATTATCGACGAAACACCAGCTTACAATTTCTGCAGCAAAAATAAGACTACAAATGACTTGGAGAAAAAGGATAAAGACAACAATAGGGTCCATTCCACACAGAATATCACCTGAATATCAGAATATCACTACCACTGAATGATCAGTGTTTTTGCATACTAAGATGATTCTCACACACTTTAAAGATGGGGTTATTGGTGGTTAAATCATAGGGATATAAACTTGGAGATTTCCTGTTCCTCAGCATAGTGTGAACCTTTTAAAAAGCCACATAATCTTTCTGGGATGTAGTCAGTCTCTGGAGTGGTGCTATTTCCATATCTCCCAGAGATCTCAGGAGGATATTTTGTTTACCCCAACAATATGCCTGGACATCACTGTCACTGAGACCAGTCAAAATACACATTTATAATTCTACTTTACTGACACCAGTAGACACACCTCAAAGCAGAAAGTTTCACAACCGTATGAAATTTTGACTGCAATTCCACAGCCGTTTCAGCAGGTCTAAGCCTGGGCTGATCCAGGTCCACCACTGGATTGCTGGTCCTGACATTCCCACATGTCAACACTTCTGGGATAGCACAGCAAGATGATTTAGGAAACTGAGCAAGAACTAAAGAGGGAAAAAAAGGTTTACTTTTCAGCTGGATCATCTCCATCTATGACCGTAACACTTGGAAGTGCCTCGGCTTCGACTGCCATAAAACAACATGAGCAGGGAAAGAGTCGTCCTCTGTGTGCACCCGTCATCTGGAACAGCCTTTTAATACCATGCACCGACTTGCTTCACTACATGCTTCCTGGTTTTGCCTATATGATAAAACAGTGATTTATTTCTTCTAATTCTTTAAAGAAAGCTTCTAACTTTTTTTTTCCTTTTAAACAATGCACGTCTGTATTTTTTCACTGCTTTCCATAGCATTGTTGTGCACTTGATTAACTTTTCTTCAGCTTTATATGGACCCATTTACTTCAAGAAACTTGAGTCTTGGCCCTACATGAACAGCAGGTGGAATGATTTTGAGGTAATATTATAGATGACATTAACACATGGTGTGATGCCATCTGAGCAACTCATTGATTTTCCATTCTGAACATTATAGAAGAGCAACCTGCAAAACTTTAGCTCTGCATTACCAGTTACAGTATGCAGGATTTTTTGTTTCACTCCTGAAGAAAGGGAACATAAAGTGCTGTATCTGTAGCCTTCACAGTAGGCATCGAGCTGAGCATGGCTCCAGAAGGCAGAATGAGAAACACACTGTTCAAATACAGAAGACTTAAAATTGCTACATCTATGGGAAGCCTCGGGTGCCAAAACCATCCAAGCTGATAAATCGTGGTGACCGTGAAGCATTATCACCCTGGTTCCAACACAGGGCAGATGTTGGCCATCACTGACTTAATAGGAAGCACGACAGAGGACCCATTTCTGTCACAGGTGCACCAAGTGACTCACTGCCAGTAATTCTTCCTTTTATAATTACCTTAATAATAATCAAAACCACAGCTGCTGTTTTTGCTTGTTTTAAAAAAGTGACTGAATTCTTTCCTGCAAGACCTTTCTCCTGTTGGCACCATCTGTCCTAACAAATTTTTACACCTGAGTTGGATGTGTGGAAGCCTAACTGATGTACTTACTAATGTCAGTTAGCAAAGGAGCTTCGTGCCTTTTGCAGGATGCTGAACCTGCCTCCGGAGCCCACTGCAGAGAGTACACTATTTAATACGACTCTTCACAGCTGACAGAAAGGGTATGTTGATTTCAGTTAAAATTAGCCAACCTTACAAAAAATTACCAAGCTTCTTTCCACCATATTTATTTCCATCTGCCAAAACTGCATTTTTCCTTTTCTCCGATTATTTCGTGTGAACCGCACACTGCCCACAAAAAGATTGGATCACTATGTCAAAAAAAAAAAAAAAAAAAAAAAAAAGTTTAATCAGCTTTAGCTATTAGTGCTGTATAGTAAGTGTACCATACCAAACAATGGATTTCATCCACAGGGTTTTCAGCTTTCAAAGTCACAAGGAAAACACAACAGAGAATACAGTGACACAAACGAATGCAGGTCACTACTAGATAAGTTCCTTTAGAACACAGTCTACTCTTCTGGGAGAGTTTGCATTTTTCCCACCTATGCTACACTTGTTCCTCCATTTTTAACTTTGTCACTCATTGTCTAATGTATAGTTATTAATGCAAATGCCTTTTTTTTTTTTGACTCACCTGTTTGCCACTACTGATTAGTGTAAACAAAGAACCTTACTTTCATCAGAGCTTCCTCTGAAAGATCTGCTTCTTTAAAACTTCTCCCTCCCCACCTCCCTCCACCAGCTGAAATGTATTTCCATCAGAAATAAGGCCTATTTGATATTTTAAAAAAAAAATCATGGAAATAATTTGATTTTGTCTATATTAGCTTGGACAAGTATTTCAAAATATTACTGCCTTGTTTCCACTTCATTATCTTCACTCAAATATTTCACATATATTACCACTGAAATGCCAAAGTCAAGCTGTTTTGCCCACACTGAAACAAAGCAAATATATAACAGAGAAGATGCCTTTTCACTTTTATTTAGTGAAAAGTTTAGAGTCTTACAGGATTATAAAAACTAGGCATAAGCAAAGCAAGCACCTTTTCATGCTTGCCATATGACCAGAAAGTTACTGATTGTTCCAAGTGTTCAAAATCCAATCTTAAAGGCAAGAGACAGATGAAGGGACCACAAAGAAACCGTAAGACAATACTAACTGTCATGAAAGTGGCTTCAAACACATCTGCTACGGATTTTTTTTTTTTCTGTAGGTATCATAGCAAGTCTTTAATCAATGCTACATCTGGATATTTACTGCTACCTAAAGCAATGTTTCCTTCATCACTGCGTAAACGGCAGTTTCTTTGGATTACTCAAATGCCATAATCTTAGAAAGAGAGGTAGCTGCAGGAAAAAAAAAAAAAAAGTCATGGAAAACTAGAAAAAAATATTTTGAAGCATTTGGAAAAAGTGTGAACAATGAGAAAATGAGATTTTTTCTAATTTCAAAACGAATTTTTCTCATTTCAATGTGAAATGAGAAAAATGCATGGAACTACCAGTGGTAGTTTGCTAAAAGTATGAGACACACATGAATTAGAGGAACTGAAAATCTTATGCTTGCTGAATTCTAAGAATTGAAATTTTTAAGAAGAGCTAACTGTGCACAAATAAAGTTTGGATGTTTCCAGTCACATCAAGCATTTCTCTATCAGGAATATACCAGAGGAAACACATTCAGATAGCACAACTCTACTGCTCCCTTAACATGCTAATCAGGCCACTGCTTTTGTTTCAGCTGTCAAGCCATCCAATACATCTTTACTTGATAGTCACAGAAAACAACGGCTGCTCTGTGTGCCAACAGTAACATTGTCACGTCTAAGCAGGGAATATTAGTGTTGAATCAAGTGTCTTGAGGACTTTTTTCCACAAAGAATACCACTTCAGATTTGCATGATTCATGCTAGTGTCCTGTGTAATATTAAAATAATTTGAAAAAATAGTTTACTCTCTGCAGGACAAATCTGCTATTATTTTTTGGTTTTCTATTGAAAGCAAAATTTAACAGATTTTGCTTAAATCAAAAACATTACATCACAGAAATACAGATTTAAGAGAAACAATTTATTCATTCAACTGTAGAGCTCTGTAAGACTTTTCGGTAACAGAAATGTAAGACCTTCCACAGACATTTTATGAGATATCAATACCTTGGAGACAGAATAATAAGAAAAGTCTTAAGGTTCTGTAAACTTTTTTTTTTTCCCTGAAGTTAATGGAAACATGATGTTTAAAACACAAGAAATCAATAGCTTAATATTAGCTCACTTCCTCCTTTCCACTACCCCTTTTTCTCTCTCCTTCCCCCCCAAAATATTTTTGAATTCCATTTGTATCTCTGTAAGGTGCATTTTCCGTTAATGGAATCTGAAGAGTTAGTTTGCCATGCACTTATTTGTATGCAAATCTCATGAACTTCCCAAAGTGGACCACATGTTTATACTGATTTTGGCACAGTTTGTTCCAGTAGAAATGTCTTCAATCCACTCCATTTGGCAGGTTACACTCTTGGTTCCATTAGTTTGATTGCAATTCTTCCCCATGTTTTACCTAAATTTCGCTTTTTAATATCACATCAAGAAAGAAAAATGAAATTCTTTCCCATGGAAGAATTTCCACTTCTCTGATAGCCATTTAGTAATTTGTAATCAAATCTGTGTACGTTTTTCTTTACCTTGAAGAACATTTTTTGAAGATAGAAATCTTACCTATTCAAAATATTCATCAAATCTGTAATGCCTGTTCATATTCTTTTTGCATTGCTGAATTTTTGCTGACCCTGAATAAAGTATACTATTGGTTCAGTCACAGAAAGTTCTTGATTTATGTATGTCTTAATACTCTTAAATGCAGAAAATGCCCAGGAAAGGTATTCCAATGAATATTTTGTTATCCCTGAAAAGACTTTCAGAGTTACAGTGATTCACCTTGTACAAATAAGACCGGCAAGAGATCTTTGTTACAGCAGTCTGTCCTCTAGACTATGAAAAAGCAAATGATGCTGATTTGTTAGTGGCAACAAATCCTTGAAAGAATTTTCATTAAAGATTCAAGTTGGCTTTATGAACCTTGATTCATGCTTTGATTGCTATAATAATTTTATATACAATTTTGGCATGAGTAACAAACCTGGAATTTCGATTGAAATTACACTCATAAAATGCAAGTATTTACTTTTCTTTCCCTGTACCTGCTGCCTCATAAACTGGACTAGCTCGACCTGAAGTGTATTTAATATTTAAAGGTTATAATTCATAGAGAGGCTCATGTAATAGAAGGTCTTGTCCCAGCCAATTTCCAACCTGACAAACCCCATCTACAGAAGTTCAGACTTGCTGCACTTTAAAGCAACTTTGCCTTCATTAACAAAGGAACCCAGAATAAGAAAAGGTCATCTCAATACCTCTCCCTTGAGAGGCTGTTTTCACAGTTCCTTTTTCGAGACTTGCCTGACACTTACTTCCATCTTCTTCTGATTCACTTTCTAGGAAATTGGCAACTTCTTTTCTCAAAATGAAACCATCTTCCAGGTAGTCCCTCATCTCTAAAGTTTTCAAACAGCTTACAATGTCCTATTAATTCAGAGTTTAGGGAAACCAGTAGCTAATATTTTAATTATATCTCAATGCATGTTTTTAATTCCGCTCTTGGAAATGAGACACCAGTGTTGGTTAGTGGATAGAACTTTGAACTGAGGCTTCTATTCACACTTCTGCTATTTCTGATCTTAAATCTCTGGCAAGGAGCTCAAGTGACAGTTCTTCTCCAGGCTGTAAAGTTAGTTATTGGGTAGCCCAAGAGAAGGTGACTTTCTCTCCTTTTCTCACTGTTTTATTTATTTACCATATGTATATTATATAAAAAATGCTATTAAATTCCTTTGAAAAGTTTTTTGAGATCTAAAAATGAAAACCCAGAGACATTGCCGTTGCTAAATAGGCTGTTCTTCTGATCCCATCAGACAATTCTCCTACCTGCTTCAGGAAGAGAGGAAAAATAAACCTAGGCATTTGCATAATTGGTATTCACCTTGAAGAGATATCAGTGTGAATGTTTATAAAAATGAATTAACTCTGTGAGACAACGCTTTTTGTTTCAGAAAGAGGCCCTTGAAGTATTAAAATAAGAGATGATTTGCCCAGCCTGTGCTGCTGAGTGCGTTGCTGTGACGTGTCCGCTGCATTCCATCAGTTCTCTGAACTAACTGCATGGCCCTGGGAGTGCCTGTCATCAGAGGGAACAGAAAACGGGCAAACACAACCAGTTTTCCTGCTGCCCATACTCAAGTGAACAGTATGCTCTTTGAAGGGTGATAAGCAGAGGCAGCCACCAGCCCAACTGGTACAGAAAATCTGGCATAGTTTCCTCTTCTCTCTACGGATGCAAACTGCCAGCTCTAGATATTTGACCTGAATAATAATGCTTAGTGTAATAATTCAAAGTCAACGGGAATAGAGAAGGGACACAGACACTGTAATATAGCACAATAATGCAGGAAAATAGGCACAAGTTCCAAAACTTGATGTAGCTACCGACTGCAGTCAGAGTGGAAAGACTCCTCCGTTAACAAGACCCAAGGTAACTATGAAACAGGACAAACACACAGATCTCTCACCACCTTACATGGCTGTAGCATCAAACTAAGTCCCCCCCCTTAAAAGCTTCTTCACATAAACAAAGTCAGCGTAAGTATCAGTACACATATATCTATATAATTAATACAGAGTACTGGGCTCAGTTGCTCTATCTATCTGTCACACCGGATGCTTTCTGCATGCTATTTCACCTTTTACTTTTAGTCTGTGCTGCACATTTACTTATTGTTATTGGATGATTTGCACCCTTAATGCTGGTCTTTTTACATTTTTTTAAAACATATATGTAAACACAAGTGTAGAGTGGAATACATTTTACCTTTCTTCTCATTCTTACTTTGAAACTACTTTCACTATTTTAGTTTCTGTAAAAATGTGGAATTTTCTCCCAAATCTTCAAATGTAAATCATGG
Source organism: Nettapus auritus (assembly GCA_011076525.1). Taxonomy (NCBI): domain Eukaryota; kingdom Metazoa; phylum Chordata; class Aves; order Anseriformes; family Anatidae; genus Nettapus; species Nettapus auritus. The sequence goes on along the minus strand of CM021786.1, from coordinate 1,372,173 downwards.
AATTTGTTTTTATATCTGATCTTCCTTTCCTCTTTTGTAAAATGACCTGTAACCATAAGCACTAAAATCCAAAAAATAACCAACTGAGAGATGAAGATCTAAATTGCATTCCTGAGACTGGGTCACAACAGCTTAATGTAGGTTTACTTGATGCATACTGCATTAGATTTGCAATGAATTTCACTGATTTAAAAAAAAAAAAAAAAAAAAAAAAAAAAAAAAAAAAAAA
>CM021786.1:1340297-1371844 GCA_011076525.1 Nettapus auritus | reverse complement strand
AAAAAAAAAAAAAAAAAAAAAAAAAAAAAAAAAAAAAAACCTGCTCATTATCTTGCAAAATAACAGACTTGCTGCTGTCATGGGCCCCTTGGCCAGAGGAGCATCACTCTGCACCACTAGTCTGGAAGCTGGGAAGCAGCACCCACAAGTCCTGTCATCTTTGCCAACAGATACTGCCTGAAACTATTGACATAAACAAGTACATTCATTAGAAATAGTTTGTGCCTTTCTATCTTCTGTATCAACTGCTTTGTAAACTGTCTTTGCAACACTGTCTCTCCAAAGCAGTTCTGGTCAGAGACTGTTTGAGGAGGACTTGCGCAGACTCAATTCCTCTGAAGTTGGCTAACTTAGCTGTTTTTATATTTCTGATTAATCATCAGAGTTAACTTGCACTTTTTACTTCTGGTTACCTAACAATATCATAAATTATATTTTGCAGAAGCAGCCGTGGAAACTTACTGCCTAAGCTATACCAGTCAAGCTGCAAAAAGCACTGGTAGATGTGTCTATGTTAACCTGGCAAACAAATTATGCAGATGACCCATGAGATCTGCCTACATGTTTTTGTGAAATGGAAAACACCGTCCTAAGTGCATAAAATTAAGCAAAAAGCCATTTTCAACAAGCAAGACTTTAGTCAATTATTCTAATGAGTACCTAACATACTGATGCTAATTAAATGGTGAATGATTATACACCTTTTAGGTGTCAAAACAGCAACTTACTGTTGAATTTAATGAACAAAGCTGGAGTCACACATCTACTGTTTATGTCATGCTAAATTAGCTGCTTGTTAATTGGATTAAACTACTTCAAATTTACAAAATGTTTGACCAATACTGTTATGCAATGCCAAATTGAAGTGACATGTTCCTACTGTCCAAGAATTACAAGAGGAAGATAAGTCAGTTTCTTGTCCAAGAAGAGTTCTTGGGACTGACTGTGTGTTGTTTCAGAATAAATCAGGGAACCTTACCTAACCTCTAATTAGCAATCAATCAGTACAGTTGCACAGAGAATGAACCAGACATAACAGTCCCAGATGCTGGCTTTTTTCTTAGAGCACCCCTCCTATTCATTATTTGTGTTTGAGCAACTCACACACAAATTACACCCCTAGAAGTATTTCCACATAAATTCACCACAGTCTGTAAGAGAACTGCAACAAGCTACATTCAACATTTCATTCTAAGACTGCAGACAACACCTTGAAGAACTCATTTCTTAAATATTATGCTACTGTTTATATTAGGGTAGCGCCTAAAACCTTCTAGAAGAAGAGAGAAGTTTCATGCATAGTACCCATACAAACGTTAAACAGGAAGCAGCATATAACTCTAAAGAGTAAAAAGTAAGGCAACAGGTAAACAGCATACCTATAATAATGGTATGACAGCAGCAAATTAGTTACAGAATTGAAATACATACACATGCTCTCTCTTCCTAGTCAGTAGACATTATGTTTGGCAAAAGCAAAAGCAAGAGATATGATCGCTTTCTTATTTTCAGAAACAGAAATGGTTACTGCCTAGTAAGTTAATGCAACTCCATTGCATATTAAACGCACAGAAAGAAATATGTTTATTACGGTTATAATTAGAGAAAGGGTTAGGGTTACAGTTATGGTTGTTCGAAAAGAAAGAAAATGAAAGCTCTTTTTGTGTTTCTTTTACGCAACCCCACACAAAACAGACTCCGCACCTTCTTTCCAAACAACCCAAAACGTAACGCTAACCTGAACACCAAGCCTAACCCTAATTAAGACCCTAAAAACACGTATAGCACCTGTGGTGTAATGACCTCACAGACAGCAGGGTTCTATTAGGATCAGTAACTGCTACAACTTTATTATTGCTTTAAGTTGTTAAGCAACTCAGCCTTCAGGCCCTATGTATCTTATTCCTCCCAGATCGAAGGGAAACAGATCTGTTTCTTTTCTGCCCCTATAGGGCCCGGATCAAAAGGATAGATCAGTTCACCAGGGGGCACAACAGCAAAAGCCTGTTTGGGGGGGGCGGGGGGGGCAAAGGCATAGCAGGAGGATTGGTGGATGAAGCCTGCAACTCCCTCACTATCTGGCAAACCTCATGTTTCTGATTGTGGTCCCACACGGCTCTTTAAGGCCTCAGAGATTGCTCGCCAGGTGCCAAGTAATCCCACTGCAACCTTGTTATTTTTAGTAGCAGAGTCCCAAAGCTTGACCTCAATTCGGTTCCATGTTTCAGGATCGTAAACTGTCTGATATGTAATAAATGGAATAACCTGGAAGGTTACCAGGACATTCTTTGGTTCTAAGAACAAATGATTCCCCATAGCGCGCAACTGCTTACCTTCAGCTTGTGAGGGGCAGGTGTGTGTGCAGGTCCACTTCCCTCAGCTTCAGCTTCCTTTCAGCTTGGTGAGCTTCCTTTCAGTGGCTTTCAGTATGAGTTTCTCTGAGCAGTTTGCTGAGTTTGGCTGAACCTATCTTCATGCGGCAATCGGTGTCCCTGTTCCTCTCCTGGTCCCTGTTCTTGTTCTTCAGGTCCCTGTTTGGGCGCCATTTGTGGTGTAATGACCACACAAACACCAGGGTTCTTTCAGGACCAGTAACTGCTACTACTTTATTGATGACATAACTTCAATTCTCCTTTTACTGAGGACAGGCACCCTTCGTATACCATTCGCTCTACAGCTGTACTTTTCCACTAACTGTTCACTGGTCAACAACTTTGCCTGGAAAGAGCAAACACCAGCAACTTCCATGTCTTAACAGCTAGAGAAAAGCAGTCTGAGACAGCAAGGTGTCTCCTGAATCACCCTTCTTGTCTCTTTTAAACACTTTACCTTCCTCCTGGCCTCATCAATAAGACTCCAATGTTATCACCAACCATGGGGCTTGGGGACCTCCATGGCCACACTCCCCCAACAGACAAGGAAAAAAGCTGTGTGTGGCTCACAGGATAAATAAAACTACTCGAGTGAGCAGAGAACCAAGCAACTGCAGTGCTGAGGGGATGAACCTGAACCATTTCTTTGCACCAGAACCACCTGTTTCTTGTTTCCCTCCCAGGTGTGAGCCACTCCTCACCTGGCTGCATCTCAGCAACACCCCAGTCTCCTACTTGCAGGAGAGGAAAACCCAAACCATCCCACCCCCACATCCCTGCTGCCTCCTTCCCTTTAAGAACAGGAGCAACTGGCCCCAAAGTACAGATACTGCATTAATGCCAGTGTCTGCAATTGCAAACGTAGATCTCTGCAGCCCTCTAGTGCTCTTTAAATATAAACAGAAAAGAGCTTGCAACAGCCATGGGGAAAAATGGAAGGATGGCTCAGGCTGTCCTTTAATTTCCCACCCTGGAGCTGCCAGAGGCAGGTGCAATCCCTACCCAGAGGCTGGAGTTTAGCAGCGTGCAGGTCAGAGGTTTGGGCTGGGGGCTCTCAAAGCCCCCTGTCCCCAGCAGATAGGGAGTTTAGCAGCTGCCAGCCTGGGCTGCATTTCTTTCCCTGCCTCTGCCACTGGCTAACCTGAGCGAAGCGTTTTTCTGTGCCTCCTTTCACCGCTGCCATCATCCTAATTGTGCTGACATCCCTCATCCCGCAGTGCAGCTGAGAGGCGATGCTGATCTCCTGGTGACTCCGGCAGTTTAGCTGGAGCATTTTCCCCAGGAGTCCACCGCATTTACGTTATTTATTTTCCAGGAGAAGACAATGCAAGTATTTAAACATTGTTCTTCTGTGCAACACTAATTTAAAATAGAGGCTTTTATTTGCTAACAGGACAGAGTACCAGCTGGTATTTACCTAAACAGCTTTAATGTTTAGACAGGCTCCTGCTCCACAGCCTGCATTCCCTCCTGAGAAGCAGCGCCAGTGCATAGAAAGTGTGCTGGCCAAGCAAAGGGTGGATTGGTTTTACAGCCCCAGCATCTGGTTTGGAAATGATTTAACAGCTTCATCCCATGCTCTAGGTGAGCAGGGGGAGATATTGAGTCCTTTGAGATATTGGTCTCTCCCTGTTGATATCTCTCCTTACCTTCTCCCAGCTCCTTAGACACCCCCAGCCTCCCTAAGAGCACACACTGCAGTTCCCCATGTCTTACAAAAGTGAGGATCAAAACCATTATTTGGGAGGCCCCTTAAGAGAGCAGCTTAGGAAAATGATCCAAATTACTGGTCTGCTATCTAACAGCCTTTGCCTATTTGTATTTGGATGATGCTATGTTACCTCCATGATAAAAATACACATGGAGCTGAGTTGGGAAACTTTCTGCATCTGTTTCACTCCTGTCAGAAATACTCCTCCAATGTTCCTTACAGAAAAAAAAGAAACACAACCCTTCTGCCAAATAACAGATACAGAAAATTAGAAGTTAATTAAATGAAATACAGTTGCTTTCCAGGCTCTGATAAAATCCTGAAAAGCTTTTTTTTACAGTTGGATTTCTCCCACAAATCTCCACTTCAACAAAAGAAGTAGTCTGTATGTAAAATACTTTGAATGATTAATTCTCTGGAGCTCCAGAGACAGATGCACTGATACCTAGCTCCATTGAAACAGGTCAGCTGTGCCTTATAGCTGTAGGATTAAGCTCTTCCACATCTCCATGCTGAGGTCCGGGTCCTCCCACACAGTGCAGGCAGCATGGGCTCTTTGTGATTTTTTCACTTTTTCCAATCAAACAGAATAGGATTTCTTTTAAAACAAACCACATGTTCTTTGGCTTCATGCTTTTGCCATTAAGGATCTGAGAAGCCACAGCGCTAAGTTTTATCCCTGGCAAAGTTCAGAGGCTCGGCGTTTGCCTGTGCCCCAGGACATTCCACCTGCCAGCACTTGTTTTGGGAAATGTGTTGGTAGAACAAGCAGAAAGGGCCCATAAAACATCAGCAGCCCTGTTAAGGTGACAATGATGGCAAGGTAAGGGCCCAGTCTTTGCAAGGACTTGGGGACAAAAGGGGAAAACAAGGTAAAAGCAGCTAGTGGGGATATGCCCATCAAAACTTAGGATTTGGCCCGTGAATTGAGAGTGCTTTGGGCTTCAAGTAGATGTTGTAAATCCTCCTTGTTAGGAGAGGGATCTCAGCTGCTCTCCTTACTCCACCTATCCAGGCTGAAGCTGTCTAAAGAAACGACCTGAATAACCTTGTCATTTCAATTTTTCACACATTTTCTCTGCCGTGTGTTCTCAAGATCTGGGAAGTTTAATTTTCCCAGCGCAATTGCTGGAGGCTGCTCATCCCTATCAGGGCTCACTCCACCACATCAAAGGGAACGGGACACATCAGAGGGGAGCAGAAGGGCTGCAGTCCCATCCCGGAATGCTGAGGGGATGCTGCAGGCTCTGAAGCATCCCCCAGTTTCTAGAAGCAGGTTTGGATTAGCAACGTGTGCTGCTGACACCGTTACAATCACCCACGCCAAAACAACTGAAATGCTGTCGTGCCTCCTGGGGTGCATCTGAGCAACAGCGGGGTCCCAGAGAATCACAGCAAGACCTTTGTCAAGGTGGTATAGGATGATGATGCTTTCCAAAATCACTCTTCTGAAGAGCGACAGGAGGACTACTACGTGATGACAGCCTTCGCATTATCATCATCTCACAGAAAATGGGTGGACAGTCATGGGGAATGTTAAAAGGCTCCATTTTCCTAATGCCTGGTGTGTTTATCCCTGTGCTAGCCTAAACAGTAGATGCAAACCCTGGCACTGCAAATGAGCTTTCACCTAGCTCCAACTCTGGCCAAAGCCACCACCAGTGACCAAACCTAACAGAGGAAGGAGCACCCAGCACCAGGCTGGTCCCACGAGAGGATCAGCGTTCTCATGAAGTCATCTCAAGGTAAAGCAAATTAAGACACTCAGAAGGGTGCTTTGTCAGAAACGAGGAGATTCAACCCACCTAATGAAAGAGTGCTGGATGCCTCGGCCAAATTTACATTCCTTTGTTTATCCCAGCTGTGTCTTTCCAGAGCCTAATGCAGTCAGCAGCAGCATTTCCCTTTGGTTGAAAACAGGAGGGGGGCTTGCTTTGAAGCCTTCGCTTGCATAGGAAATGAACTTCTTGATTCCTGTTGACATTTGCAGCAAGGTGTAGGTGGTGCTTGTAGCATTTTTTCAAAGCTCCCCAGCTCTGTTTGTTCAGATACTTCACACTCCTGTGAAATGTGATAATACTAAGCAGTGGGTGGAAGGAACAGCACAAACGTATCCCTTCAGGAGACAGGAGGTTTCAAAACTGCTCTGCATGTGAAGACAACTCCCTCCGCTACCCGCTTCCATGCCACTGTCACCAAAGTCTCCTCATACCTGGAGCTTTTAACCGTGGAAGTGGCAAGGAGCAGCAAGATACACCATCGCTGTTTTGTTCCAAATCTCCAGCAGCCAAAGCGACTCTTGTGTTGGTTTTGTTCCTCTGAATTCCTGATACATAAAAAAGCAAGAGCTTTTTTCCCCTTCCCAGTCGCCTGGTGTGGGGGGATTGTCTCTGAGGGTCATGCACTGATGTTTTCACTTCCCAGGCTGAAAAACTGCGATGGTAAAACCCACACTGTTAGGAGCAGTGCAGCATTCATCCACCTTACAACTGACCCTTGCTTTTCAGGATTAGGTATTAACAAGGTGTTCGTGTTCCCAGCTCTATTTTTACATACACTTTCTTCAAGTTCCGGCTCCTGGAGTCAAAAACTGGAGGTTTTGGCCGGCCTCATCTCCTGTGCTTCTAAGCAGGGAAGGACCTCAGGGACAGCGCGGTGCTGGACAAAGGCTGCCTCTTTTTAAAGGTCAGTCTCTGGCCTCAGACCTGGTTTCTAAGCGTTAGGTGTGCCCAGACCTAGGTCCTACAATATTCTAGGCCCTGAAGCTTGCAGTGACCTTGAGAAATCCCTGCAGGATTATGGCCCAGGGCATTAAGTTGGCTGCAGAACCAGGCAGCTGAAGAGCAGCCAGTCTGTGTTTTTGGCTTTACAAGATGGCAGCGTTAGAAAATCCAGAGCTGTGGATCTTTGATATTTAATGCTGGCCACTCTGAGTCAAATCTTGTTTCTCTGCATGCTCTACATTCAACCCCTTTTTGTTCTTTTTGCTGCAAACCATCCTGCAGATACCTTCATTTCCTTAAGCAGAGCAGGCTCTGGCTTCCCCAGGGCTGCATTTTGGTCCAGCTCAGGACGAGGCAGGGAGACACTGAGACCCCCCAGAAGCTGAGTGGAAGAAAGGGACTGGGTTTTGCTTTCTGCCTTGCAGAGATAAACAATCTGCCTTAAATCCTCCTGAGCAGAGCCTGCCTGCCCCACAGCTGAGAGCACACTGACATCTAATGGCATTTACCATTATTGCAAAACATTTTGAGGGAAGAAGCTGCAACCCCTTGCCTCTCCACAGCAGTGAAATGGGAGGATTTATCCCTAGAGAAGTTTCTGTCCTGAGACCTTATTTTAGATTAATGAATTTCCTAAAGCATTTTAGGAGCCCACCTTATAAAGCAGTGGGGTTTAAGGACCAGAGCCCCAAAAGGCTGTAGTTATCTGAAGTCAGCCAAGATCCTTTTTGCATCCTAGAGGACCTCCAGCAACAACCCCCACTCTCATACCTCCTCTGGGGGAATAAAGGGGGGAAGAAATAAACGGTTTATGTCTGTTCCCTGAGGACATTGTGGACTCGCCCCTGCTGGAAGGTGTGGAGGAAGTGACACATCTGGCTGTGTAAGCAAAACTCCTTTATGCCTGTCATCCTCCCAAGCCTTAGGATGGCTCATCGGCCTGGCAGCATCCCTCGAAGGCACCTCTGGCACCCAGCCCCGGTGCTTGCATGGGTGCTGAGCCCCAGGGAGCAGCAAGAGCAGGGTGCTCCCCTGGGAGAGGAGCCAGGGTGACCCCAGCACCACAGGTGAGGTCCCCCCAGAAAAGCAGCCTCTTGCAGCAGGGTTGGGAACGGCAGCAGGATTGGTAGGACAGGATGCCTCCAGTTCAGCAAACGCAGATTTTAAAATACAGATGTTATAAAATCTCTGCTGCTGGTCCCAGCGTTTGCAAAGCGGCACCTTGCAGTGAGTCAGTCTGGTGCTTAGCTCGTTGCTGTTCTCTCTGCAAGCTGTTTTTTTGTTCTGGGCTTCTGAATATGGCTCCAGCTTTTCTTTGGTTGTAGCAAGAATTTAATTTGGATGTGGCAAGGGAGGATAATCAAATGTTTCTCCCTCTGTATGTGTTTTGCTTTTACTTTGGCTGAAGTTTATTACTTGTCAGCGGTGCTGGCGTTTGTTACCACGTTTGCAACCTGGGGTTGCGTGTACAGATCTAATAAGGGAGAAATGATTTCATTGTTCAGGTAGAACAAAAGGTCTGAGCCCCTTTGAGGGATGAAAATTCTGGGTTAAGCTTTGCTGGGCTAGGTAAAGAAATCCTTCCTGGTGATCGTAAGAGCTTCATGGACACTGCACTTCCAGGGGTGAGCCACAGTACCTGGCTGCCAGAATCTTGCAAGAGAAGTGGGAGAAACCCAAGTGGTGTTACTTTGGGGAGCGTGTGTGCATATGGCCCCTTGAAATCCTTATGCCAAGCATGGCTGGGTTTCCCTGTTCAGCTCCTGGCAGCTAGAGAGAGCAGCCTGCATGTTTTAGCAGGTAAATCCCCTTCGCACCTCCTCCAGCATCCAAACCTGCAAATACGCGTCTGAAGCCTGGGCTTCCTTTTATCACCTACCCCTTTTTATTATTATTTTTTTTAGGCTTATTATTCCATGTCGTTATTAGTGCTCTAAGTAGCTCTTTGTGTCACGGCAGCCACATTCCTTGCCCGCAGCGTGCTTTGCCGGCTCTGTTGAAGCAAGATATTCCCCGGCTGATTAACGAGAAGAGAATTTCTTGCCGTGCCCTGCTCTCCCAGGTGACGTCGGGCGGCGAGGAAGGTTTTTGTGCTGTTGTGGCTTGTGTTTGTGGTAGCTGGGACAGCCGTTGGCAGGGGACTTTGCCCTTCCTGGAGCTGGTGACGTGTGGGACCGGGTTGCATTGCAGAGAGCAAACCTTGTGAACCCCAGGAGGAATTTCCTAAGGGCGCTGTCACGCGCAGAGCTCCCTTGATTTTTGTCCTGCCTCTTCATTAGAAAGCCACCAGGGAGTGGCAGAGGGACGGGGAAACCCTTTTCTGCTGTGGCCTGCAAGGAAAAAGAGGACAAAAGTGTGTGATCTGCTCCATCCTGATGGGGATGAGTGTCTGATGGAAAACAGACCAAAAGCTAATCGCCTCTGGATCGTTGGGGCTTATTAGTGATTGATTACGCATTTAATGATAAGAAGTGCACCCTGGATCTGGGGGATGATTTGTAAGGACAGCAGAAAACTATTAAAGAAGAAAAGCCGCAATGGTTATCGGGAAAACTTGTGTAGGGTGAAAGTTAATCCTTCCAAAGCTGTGATGGAAATACTCCACGGTGCTTTTGTGCTGGGTGAAGGCACCCCTAGTCTGCTGTGGATACTTCTACCTGTGATGTACCTATAAGTGAATTCAGGGGTTTACCCCTTTTTGCCCTCCATATCTGAAGAACTACAACAATCTGACCCATTCTCCCCCCCAAAATTAATGTACAATATCTGAAAATCCACCGAACAAGAGAATGCATGAGGTATTTGCAGCTGAATAAGTTAAATGCACCAAAGTGGCATTTAAAAGATGCCAGCAAAGCTCGAGGTTGCAGAGACAGCCCTGGGCTGTCCCACTAAACACAGGGGGCACGGCAGAGGTCGGGGCTGCCATCATCTCCACCAACCCTGCTGTGTCCCCCGAAGGGACGAGGCCTCGTTCCTGGGGACAGGGAGCACTGGCAGCAGCCACCAGCAGATTTCCAGGGTCAGGAATTGCTTAACAGCAGCCATGCAGCACAGGCAAGTTTCTAATCTAAGCTGGAAATACTACAGTCTTGTGGACTCTTGCCAGCTCCTCTGAACTTTAAAGCAAGTTTGAGGAGCAAAGCAAATATATATGTGTGTGTGTGTGTGTGTGTGTGTGTTATTGCATTATTCATGCATGGAAACAATTCTTTCCAAGTGCTCTCCACGGGCCTCTCGTACCTCCGAGCCCTCTTATATCCCCGCAATTTATAAGGAATTACAAGAGTGTAAGGGGACAGATTCCCGCATTGTTTTAAAACAGGGCACAGATGAATCACTTGTCTGTACGCTGTAAGTAATTATTCCATTTACACACAGTGGATGTTTCTCGACAGAAGGACCAGAACTTTTTTTTTTGTGGAGCTGCTTTTAATTCAACAAAGAGTCTTGGCCAAAGAGGAGAAAACACTTGTAAATGTCAAAACATTCCAACCTGACAATTAAAAATATGCATTTTGGAAGTGCTCCATTGTTTCAGGCTGGGATTTAGGAGGGGAGCACTTTGTTTCCAAGCAGTTTTTCCCTTGGAAACAGCCCCGGAGGAAAACTGGGGAAGTTGAGCAAGGGACTCAACCTGAGCCTGGCATCTAGTGCAAGCATCAGCTCTGGGCTGGCCTGCAGCTCTGTGCTTGGGGTGGGTTATTTTTCCTTCTCTGCAGCCTTTTGTTTCAGCCTGAACTAAAAAGCTTAATCTTTTTTTTTAAAAAAAAAAAAATTTTTTTTTTTTTTTTTTTTTTTTCAGTTCAGCTGTCAAACCGTGCCTGTGAGGCGGTGCTTAAGGAAGATGAGGATTTCTTCTCCGAAGTGCAAGATGGACATTGGAGATGGACTTGTTCCTGGTATCGCTTGTTCGGAAGTCTAGAAGAAAACTCAATTTAATTGTGGATTTAAGCGAGAGGCAGAACCTGACCCTGCGGTTCGCATTGTGCTGCCACTCGCTCCTCCAGCATCCCCCAAGCTGCCCGATGACAGCACCCCAGGAGCTAAGGTTTGACTGCAGCCGTGCTGAGAGGTGAGATTGGATGCAGAGGACGAGGGGTTTGGTTGGGCTCGGTGGCAGGATGGTCCCCAGGTGACAGCAGGGGGACACACTGCATCTCCCTTGCTGCCGGTGCACCACTTTGTGCCTCAGTTTCCCTGCCTGTGTCAAAGGAGCTCGGTTCTGGCCCTTCGCAGGGGAGAACATCCTTGGTTCCTGGTGGATGAGGTGTGACTGCCGGCTGGGAAAAGCCCTGCGGTGCCAGGAGATGGCACCATCCTCCCAGCAACCTGCTGTGTGCGGCCAAAATCGGGGGGAGATCCCAGGCTGGGCCATCTTGGTCCTATGCCCTGCGTGGCTCCTGGCTCTGCAGCCTGGCCTGAAGCTGCAGAACCTGCAAATACCCCATAAAACCTCTTCCTCCTGCTAAACCTTATCCTGGGCTGGCATCCGAGGGACTTTTCAGGAGGCTAAAGAGTTCAGGGCAGCCGGGGCAAGCAGGTCACCCCCGAAGCCACGCTTGGTTCCCTTTTCAGTGAAACGGGCCTTAGAGGAATCGCAGACCTTTGGGAAGTGGCCTTCTACGTTCTGCCAGCCACCACGGCTCATCTGGCGGCTGTTTTCTGAGGAGCAGCTCCAGCTGGGGGGAGCTGAGCAGCCCTGCCAGGTCCTCTTCTATCTTTTAATTTCTGTTGTGAGGTACTAATGGTGTTTGGGGGAGTGAATAGGAGAGAAATGAGAATTGTGCGGGGTGGAGCTGAGGGAAGGTGAGCTCTGTGGCTCAGCCTGAGTCCCCCTGGGGCCCATGGGAAGGAATTGGGTGCTGTTTGCAGTCCCCCATCCCTATCCCACCTGCCCTGGCATTTCAGCATCACCTCGATGTTGGCGATGCGGCATTGCACAAACCACCCATGTCAGGGAGCCCAGCAGGCAAATCCCCATCTCGAGAGCATTCATGGGATGCGATGCATGGCCCTTATCTAAACACACCCTCAGTGTCTCATCGAATGACCCGCTTTTAATGGGACATCATTTCTGGTTGCTTCATTAGTGGCACAACGTTGGGCTGAGGCAAACCTACCAATGACCAAGGGAGCATGTGGTCAAGGAGGTCTTTATTTCCTCCTCTCTCTTGTCCCCCAGCTCCCTGTAGTGCTGGGATGGGATCCGAGCATCCCCCAGCTCTCACACCCACAAAAACAAGAGGAAAGCCAGGGAGAAGCCGGGTGCTCATGGCATTTCCCTGCCCCGCAGGAGGAGCTCGGCCGGGGGCTGGCTGCGCTCGGTGTCTCCCCGAGCGAGCCTGCAGAGATTTTTCCGCCGGGCTCCCGCGAGCCCTCCTGGCAGGCTGCCGAGCAGCGTACAGAGCCGTTCAAAGACTTTTCTTGTTCTGTGCCCTGGCTCCTGGAGAGCCCCGAAGAAGGGCTCCTTTCACGGCCCTTGCATTTCCTAGACAGAAATTGTCATTTTTCAAACACAGCTTCCCTTCTCCTGGCCCGGAGCCTTTCACCTCCCAGCGCCCTGACGTCAGGCCGCCTTTGTGATGCTCTGTGCGGCGTTTTGTGCTCCGGTTCCTTTTCAGCCCGTTTAAATGCCTGGCCCTGCCGAGGGCCGGGCAGCCAGCGAGGGGCAGCCGGTGCTGCCAGGCCCCCGCGCGCTGCCACCGTGCCCGCCGAATCCTCGCCTCCATCCGAGCGGGGCTGGGTGGCACAGATCTATGCAGCAAGCTTTTTGTTGTGCTTGGTGTGACGGGAGATGAAAAGGATTCATTTTTTAGGGGGTTTTCTCATGCTCTCTGGGTTTTTGAGGCTGCCTGTGAGGAGTTTTGCAGGGTGTGTGGGTGAGCCATGGTGCCGGGGCTCCAGATCGGAGCTGGGGACGCTCGGCTCTGCTGCTGGGGCTGCACCTGCTGCTTGCTGCCCCGCGAGGACGGAGGGTTCCCGGCACCTTTACGGCGTGGAGACTAAACCAAGCAGCCATCGCGTGACTTCTGGCGGGCACAGCAGGCGCTGATGTGGGTGTTTTCTTGGAGCAGCTCTTGTGAAACAAACCACGCTGGGGCAGAAGCCGTCACCCAGCTGAGGCGCGACGTCACACGCCAGGAAACCATTGCAGCTTCGCCCCAAAATAGCAACGATCCCCAGAAAACTCATTCCCTTCTCCCTGCTTGAATTCCCCTTCTTGCGCCAGCGCTGTCACTCCCCGGGGCACATCCTCAGCTGCTGGGCTGCGACAGAGCCCGGCCCTGACTCACGTCCCCAGGTGGTTGCATCACCCCATGCCGTGGCACCGCTGCTGCAGCGGTCGCAGGCCAGGTTTGTGCGGCTCCATGCGTGTGCACGCAGACCCTGACATCGGCTTCCCCGCTTTGCCAAGGCTGCTCTGTGCACTCGAAATTTTCCAGGCTTGGAGCCGGGCCAGCAGCGAATTTTTGTTTTGCAAGCGAGCAAAATCGGCTCAGTGTTGTCAAGCCCGACGGCCACATGAGCCGAGCGCGGGGCTCCCCGGCTCTTCCAGCCGAAATGTTTGCCCGTCCTTCTGCTGCCAGCCGCTGCCTTGGCTCCGCACCGCAGGGCCGTGCCCCAGGCAGCTCTGCCTAAGAGGCAAATGTTTTATTACAGGCTCCGTGTCCCTCGGTGAGATCTTGGCAGGAGTGCTCCAGACCCTGCGCAGTTCTTAAAATGAGCCTCGGATGTCAGCCATGGGGATGGAGCTCCTTGTCCCGTTAGCACCCAGCCTTGCGTTGTCACCGGCCCAGCCTCCTGGTGTCACCACCTGTGCTTGGCACAAGCCTCCCCCCGGAGGGTGGCACAGCCCCGTGGCTGCCTTCACGTCTTGGCCTTCCTGTCTGTGGGAGGCTCGTTCCAGACTCTTCCCACCCCTGAGCCAAGCTCAGGGCTTGTTCCAGTCAAGCAGGAGGCTACGGGGTGCAAAGGCAGCGTGAAAATATCTTTGCACTGACATCGTGTTGGGCTTTGGTGCAGATCCAAGCCCTCTCTCCTGATGCTTGTCTTGCTCAGGCAACGCAGGTGTTGGGTGCTGCGAGATCTCGGAGGATCTCCAAAGGCTGAGGAGCATCTGATCCCCTCCAGGGTCTCTCTCATCCCGGAGGAGTTATGGCAGCGGAGAACAACTGGACCTGTTCTACCTGTGTGCGAGTTCCCCGGGCAGGTAGGGCTGGCAGGAGGAATTCCTGCCGTTCCTGCCGGGCTGACTCACCCGTGTCTCCCCCGGCCGTCCTGGGAGCTGCGGGGCGCTGCCATCCCTTCACCTTCATCTCCTCCTCAGAAGGGGGAGCGTGAGTCAGCCCCGTGGGCGGTGGGCTCGCAGGCACATTCCCACGTCCAGCATCATCCTCCTGCCCTGGAAGCCCTCGATTTTTCTCCAGGAGGTGCACAGGGACGGGGTTGCACCGACGGTGGCCCCGCTGCTCTGGCAGGCGCTGACTCAGCGCTGCGAGCGGCGTTGGATGGGCACAATGCGAGCGAGGGATAAACAAGCAGAACAAGGGCAAATGCATCAAGCTCGGGCATGTGCCGTGCATTGTGACCTGCCGCGGTGCCTTGCGTGGCGGAGGATTAATGGCCTGGAGACTGAAGGGCTCTGTTCAGCCGCGGGTCCTGGCTTCTGTGCTCCTTTTCCCCTGGTGAACGCTGAGGTCCGTTTACCCTGGAAAGGGAGAAAGGGCAGGGGAAGGCCTCCCTAGCCTGAATACCTTGCCTAAACATCTCGGATATTTCATCCAGTGGGTCCCACCTGTGCTGTGAGGGTATCCCAAGCCTCCTGGCACCTGTCCGCTGTGCTCAGACAGCACTTTGGGAGCTGCTCCAGCAGCAAAGCCACCCCAAAACCTCCCACTGCTGCTGCCCACAGGGTCCCTCTGCAAAGCCGCCCGCTCTGATGCACCCCGAGCAGCCCGGCTGCCCCCAGGGAGGGTGAAAACCACCCCACAGCCTCGGGATTTTTAAGGGCACGGACCGACGTGCAGCCGGGAGCGGTGCACGAGTGCGAGCTGGGTTTCTTGCCACCGCAGCTGAATGCCCCTTGTGTCGTGCCACCGACCTGCGGGGGAAATAAGCTCGGCCGCGGGTGACCGCAGCGGCTCGCAGCGAGCCCGTAACCCCGGGGCAGCCACAACAACACCTGGCGGGGAGACCCCACGGCCACCTCCTGCCCTGCTGAGCATCGTCTCACCGTTTTCCCCTCTTGCACCAAGGGTTTTTAGCTTAACATCGCATCGGGCAGCCCCTATTCCAGCCCTGCCGCTGCTGGGTGAAGATAAATATATATAATATAGCCTCCTGCTAACAGCCCGTTGCACTATTGACACTAGCTTGAGAGGTGCCAGCCTGAAACCAGCTTCGTTAATGCAGCCAACAAAGCCCTTTTTAGTGGCGATGACAAGGGCTGGGCTTGAGCTGAGGAGCCTGTAGGTAAAAAATCCTTTATTTATACAGGCTCGCTGCAAAGAATGTCCATAAACATAATTTGGGGAGCTAAAGAAAATGTCTGGTAAGGAACAAAACCCCAAGAAGTTATTTAGGAAAAAAAAAAAAAAAAAAAAGACTTGAATAAAATGTACATTCACAGGGGAAAATACCGGCTATGAAAGAGCCTTTTAAGCTGGCAGAAAAACAGAACCGGTCGCTGCAAGATAAAGCCAGGAAAAAAAAAAATGAAATAAGGCCCCCATTTTTAGCAGGCAGGCAGCTTACGCGCCAGAGGAAACGTCGGAGGGGCTGGGTGGATGCGCTCCGAGCCCGGCCCGAGCTCGTGGGATCAGGCTCAGGGGCAAAATTTGGGGTGGTGGAGAAAGGGGTTGGGGGCTGAGCATCGCAGGGGCTTTGCCAAATTTTGGGGGGGAGCCTCCGGGAGAGGAACGTGAGCTCCCGAGCAGCCGCACCAGTCAGCACTGACCTTGGGCAGAATATTTAACTTATCCTGGGACCATACGTAAAGAAAATAAACAGGGGGACGCCTGAGCCTCCACTGGCTGCTGCCACCTGATTGATTTCTCCCTTCAAAGCAGAAGCCAAAAACATCCCGGCGGCTACAATTTGGGTTTGTGCGAGAAATCGGGGAAGGGGGCGGAGAACACGAGAGGCGATGTTTTCGCTGTGCCTAATTTTCACGTTCACAATCCAAGATAAATACGCGGCCGGAGTCTTTTATGCTGGACACAAACACACAGCCCCCTTGTTACATGCTGCTGCGGGGCAGGATATAGATGAATCTTTTTTTTTTTTTTTCCTTTTTTCCCCCGCCACGTCAGAATATTTTAAGCTGAGATTAAAGGCATCTCTGTGGCGGGGACGGACGAGGAGCTCGTCCTGCCCGAGAGGTTCCTCCGAACCGTGACACTCGCCTTTATGCCCCGAGCCAGCAAAATTCCCCTTCTATTACTGGGGCTTAAGTGAGGCTTGAGAGCTCCTTGTGGCTTCTGCACCGTCCAGGCGTGGGGCGCGTTTTGCTGTGGGTAATTGCTTGAAGTAGCGGCTCGATTTGTGCTCTGCCAGGCCCTTGCTTTGGTTTTCTCACTCGGCAGCCTCTGAGAGCAGAGCGGTCTGAGCCGTCGCCCTCCAGCCTCAATAACTGCGTGCGAGGGAGCTGGTTTGCTGGAAGGCAAAGGAAAGCTTAAAAAAATAAATAAATAAATAAAAATCACATCCTCCCAACTTTGTGAAAAGTGAGATTATCGTTTTTTTATAGTTTCTTTCTTTAGGGTTTTGTCCTAAATTGATCGATTTGTTAGGGCAGAGTGCTGGGTTTGCGTTGCAGGCTGCCAGTCTTTGCTGCGGTTTTGAGCGAGGCAGAATCTGCCCCCCAGTTCCACCTAACTCAGAGCCCATAAATAACCCATTTCATCTGAAAACCCAGAATAAGCCAGTGACAAAGAGCAATTTGAAAAGAAGAAGAAAAAAAAAAACACCCAGCCTCCCAGCACTGGCTGCACCTTGCCAGCATCTGGGAGAAACAATTAAATAATTGTTTTTGCGGTTTTATAACAGTGGGAAGAGCATGAAAATCTCCAGTCTACGTGAAAGCTGGGGCCGGAGCCGCTGCTGGTTGCAGGGCTGTGAAGCTCGTGGCCGGAAAGCAGCGGTGCAGCGAGTGAGGCCAGGCTGGCACAGCCCAAAAATCCTCGGGAGAGGGCAGGGGCCAGCTCCGGCTGGCTGCAAACCTGCCGCTGCTCAGCGTTGATCAACCCCAGCTCATTGGCTGGTGGAATTGTTCCTTCTCTTAAAAGTAATTATAGGCATCTGATTAAAATTATTAAAATTAAGGGGAGAAAAAAATTAAATATATATATTTTTCCTTTTAAGTGGAATTCTCTGATTACCCAGCTGGCACACGACTTCAGAGCCAAGTTTTTTGCCCTGTTACACTGCTGCTCTTTTGCAGAGCATCCTCACGCGTGGAGGAAGGCTGCCTTTTGTTACGACTTGCCTGTTACTTCACGGCCGGCTTTCTAGGATTTGCCAGCATCCTCAGCTTCCTCTGCACCTCCTGCTCTCCGTTTTCCCCAGCCGCTCCGCCGCCGAGCTCTCCTCCTCCGCCCCTACCCCGGCAGCTTTGTTACCCTGCCCTGATTCACTCCGAATTGCCACAGTTCCAGTTTTTGCGGAGGCAGCAATTGCTTCCATAAGTGATTCACACCAGGAGTGGGAGGAATATTGCAAACGAGGAAGCATCTATTTACAAATAAATATCACGGCTATCAGCACGTGGGAGGGGAGAAAGGCAAGCACAGAGGGAAACAGGGTGGCTTGGCCTGTGCTGGGCTGCAGCCGGGGTCGGCGCAGTTTGGTTTTCCTTCGGCTGCTTCCAGCTGGTGGCTAGGACCTGATTCACCTGCTGCTGGAGGAGGTTTCGGTGACCCTTGTGGGATGGGGGGAAGCTCTGCCCAGCCCCGCAGCCACCCCAGATCTCAGCAGCTGCTTATTTCTTGTTTTTCCCAGCGGCTGTATCTGCCCACGAGCGGTGTCCCGGTGCTGGCCACTTCCCATCCCTGCCACGTTCAGGGGGACCATCCCCAGCAGGGCGTGCTGGAGCTGAGCTGTTTCAGGTGGGAGCGTGAGGATGGACAAAGCCCACCCAGGGTGTGCAGCCCACGCTGTTGGCCCTGTGGGTCGAAAAAGTGGGATTTTAGGAGCTAGGTGGTGTCTGCTGCGCCGAAACGCTTGGGCTTAAAACATAGCGTTGGGCGTTTGGGGACTGGAAACGTGTGGAGCAGCGATTTCCCAGCCCCTCGTCTGCGCAGAGCCGCTTTTAAATGCTAAAAGAAGATGGTATCACCTGGGAACGCCTGGAAGTTTCGGCTCGGCTCAAACCACAGGCTTGGGAGCAGCTCCCGTGCGCTGTGAGGCTCCCGCGGAGACGCTGCCTTGGTGCAGGCATGGCCGTGGGGTGTCCCTGCGGCACCGGCCCCGCATGGGGGGTCCCCTTGTGCCACCACACTCATCCCCTTGTGCCACCGTGCTCGTCTTCTTGTCCCACCACACTCATCCCCTCGTCCCACCACGCTTATTCCCTTGTGCCACCGCACTCGTCCCCACGCCTCGAGGCCAGCCCCCGTCCCAGGAGCCACACGAGTGAAGCACAAGGGTTGGACGTGGCCCATCACAGGCCCTTGGGGACGATTCCCCAGGCAGATGCGCTCGCCACCGCCCGGTTTTCCATCATGGGGGGCCCCGTGCCGCGTTCCCAGCCTCGCCGCCTGCCCTGCCCCGGGCTCCCAGGTGGCCTTGGCTGCGGCGCGGCCCTATTGATTTCGGGATGACAAAGGCTTGGATCACCAAGGTGAGATCTGCATCGGAGAGGAAGGGGCGTAGGCTCTTGGCCAGCAGCAGCTGAAGGAATGCGCTTGTGGTTAGTGAAGCAATCTGGCGGCTCGGTGCGCGCCGAGGGAAGGGCCGGTTGCTGCCTTCCTCCCAGCCCTTCGCCTCCTACGAGCTAAACCAGGGCCCCGCTGCCAAAAGCGAGAGGGTTTTGGGACCCCCGGTGGGGAATTCGCTGAGGCGAAGTCAGGGGGAATCACCCCCAGGAGACCCCAAAACCCCCCAAAATGAGGCAGTGAGGGGGGAACATGTGTTGGGCAGCCCCCGGGGGGGTGTTCACTGAGGCGAAGCCAGGGGGGATCAGCCCGGGTGGGCGTCAAGGGGGGAACCCCAAAAACCAAAACCACGAGGCTGGGGGAACGGAGCCGTGCGGGGGGCAGCTCCCGGGAGCTCCCCGGGCCTCGGGCAGCGGGGGGCCGGGCGGCTCCGCCCCGGGGCCGGGGCCTCGGGGCCCGCAGTGGCTGGCGGCGGAGTCCGCGCCCATTTCCGCCGGCGCGGAGCCCGGCCCCTCGGCCCCGCCGCGCTCTGGGCGCTCGCCACGGCCACCGCCACCTCCAGCTCCACCATGCCGGCGGCAGCGCTGGCCCTGGGTACGTGGTGGTGGTGGTGGGGGGACGGGACCGGGACGGGGAGCGGGGCCGAGGCACGGTCGGGACCGGGTCGTGGCCGCCCAGCAGCGGGGAGCGAGGTTTGGGGGGGGCTCTCCCGCACCCCGCGCACCCTCTTGGTGCCGCGGGGAGAAGCGGGGGGCTGCGGGGCTGGAGCTCCTTTGGAGCCCCCCAAGCTCTGCCCGGCTTGGCTCCTCGTTCCCCCAAAGGGTTTGGGGACCCCCCAGGGTTCGACCACGAAGCGGGGAGCCCGCGGTCAGCCCCCCTCGAGCATCATCGCCCTGCGAGAGGCACCGGCCACCGCGCCCCCGCCGCGGTAACTTTCTGCAGCGCTCTTCTTCTTCCCCGATCCGCCAAAATATTTGGCTTCCGTCCCTCCCCGAGTTATTTGCTTAAACCGCTCCTCGCTTGTGGGAACGCGCGGTTGGCGACGGCTCGCTCGCCTCTGCGTACGGCCTCGACGGTTGAAGGAGCCCGCTAAGTCCCTTCCATTTATTTTAGGGTAGGTTTAATTAGCCGCAGCGCGTTGTTGCCTGCTTTGCAATTAAAAGGTGCTCCCTCGCTGGGGGCACCCTGCGATGAGCAGGGGTTGCGGGGTTGTGGCCGTGTCCCCAGGCTGGGGCCGGACCCGGCGGAGGCGCAGGTGCCGCTCGCGATGCTCGGGGAGCTCCGAGAGCCCCGCGGGATGGGGAGGATGGCAGGGACCTGCTCCAGGGGGGATGTTTGCTGGGCTGCATCCCTCTGGCTTTGCTATCCCAAAGGGAAGTGGGTTGTGAGTTGCTTGGGGTCAGCCTCAAGGGGACCTGTGGCTGTGCTTGGGTTGGGGGCATGCGGCACGAGCTGAGCGCCACTCGGATTTGGGACCACCGTGGGTCTCAGCCCCACGTCTCCCTCTTTGTGCTCCCCACCATCTCCCTGCTCCGCTCCCATCCCACTCCCTCCAGGGACCCCCAGCCCCCCAGTTCCTGTGCCGAAGGGCTCCAGCTCTGCACGGAGCATCCCTCACGCGAGCACCCACCCCAAAGCTCCGCTGTCCCGGCAGCCCCAGCCTTGATTCCTCGATCTGGGGACACTCAGGTCCCCGCTGCTCCCACTGCTCTGCTACCTGCGGGGTTTTTGAGCTCCTCCCCGGCCCCGGTGGTTGCCCACAATGAGGCCGAGCCGCGGGTTTCCCCTCGCAGCCAGCTCTTGGCTTCCCTCGGCGGTGGCGCTCCCGGGGCCGTCTGGCTTCTGTCGGCCTCGAGCCCGGTTTTGTTTAAGTCGCTGCCGCGTCCTGGTAGGAGCGCTTTTCTCAACCTTATCCAAACAATAGATTGGAGCGTTCGCTTAAAATAACGAGGGAAACTGGAGCCTCCTCCCCCTCGCCCTTCTCCCGCTCCATATATACGCACCTGGCGGCTGCAGAGGGCTAATCTCCAAAGCCGAGGGGAAAACATGAGCAAAGCTGATTAGGAGGGAAAACTTCAGGCAGGAAACAAGCCACGGCGCTGAGCGGCAGCTCCAGGAGCAGAGTTACCGGTCGTGAGCTGCTGGAGACGGGGCTGGAATGGATGGGGACACCTGGAGGGGTGGTGGCGGCGGTTGGGACTGCCGTGGGGACAAAGCCGAGGCCAACAATGGGGACGAGGCATGAGGTGGGACTTGGTCTGTTGGCAAAGCTACGTCTTGAGCATTGGGTGTCCCAAGTCGGGGACGTGAGTTTTTGGGAGATCTTTGCTCCGTGATGCTGCTGTTGAGACCTTCCCAAGGCAACGGGTGACACAAAGACGGGGAATGTTTGACGACGGTCGGGGTAACGGGGCTGGGAGCGGGCCTGAAGATCCCACTGGGAATGGTGGCGTAGGGCTGGGTCGGTTGGGTTTTGGGGAAAGCGTCTCCGTCCTGCTCGCAGGGGGTTGGGATTGGGGGTGGGATAATGGCAGGAATGCGGGGGGGGCTGCTCCGTGTCCCCGCAGAGCTCGGCCCCAGCCCTCGGGGGACTCACGGGGGGAGAGGAGCGGCCTTCGGCCGGCGTCAGAACCACGAAGCCCTTGCCAAGTGGAGAGCCAGAGGTGACGCAAAGGGAGAGGTGGAGCAGCAAATAAGGCCGGGGTGATCTCACGGGGTGAGCTGGGCTGCTTTTTTGGCTGGGCTCGGCCGGCCCGAACGGCTTGAGCGCGGGCGGGCGCTGTGCCCATCGCTGGAGAGCGGTGGGGGCGTCACCGCCGGAGCCCCCGGGGCCGAGCGCGGGCTCCCGGGCTGGCCAAACAAGAAAGCAGGAGGGGATGATGCGACCGCCCTATGACACAGGGATGAGCCATTTCCCAAAATAACGCCTGGAGTTTCCTCGGCTCGCGCGAAGGAGGGGAGAGGGGCAGGGAGGACATCGCACCGGGTGAGCATCTCCCGCTGCCAGCCCTGGCGTAACCCGGGTCAGCTCTGTGTGAGGGGAAAAAAAAAGCTGGGAGGAGGCAGGGCACGGCCCCAAACGCCGCTTCCCCGGGAAGAAAACACCGGGGGCAGGCAGGGGCTGCGGTGCCGTGGGGCTGCGGTGCGACCAGGGCTGCTGGGGAGAAGCCGAAATGGGGAAAACTGCCCCGAAAAAATAAACGGAGCGGTCGTTCGCTCAGTTCGGTGAGCCACGGGAGCAAGCCTCCCGGTTTGGTCTCGTGCTCATTGCCTTCAGCTGAAGCTTTCTGCATGATTTAATTAAACCCGTGCGAGTAACTGGGTCAAAGAGGGGTCTGCGGGCAGAGGTTGCAGGAGGCTCTGCTGCTCTCGGCTGGCTTCGCACCCCGGGGCCGTGCCGCACGCTTAAACCGGCTGGGCTTCCCAAACCCTTCTCCCTACAAAAAGAGAGAATTTGGGGGGCGTGAGTCGTCAAGCGGGGATTTTGGCACCCATGTGCCGGGAGTGGCTGAAGAAGGGCTGAGGAGATGTTGGGATGCTTCAGCTCGCAGCCACGGCCCCGTGGTTGCCCAGGGTGGAGCTGGGGCGAGCAGGTGCCCTGCAGGTGCCGTGACGGCACAGCACACCCTGTCCTGCTTATCTTGGGATCCTTTTTAGGGTTTTTAGGGTGTTTTTTTTTCTTGCTTTCTGAAGCCAAAAGTGTTTTCAGTCCCAGCTGGGTTGGGACAGCTCCTCTGACCCCTCTCTGCCCTCTCTCCGCAGGCGTGCTGGTAGCTGTGTGCCATGCCCTGGAGAACACAACGTCGGCCCTGAGCGGTGAGTTTGATTTCCTCGTAATAATGCTGCTGAAAAAAACAAGAAGGGGAACCCGGCCGTGGTTTATCTGCTGTAACCCAACCCACGACAGCTTCCTGCAGAGCCACGCAGGCTCCGGGTGGGCGCAGGAGCCCTGGCGAGCATCGGGTGATGGGGGGCTCCTGGCTGTGCGGGGCTTGCGATGTGCCAGCTCCAGGGGAAAAGCAACACGGTGCTTGCGGTCAGATTTCCCCTTCCTCTTCGTCGGGATGGGAGCACGTCGGCGATTTGGAGGTTTCCTGCTTGGTTTCCCTCGCCGTGCCGCGGGCACTGCGGTGTTGGTGCCGCAGGGCAGGAGCGGAGAGCTCAGGGCTGCAGGGCACGGCCACACAGGGTGAATTCGGGGCGGTTTTCTCCATTCAGGA
This sequence comes from Nettapus auritus, assembly GCA_011076525.1. Taxonomy (NCBI): domain Eukaryota; kingdom Metazoa; phylum Chordata; class Aves; order Anseriformes; family Anatidae; genus Nettapus; species Nettapus auritus. The sequence continues at coordinate 1,348,942 of CM021786.1, read as the reverse complement.
CCAGTCCTGTTCCCTGCAGCTATCCCAACGTAAAGCTTCGAGGATAAGCGATGCTCTGGTGCTGGCTGGAAGGATAAATGAGTTCCTGTGGTCGCGGTTTCTGGGACAGCACCTTGCCCTGAGCCTCCGGAGGTGCGGCGAGGCGGCGCAAGCCCGGCTGCTCCATCTGAAACCAGCTGGAGCGTGAAATGCCACCGCTGGGGCGATGCCCAGGGTGCAGGAGCAGAGCTGAGTGCTGCCTGTTTTTTTTTTTTTCCCTGGTTTGTAAAATGAGATTTGTGCTGGAGCAGCAGCCCTGTGCCCGGCTCGGCGTCCCAAACCCGGTGTTTTTCAGCAGAGGGGAGAGATGCAAGAGCTGCTCCTTGCTTGGTGCTGCACTTGCAGCATCCCACCCAAGGGAAAAGCAGTGCCAGGCCGCGGGGAGCGAGGCAAAAGGGCTCTGCAGTGGTGATTTCCAAAACGCCCTCTTTGTGCGGGGCACATCCTAGAAAGCAGACGCTTGGCACGCGGGGAAGCCTGGTCCTGCTGTGGCTTTGCAGCAGATTTGGCCAGGAGAGGGGCAATTTGGGCTGCGAGGTGCTGTGATTTGGGAAGTCCTGGGGAAAGGGATTGCTTCCCCTCGCCCCCGAGGTGGGATGCTGCTCGCCAGCCGCCCCGCAGCTCCCGCGGGGCCAGGGCCGTTGCCTGATGTTGGCTCGCGGCAGCATCGAGCCGCTCACGCCCGATAAATCACTTCATTCATAAAAGCAGCACAATGGGGAGCCGGGAGCCCTCCCCTCCTCTTCTCCTCATTTCTTGAGCTCAGGTTGGGGCAGAAGCAGCAAAAGGCGGTTTTGCCGCGGGGATAGAGCCGGCTGCTGCAGCGTTTCGTGGTTTGTGGCTGCTCAAAAAGCAAAGCAGCCTCAGCAGGACCGCGAGCGGCCCGTTTCCTCCGGCACCAGGTTAAAATGCAGCCACGGCTCCTGGCAGGGATCGGAAACCTCTCCGGGCTGGGAAAAGCGATGGGTCAGCTGCGCTCGCCGGCGCATGGCGAAGGAAGCGGCTCCCCGAGCGCCGGGGCGAGCATCTGGCCAGGCACTGACGGGGCAGGAGGCAAAGCTGAGCCCCATGCACCCAAAACCAGCCGGAGCCGGGGCACTGGGACGTGGGCCAGGGCTCCGTGGTGCTGCCCGCGCCGCGGCTGCAATGTGGCCGGCAGCTGCGAGCGCCGGCGGCTGCTTAATGCGAGCCAGGAGGGCCGGGGGGCCGCGGTGCCCCGGCGGGTGCTGAGCACCTCCGAGCCGTCCCCGTCGGCGCTGCTTCAGGTCCCTGCGAGGTGCTTTTCCCCCTGGGATGTGGTGCAGGAGGCTTTTTTCCGTGGTCAGTCGGGGTTCGGGAGGATGGAGCGGTGCGTGCAGGCTGCTCAGGGGCAGGTACATCTCATCCCTGTCCGTCTCTGCCCCTTGGGCACCTTTCCCCACGAGCACAACCCGTGGCTGGGCTGTAAAAACTTCGGATAAACTCCCTTAAGGCTCGTCTTTGTGCACCAAAATCCCCCAAAGGGCTGTTTTTGGAGGGCAGGGGAGAGGATGCAGTCATGAGCAGAGCCCAGGCTCTCCTGGATAAACCCACCCCCGAGGATGGGGTTTTTGTGGCGAGGGGGCTCGATGCGCCGCGGCTTTCATCTCACAGAGGAAACATCCCAGAGCGGCCGGGGACTTCAACCGCTGCCCTCGCTGGGTTTCAGCGATGCCGTCTCAAGGCCAGCAGCTTTTTTCCAAAAGCAAAACCAAATCCCAGCTCCTGGCTACCCGAGGCTGGACCCCCTCGGGGATCCGAGCATCTCCCCGGGGCACGTGCGGGGTCTCGGCTTCGCTGCGCCTCGCGCAGGACCCGGAAGCATTCGGCAGACGTGGGTTTAATTACCCCGGCCTGCCATAAATTCACGGCAACAGGAACTTGAGGTGGCTTTGAAACGACAGCGATCGGATGTGCTTTTATGCGAGGGCTAATCCGAAAGCAGGATATTTGTTTTCCGTCTCTGCTGTGGAGGATAATTTAAACCAGCGCGGGGCGTAATGGAAACCAGCATCCCCGGCGCTGCTCCCTCCCCGAAATCGGGGCTAGGGCAGCCCCCGAGGCTGTTGTTTAACTCTCTCCACCCCCGTTTTAAGCTTTAAGCTCTTTAGGAAATTCCTCTAGTGCCTGCGAGGCTTATTTCCCACGGGAGGGCTCGGATGGGACCGATGTGGGCTCGTTTTGGTGGACGGAGACATCCAGCAGTCGCGCTGAAATAGCGAAAAACCTTTTTTTTTTTCTCTTTTCCTCCTTTTTTTCTCCCCTGCTGCAGGTCCGCCGGTGGCGGCGGCGGTGCGGTCCCACTTCAACGAGTGCCCCGACTCCCACAGCCAGTTCTGCTTCCACGGGACCTGCCGCTTCCTCGTGCAGGAGGACAAGCCGGCGTGCGTGTAAGAGCCGCTTCGGGGAGCGCGGCCACGGGGGGAGAACGGGGCTGAGCCCCCCGAGAAATGCCTCGGAGCACGGGTTTGGCTTTGGAGCAAGGATGAGGAGCTGCAGAGCCACCAAGGGATGCTCCCGAGGACCTGCTGGTGCCACGGGAGCAATCTCGGGGTGCTGCCATGTGGGGAGGGGGTGACAAAATCACAGCCGCCGCGCCACGGGGTGGCACGTGCCCCGTTCCGCAGGGATGGCGTTGGCACCCCTAACTTCAGCGTGGGTTTGGCTGGAAAAAAGCCCCCAAGACAAACAATCTCTGCTTGAAATTCACCAAAGGGATGGGGCTTGAACCTGTCCCTGCTGTCCCGATCCCGCTGCAGGTGCCACTCGGGCTACGTGGGGACGCGCTGCGAGCACGCCGACCTCCTGGCCGTGGTGGCCGCCAACCAGAAGAAGCAGACGATCACAGCCCTGGTGGTGGTGGCCGTGGTGGCCTCGGTCGTGCTCATCGCCGTCTGCGTGCTCATACAGTGAGTAGAGGATCCCTCGGCTCCCGATGGGGACGTTTGGGGTGCGATGCAAGACCCCAAACCTCAATAACTACCTCCTTTTTTTTCCCCACAGCTGCTGCCGGCTGCGGAAGCGCTGCGGGTGCTGCCGGGAACCCCTCTGCGCCCAGGAGAAGCCGTCCGGGCTGCTGAAGGGCGGCGCGTCCTGCTGCCACGCCGAGACGGGTACGGGACGGCACCGGGGGCGGGCGGGCACAGCAGGGCCCCCCCTGACCCCGCTCCTTCCTTCTTCTTCTCCCGCAGTCGTCTGACACAGCCGGAGCTGCCGAGCCAGGACGCCGCGCCGGGGACGAACACAGCTTCTTTCCTTTGGTTTCCCCCCCTTTTTTTTTTCCCCCCTTTCCTCTTTATTTTTATTTTCCTTTTTTATTTTTATTTTCCTTTTTTAATTTTTATTTTCCTTCTTTTATTTTCCTCTTATTTTCCTTTTTTTTTTCCCCCACCGTGGGGGATGGCAGCGAGCCCCGTGGAGGGCCCGCGTCCCCCCTGAGGTGACGGCAGTGGGGGAACCAGCAGCAGAGGAGCTCCCAGTGCCTCCCAGTGCCTCCCAGTGCCTCCCGCTCCATTCGACAATCCAGCTCCCACTGCCGTCCCCACCGCCAGAGCTTTCAGCCCAGAGTGCTGGAAATGGGGGAAAACACCCCAAAATCCTTCCTGCTACGGAGCCGGCCCCTGGAAAGCTTAATTTGTGTTTGCTGGTTGTTCCTTTTTCCTTCAAATGCTCCATTTTTTTCTTCTTTTTTAACCAAAAGGCAAAAAGAGAGCCCAAACCCAGCCGAGCGCGGGGTCACTGGGTTTATTTTTCTACAAGCGTGCCTGCTGGAAAAAAAAGTGCCGCCGAGCCCTCAACTCGGCAATCCTCCAAAGCCCCAACGCCGCACGGACCTTTGGGGACAGATCTGCTCTTTTTAGGACGAATAAAAATGAACCGTAATCCTAGGGAACCTCCTCAAGCCGGTGCTCTAACCTCCCGCCGACTCGTTAATCCTTCCCGTAGTCTTTATCGTAACCGACCCGAAGCTTTTTTGGTTGTTTTTTTTTTGGTTTTTTTTTTTTTTTTTAGTCATGGTTACTCTGTCTTCTGTATATGTTGCACTGAAAGTTAATATTTAATGTTTTAATTTATTTTGTGTGGTTTAAATTAATTTTGATTTCTATAATATGTTATTGTGATTGGCTGTCCTGTTTATTTCCCCCCTCCCCCCTAATATACCTGGATTAGAGTTATTTAAGTGATATAAAGGACACTTTTTTCAGAAGGCTGGGCTCTGGTGTTGTGCTCATGGTTTGTTTTTCTGTTTTTTTTTTAGGGTTTTGGGGTTTTTGGGGGGTTTTTCTTTTTTGCTCTGAACTCCAGCAGCAAAGCTCCGGGGTGGCAGCACCCGAAGGAAGTTGCTTGCAGCTACTTAGGGGCAGCAACACGGTGTCAGCACCCTGCAGCAATGGAAACAACAAGGTTTGCACCTCGGATTTGCAAAGTAACCGGGGGGCTCTGCAGGGACCCGGCTGCATTTTGGGGTCCGGGATGGGGTAAAGGGGGTTGTGTGTGCTGTTGCTCTGCCGTGTCCGCCGGCTCCCGCAGCCTCCTGCTGGCTCATGCATTCTCCGGATTTTTGCCCCACGCCGTCACGGCGGTGGCTCCGGGCGCGGGCGGGCCGGGGCTGGCGGTGGCCCTGTGCTGGGGACGTGGCCACCGGCCCAGGAGCAGGATGAGGCCGTGGGGGTTCGGTGCAGCGCTGGGGGGGGTTGAAGGGCTTGGGAGAGGTGCAGCACCGAGAGCCAGGCAGGGCAAGCCTGGCCCTTGCTGCAGCACTGCAGGGCTCCGTGGTGCTGTGCGGGCATTGCATCATGGGCTGGGTGTTGCATCAGCGTGTGCACGTTGTATTGGGGGGGGGGGGGGAAGAGAGCAGTGCAACAGTGTGTTACAGAGCAGCATTGCATGGTGGTGCAAATCAGCAGGACGTGCAGCAGCAGAGCATTGCATGCCCGTGCACTGTTGCAGCACCGCGCAATTGGATGCATGCAGCATTGGCTGGTCGTGCACATTGGGCAGCATGCAGCCTTGCTCACCAGTGTAGCCTTGCACAGCATGCAGCATTGCATGACAGGCAGCGTTGCACTCCATTACAGCATCAGACATCACTACAGTGTTGCACAGCATCACCCACCAGTGTGGCATAGCACAGCATGCAGTGTTACACAGCAGTACAGCTCTGTACACTGCTGCAGTGCTTCACACCATTATAGCACTGTGCAGTGCTGCAGCGTTGCATGCTTTGCAGCATTGTGCACCATCACAGCACTGTGCACGATTGCAGTGATGCACGCTACTGCGATATTGCATGCCATTGCAGCACAGTGCAGCATTGCACAGGGTTATAGGATTGCACAGCGTTGCAGTGTTGCATGCTGCCACAGCATTGCATGCTGTTGCAGCATTGTGCATAATTACACCATTGCACGCCACTGCAGCGTTGCACACAGTTATCACGTTGCGGCGTTGCACACGGCTGCAGCGTTGCAAACCTTTGCATCGTTGCACACCGTTGCAGTATTGCACAGCAGCTACCACCGGAGCTCTCCCCGCCCCTTTCCCCGTCCCTGCAGGGCGGTGCTGGGGCTCGCCCCGTCCTCTCCCACCCTTCCCTTTCCCCTCCCTTTTCCCCTCCCCTTCCCCTCTCCCCCCCGCCCCGGGGGCGGCGCTGCCGGGGCCGGCCCGGGCATGGCGGAGGCGGCTCAGGGCCGGGTGCAGGCGGCGGTGGAGAGCGCGGTGCAGGAGCTGGAGCGGGACAGCATCCGCGGCATGCAGGTAACCCCCGGGACGGGCCCCCCTCCCCGGGGCCCCCTGCGCCCCCCCCAGCGCCCTCCCTGCTTGAGCAAAGCCCCCCTGGGCCGTGCAACTCCTGCCCCCCCATGCAACCTCTGTGGCTCTCCCGTGCAAGCCCCGTGACCCCCAGTGCACGCCCAGAGCCCCCCCAGTACAAGCCCAGTGCCTCCCAGTCCAAGCCCAGAGTCCCCAAGTGCCTGTCCCGTGCAACCTTTTTGCCCCCCCGTTGCTTGCCTTGTGCAACCTTTGTGCCCCCCAAAACATGCCCTGTGTAAGCTCTCTGTACCCCTCCCAACCCCGTGCAAGGTTTGTGCAACCCGCCCAGCATGCCCTGTGCTTCCCCCTGCAGCTCATGTCTGCTGCAACCTTTGTGCCCCCCAAATGCATGCCCTGAGTAAGCTCTCTCTTCCCTCCCAACCTGTGCAAACTTTGTGCCCCCCCCACCTGCAGCTCATGCCCTCTGCAAACTTTGCTCCCCCCTTGCATGCACCCCCTGTGCAAGCTCTGTGCCCCCCAGTGCACCCCCACACACCCCCAAGCTCCCGAGGGGGTTGCACCCAGCTCCATGCACAGCAGCACCGCAGGCTCTGCCTGCTTCAAGATGCTCGCATGAGGCATGGGGGTCCCGAGGGTGGGCTGCACCCCTCTGACCCCATCTCTTTGCAGGGAGCCATGTTCCGGTGCAGCGCCCGGTGCTGCGAGAACAGCACGGCCTCCATGCAGCAGGTGCAGCAGTGCATCGAGCGGTGCCATGCGCCCCTGGCCCAGGCGCAGGCCATCGTCACCGGCGAGCTGGAGCGCTTCCAGGTGAGGAACAACACAACCACGGTGGGGACTGGGATGCACAGAAGCAGGGTGAGGGTGCCTGAGCCCGCTGACTCACCTCTGTCCCCCTGTCCCCTTACAGGACCGCCTGAGCCGCTGCACGCTGCATTGCAACGACAAAGCCAAGGACGCACTGGAGGCGGGTGGCACGGAGGCGCGGGTGCGCGCCCAGCTCGACGCTTGCGTGGCCGCCTGCGGGGACGACCACCTGCACCTCGTCCCTGCCATGGTCAAGAAGATGAAGGACAGCCTGGCCGCCCTCCGGCAGTAGCGGGGCGCCGGGGGCGACACGCTCATTAAAGGCAAGGAGCCACACTCGGCCTGCTTGCGGGGTCGGGGGGAGCGTGGGGGCTCGGGGTCGGGGGGCTGCAGCCCTCTTGGGGCCTCCTGCAGCAGCAGCCGTGCAGGGGGAGCCGTGCAGGCGTGCAACAGAACAAGTGATGCCTGTGTACGGTGTAGGGTGAGCCCTGTTTGCACGGCTTGCAAGGTGGTACCTGTGTGTGTGTGTGTGCATGCATGGTGGGCGCATTTGGTGCTGGTCGCATGTGTGCAAGGTGACCCCTGTGTGTGTGTGCAATGGAGGCGTGGCCCCTGTGTGTGTGCTGAGCACAGCCTGCGCACGGGTAGGGTGACCACTGGTGTGTGTGCATGGGCAGGAAAGCAGTGTGTGCGTGCAACGCAGCAGGTGCAATAAAGCACAGTACGGTGAGTGCAATAATGTGCAGTGTAGTTGGTGCAGTAGCGTGCAATGCAGGGGGCATGCAATAACATCCAATGCAGGGTGCGTGCAATGTGGCAGGTGCCATAATGTACAATGCAGCAGGTGTGCAGCGCAGGTGTGCTGTGGAGGGTGCATACTGTGCAGTGGGTGCAATAATCTGCATTGCAATGGGTGTGCAATGCAGGGGGTGCACAATGGAGCGGGTGCACAATGCAGTGGGTGCAACAACGTGCAATGCAGTGGGTGTGCAGTGCAGGTGTGTACAATGCAGGAGGTGCATTAAAGTGCAATGTAGCTGATGCAACAACTTGCAGTGCAGCAGGTGCGATAACGTAATGCAATAGGGCACAGTGCAGCAGGGGTGCAATGCAGGGTGCAACAACATGCAATGCAGGAGGTGCAGTAACGTGTCATACAGTGGGGTGCAACCCACCAGGGGTGCGGAGCAGGATGCAGTAATGCGGAATGCAGGGTGCATGCAATGCAGCGGGTGCAAGAACATGCAGTGCAGCAGCTGTGCAATGCAGGGGGCGTGCCATGCAGGGTGCAATAACGTGTAATACAGCGGCCGTGCCATGCACGGTGCATTAATTGCAGTGCAGCAGGGGCGCGACGCCCGGTGCAATAACCCCATAGCAGCCGGCGGGGCCGCCACGTGCCCCAGCGCCACGTGCGGGGCCGCGCCGCGCGCCCGCGCCTCCCCCCGCCGCCTCTGATTGGCCGCCGGGGAGGCGCGAAGGGCGGGGGGGCGGGGCGGGCGGCGAGGGGCGATGGCGATTGGCGGGGGGGGCGGGGGGCGGGCGCGATTGGCCGAGGCGGGCGGCGTGCTGACGTCAGAGCGCGACGCGCGAGCGGCTGCGTGAGGGCCGGCGGCGCTGAGGGGAAGCCATGAGCAAGGCGCACCCGCCCGAGCTGAAGAAGTGAGCGCGGGGCGGCGGCGAGGGGACCGGGACGGGTCGGGGGGCACCGGGGGGGGGGGCTGAGGGGGCGGGGAGGGGATGGAAAAATTATCGGGGGGCGGGCACGGGGCCGCCCGCTGGGCTCCCGGCGTGCCCCGCGGCACGGTGTCATGGCGGCCGTGCCCCCCCCCCTCCATCCCCTCAGGCCACCCCCTTCCCCCTCAGATCCCCCCCGTTCCCCTCAGATCCCTCCACTCAGACCCCCGCTTTTCCTGTCAGACCCCCCCCACATCCCCTTGGTGCCCTCCCCTTTCCTCTCAGGCCTCTTCGCCTTTCCCCCAGACCCCCCCCCACATTCCCTCTGACCA
>CM021786.1:1297710-1340197 GCA_011076525.1 Nettapus auritus | reverse complement strand
CTCCTCTCTCAGCCTCTTCCCCCCCAAGTCCCTGCATTCCCTCCTCAACCCCCCCCCCCCCCATTCTCCTTAGTCCCCCCATTACCCCAGACCCCCCCTTTCCCCCAAATTTCCCCTCACCCCCCCCTTTCCCCCAGGTTTCCCCTCAGACCCCTCCCACATTCCCTCAGACCCCTCCTTTCCCCCAGACTTCCCCTCAGACCCCCCCACATTCGCTCAGACCCCCTGCAACCTCAGCCCCTCTCACCTTTTCCCCCTCTCATTGCAGGTTCATGGACAAGAAGCTCTCACGTGAGTCCCGGCGCCGCGTTGTGCCCCCGTGTCACCCCCCAGCCCCGTTAATGCCACCCCACATCCCGCCTCCTGATTTTAGGGAGGTTTTTTGGCCCTGGGGCAATGTGATGCTCCCATTTCCCCTCACACACACTCCAAAACCCCACGCGTTCTCCCTCGCGGGGAGACGCGCTGCCTGCCCTTGACACCTGACGCGTTTCTTGCAGTGAAGCTGAACGGCGGCCGCCACGTGCAGGGCATTTTGCGGGGCTTCGATCCCTTCATGAACCTGGTCATCGACGAGTGCGTGGAGATGGCGCAGGGAGGCCAGCAGAACAACATCGGCATGGTGGTGAGTGCCGCTGGGGGGCTGCGGCGGGCAGGGGGGAGCAAACTCCACGCTCTTCCACAAACACAACTCGAGTGTCCAAAAAAAACACATTTTAAAAGCAGATGTCCCTATTCTGCCAGATTTTAGGGTTCAAATCGGTTTATTTTTTGTGAGGGGATTTGATTTTGAGCTGTGTGTACCGGGAAAAGAAACGTGAAGGAGGGAGGAACCCGCAGGGCTGTGGTTAACACTGCGTCGCCTCACTGCTCTCGACTTCTCTTCGCAGGTAATACGAGGGAACAGCATCATCATGCTAGAAGCTTTGGAGCGAGTGTAGAAACCCGCTGGGACGAGACCTAACCCCCCGTGTTGTGTGTTCCCCCTTCCCTGAACCTGGAGGGAAGCGTTCAGGAGTGTAAACTTATTTTTTTTTAATAAATTTTGTAATGATTGGAGTAACTCGTGTAAGGTGGACTTCTGTGTAGCTGGAGCGTGACTTCCACGAGCACAGCGGTGTGTCGGGAGCTTTAAACCCTGAGGAACGCTCTCAGGATGCTAAATCTCTCCAGGAGGATGTCAAAATGGTTCTGCCTTTGCTTTTTTTTCCCCTAAAAAGCAGGCAACAAAGCTGAGCCTTGTTTTCGGGTCTCGATTGGCAAGAAAACGGTAAATTCCCTCTGCTGATAGCGCCGGAGAGCGTTTGTGCTCAGCGGGGCTGCCCGGCAGGAGGAAACGTTTTAAATAAAGGTTTTTAAATAAGCACTCTGCTCTCTTTCTACTGGGTCACCGCCTGTTCCAGGCACGAGGCCGCTTTGTGCCGACGCTCTGGGACAATGGATGCGCTTGTGGTGCACGCCCGGTGCCTGCAGGGGCTGCGCAGGAACATTTGGAGCTTCCCAACTAAAACTTGACCTTTTTGGGGTGTTTTGTGAGCCCCTTACAAGCCCTCATCGAGCAGGAATTTTTTGTGGGGTCCTTTTTTGTTACAGCTTTTCACAAAGAGGCTCGAGCGGTTCCTTGAGCACCTTTAAGGCACCAAAAGCTGGAGAAAAGCGAAACGCTGCCCTCCGGAACCCAGCAGCTACGTGACATTTGTGGGAGCCTGCTATGTACAGCACCTCAGGCACGTGCCGGCGCTGAGCACGTAACCCCGCGGCTATAAATACTTCGTTAACTCATAGCTGAATATAAATATTTAGCTTCCCCTCCAGCCCCTACATGCGGTGGGTTCCAGAAGCTGGAAGCCTTCAAGCTCTTAAGGGAGGAAAGCGGGAACAAGACTGACTCCAGAGAGGAGTTACTGTCCAGAAAGTGTTTTGTTGGGATTTACAGCGGCCGTAACCGCTAGCGCTGATGTTAGCCCTTTAGTTTTCACCCCTGGAGTGCTCGCTGAGGATGACCACACCAGCACTCGGCTGATGAAGGCCCAGCAGCAGCTCCGTGAGAGCGCAACGCAACCAGCAGCTCACGGCGACGTCTCCAGCCTCCCTCCGAACCAGCGCGTTAATTTTAACGCCCACCACCCTGCTTTCCGCACAGTTAGCCGTGGCTGAGGGTTCAGGGCAGCGTTAGGTACGGTCAAGGGACAGAAAGGCTGCTCCTGGAAAGTCGAGCTGCTAAACCTTGACAAAAAGCGTGCGTTTTGCCTGCTTCCCACCCGTTTTGGCACCTCTCCCGCTCCCCTAGCTAGAAGCAGAGCCGTCTCCCCCCAGCTCCCAGAACTTCTGGCCGCAAATTAAAAACAAATCCACCATTTCCACTGCACCAGGCCCACCCCAAGAGCAAACCGCGTGATAAATCCTAAAAAAAAAGGTTGAGGCAGAGAGGTTCAGTGCCAAGACGTTTATTTTTTTCCTCGACTGAAGGAAATCAACACACACAGGTCTGGGGGGAGCGGGGCTCAGTTGAACACGGCGATGCAGATGCAGGGTTGGGCAGGTTCCTCGTCGAGAAGGGCACTTTAGGGTCGATGTGGCATTCAAACCTCGGGGACAGAGCTCGTTTGATGCGCCTGCCGCCTTTTAATTACCGCTCGAGTCGAGCGGTGCCCGCGCGGAGGCGGCTGGGTGTCTCCTCCTCCGGTCCAAGCGAGGCGTTCCTCGGGCGTTGATTTTAGTCGCCTCGAATCAGCTCCGGCACGCGCTCGGCGGGGCTCAAAGCTCCGTCTTGAGTTTCTCGTACAAGTCTTCCTGGTCGATCATGTCGGCGTTCCCGTACCAGCGGTGGTAGGCGAGCAGCGCCGCGTTCTTGGCCGCGATGGAGCTCATCTCCATGGCGCTGGCGATGCACTCGATGCCGTTGAGGTAGTACAGCTTGTCGTGGAGGATGATCGGGGGGCACTTCTCCGGGGGGCTGTAGTGAGGGTACGCCAGCCACTTCTTCACCTTGACGGAGTCGTAGGAGGAGAAAAGCAAGTTGAGTTGCTCTTTGGTGAGCACTTCCTTCGAAAACATCTTCCAGACGGCCAACTCCAGGGGCAGCTTTCCTTCCTCGCCCTTTTTATCCACAGGAGGCACAACCCCCAGGCTGTTGATGAAGAGTTTGGGGTTCTCCGTGGTGAAGATGGTACTGAGACGGAAGGCAGAAGGGTCCTGGTAGCCGAAGAAGGAGGCGTTTAAGCGCCCGTGCACGAAGGTCACAATGGTCTGCTGGTAAGGACTGGAGAACTCGGGGACGGGAGGGTTGAAGTTCTTGAAGGTGATGTTGGCCATCTTGCGGTTCAGCGGGGTGGCGATGACGACGATGTCGTACGTGTCCCCCGTCACCCCCGACGCTGTGTTGTAGGTGACCTGGTAGAGGTCAACGGGGTCCCCTGGGGAGGAGATAAGAGCTCAGTCATCCCGTTCCACCGCTGGGGGAAATCCCATCCGTCCTTTCCACTTCTAAATCCCATCCCACTTGGGTTTATTACGCCTTGTTGTGAGCTGAAGCTTTTTGAAGTCCTGCAAGCTTAGCTTGTGATCCTAGGCTTTGAACAGAGCCCAGTTTTTTCATCTTAAAAGACCAAACAAAGCCCAGATGGTGCCTTTGGTCCGACCAGAGCTGCAGCTGAGCAGTGCTCTCCTCCTCACCAAAGGGAAAACAAACGCAACTCACCTGTGGATCTGGGCCTGGTTTTGGGCTCTATAGACAAAACTGTACCAGGGATAACTTCTGCTTTCGAGGCGTAGATGAGGCCAGTGCAGACGAGTTTGTTTCCCCCTTTTACTGACCAAAGGCCTGATTCTGCCCCTGCCAGAGACACGGCACCTACAAGGAAACCACGATCGTTAGCATTGCTTGGCCGACACCATCCTATAGGGAAACACTTGAAGCAGCAAGTGGAAAATTAAAGGAAACGGTGTCCTGTCGGGACACAGAGCTTGCTTAATGACAGAGCTAAGTAGGTCACGTTAGCAAGCGATTGCTCATTTGCCAGAGTAACCCAGTAACCCAGCCAGGGAGGGCAGCGGAAGGAATCGTTCTGCGATAGGGAACAAATAAATAGGTTGTTCCAGCACCGGCCCAGGAAGCAGGAACCTCAACACACACGGTATGAGGAGCACGAGGTCACCACGACACCATTTTTCCCTGTGCGCCCCTTTTCCCAGGGGGAGGACCTATGAAACACCCACCTACAAACCCGTTTATGTTGACACCTTGCCCATAATTGTCTCTCATGGTCGGGCAAACCATCTCATTTATGAACTTGTGGGAGAAGCTGGCCTTCTGCATGGCTTCATCGATGGTTTGGTTCAGCATTCGGGTGAAGTCGTTCCCTCCGAGGGCGTGAAGGAGCTGCTCATTGCTGCTGAAGGTGTAGTCGTGTGTCTGGTAGCGATAGATCCTTTAACCAGAGAAAAGGAAATGCGCTCGCACCAGCAGAAGAACATGTGCACCAGCCAAGGCGCTCTTATCTTGGAAACAGAATTCAAGTGTTCAATTGCTGTTAATTATCTGCTGCTCTTGGAAAATAGCCTAAGTGGTAACAGGTCTAAAGAGATCCTATTTTCAATCTGCTCACCTTTGCTAACGAAAGCACTTTGTGCACTGCTACAAATCCAATGATCTTTAGCACCCAGGTGCCAGAGCGACGGAACGTCTGATCCCCAGCCCACGTTTCTGCCGGCAGCACATTGCCTCATCTCTTTTAAGATTACAGGACTTACCTTGATCTTCCTCTTAGGAAAAGATTAGCAACAGAAAGAGAGCAACCAGAGCCTTGTTTCTCAGCGGCAATGGGACAATTTCACCCATTTTTGCAACTCGGCAGGCGCTGCACCTATGCCATCAGCCAGGAACCTTTTCCTCCCTAAAGCTTCTGCTCTTTGTAAATAATTTCCAACGTTCAGCACGTGGCTGCCAGCCACCGAGGTGAGCGCCTTACCGCATGAACTTGTCCAGGATGTCTTCCACCCACATGTACATTCGCAGGGGGTTGAGGCCGTAACGCCAGAGGAGCTTGAGGACGTTGACGATGTACCAGCTGCTCTCCTCGAAGACAAACTCCTCTCCGTTGTAAATGCCTAGGAGGCTGCCGGAGACGGGGGCAGCCGGAAGGCCTTGAGAAAAGGGGTGAAAAAAAGGTAATTTAATTAGATTGGAATTTAGTGCTTGGATTTTAGGTTCCTGAGAGAATTTAGCGTAACTCGGAGGTTACAATTTGGTGCCTGAGCTGTTTTTAAAAAGGGAAGGGGGGTTGTTTATCTGCAGCCCCCCGCTATGAGGGGACCCCACCTGCCTCAGGCGAGCGTGTGGAATTGCCAGGGAGCTTTGTGGGGGGTTTTTTAGGGTCTGGGGGGAAAACAAAGTCAAGTTTAGCCCTCACTCACCCAGCTCCTTGACGAAGTGCTTCATGTGCAGGTTGAGGGGGTGCAGGACCGAGCCCCCCGCCTCGTAGCCCTCTCCCTCCACCTCCAGCGTGGCCAGGCGGCCTCCCACCGCCTCCCTCTCCAGCACCTCGATCCGGACGCCCTTCCCGAACTTCTGCCGCAGGAAATAAGCGGCCGCCGTGCCCCCGATGCCGCCGCCGACCACGGCTGCGAGGAAGAGGAGCCGTGAGGAAGAGGAAGGCAGCGCGGAGCCCATACAAAACCCCTCCCGGGACCCCCAACCCCGCCGTTACCGATCCTCCCGGGGGCACCCCGCTGCTCCCCTCGGCCCAGGGCGGCCGGGGAGAGGGCGGCGAGGAGCAGCAGGAGGCTGGCGGCCTGCATGGCGCTGCGCGGGGCCGGGCCGGGCCGGGCCGTGCTGCCGAGGCGGGGCGGCGCAGGGCTAAAGGCGGCGGGGCGGGAATCGAACCCTGAGCGCGCCGCTGGTGTAGTGGTATCATGCAAGATTCCCATTCTTGCGACCCGGGTTCGATTCCCGGGCGGCGCACACTGACTTTTATCATCTTTTTTTTTTCTACTTTACTTTATTTTTATTATTCTTTTTGTCTCTCGAGGGGACAGCCGCGCCCCCGTGATACCGAAGGGGGCGTAAACATCGGCGATAACCTCCGGTTACGGCGGAAACCAGGAGCGAGGCGCATGCGCAGAAGCTTCTCCTCCCCCCTCCCTTCACGTCTCTTCACCGGGCGCACGCGCACGCTGAGGTGGCGCGGGGCGCTGCTGCGCACGCGCCGCCGGAGGGGAAGGGAGGGGGGGAGGCGAATCCTATTGGCCGAGCCCCGGCGGCGCATGCGCGTTGCCGCCTCCCCTCGGCCGGCCGGGCCCCCTTCGGCCGCCCGCCGCCATCTTGTGAGGACCCCCGGGCTTCCTGGGCGCGGCGGGGCCGGCGGCGCTCGGGGCTGCCGTGAGGCGCTGAGGGGGCCGGCTTCGGGCGTGAAGAGCCGGGGCTGGCCGGCGGAGGAGGAGGAGGAGCCGGCATGGAGGATGAAATGCCCAAAACCCTGTGAGTGGGGAGGGGGCGAAGCCGCCGCCGCCCTTTTGTTCCCGGCTCGGCGGGGAGGGGAGGCCCCGGGCGCTCTCCTCACCTCACCTCACGGCTCCTCCGTCACGATCGAGCCGAGGAAACTGGGGGCTTGAAGGCTGCCCACACCTCGGTTCGGGCCTCGGGGCACCCGCCCCCAGCCCCTCAGGGCCAACCCGTGCCCCCCCCTTCGTGTCCCCCGCCCCATTCCCTTGGGGGCTCTGCCCTCAGCCCCCGTTCCCCTTCCCCTCCTTATTGTGGGCGTCTCTGAGCGTCTTATCCGTAGGTCAGCGAGGCTTTAGCACCGCCAGCTCAGCGAGGAGGCAGCCCCGGCCTGAGGCTCGTCCAGCAGGACCCGCAGCGAGGTGCTGAGGAGCTTGAGGAAAAACCCCCGGGAGCCCCAAATCGGCTCCTGTCCAAGTGCCCCTGAAGCACGCTGCGAGCCTCTTAGTCCCAGAAGAGCTGGTTGTAGCTGTAGTACAGCTTGCTAAATGCCCTAAATAGGGGTTTCTTTAATCACAAGGAGCTTTTTCTGGTGGTGTTTGTGCAGCTGATGCCTATCGCTGTCAGTCAGGCTTTTGGTGGGCTGCTGCTCCTGGCTGGGTTTGAAAGGTGTTTGGTGCAGAAAGTGGTGTGTGTTCCCCTCCTTCCCTTGGCAGCTTTATCTGGAGCAATTTCCTTTAATTAAGCCTAGAATTTGGTAAAATCACGGGCTCACCAGCCTTTCTATTCCACCTGTGTACCGTCTGCCACCGTGAGCTTTGTTTCACATTGGTGGGCAGAAAGAAGAGGGAGAGAGGCTCTTGCCAAGCTGAGGCGAAATTTTCACCCTTAGACAACGGCTGCAGCCGTCCAGAGGGCTGCTGAATGGCTTGGCTGAGTACCTGGAGGAAAACAAGGCTCTTACGTGACTTAGGCCAGCTCCTCAGCTCCGGGCTTTCAGTGGTAAACCCAGTGTTTGCCTCCACGTGTGTGCGATCCCTTTGTCCTGCTTCGCACCTTCAAACTATTCTTAGCGTCCGTAAACACGGCTCAGACCCGCTGGCACGCCGGTGTGTTTATTTAGAAGGTTTTTTCCCCCCATCCTCACAAAGTTGTTGCCTGCAGTGGTCTTGGCAGCACACAGCTCGTGCTCGAGGGAAAGGAATTACCTGTCCTTGAGCACGTGCGGTGTGTTGCACGAACACGGCCGGCTTTTTGAGCTGGCGAGCGACGTGCCGCGAGCTGTGTTCCCCTGACCCGCTTTGAGCGGCGGCCCCGAGTCAGGCAGAGGGTTGGCAGATGGGGTTGGGAGCGAGCAGCTTGAGAGGAGGAAACGCTGCCGAATTCCAGCTCGGGTCTGAAGCGTGTGCTAAATATTTGCTCGCACCAGGATTTCTGGAGGTAGTGCTACAGAAATCCCATCTGGATGTGGGTTTTGCTGCTCCCTGTTCGCTTGCAGAGCCTCGGAGTGTTGTGAAGAAGCGAGGAAGCAGTCGGGGATCCACAAACGTGCTTTTTTAGTTCCCTCAGCATATTTAAGCAGTTCTTCTGGAACAGTTTCCAGATGCTGTTGGAAATAACGCCTTGTTCTTGCGATGTAACCTGTTCCTTCGAAGGGAGATGTCGGAGCCTTGACGTGTTGGGGAACTTCAGGAGCCGTGTTGCTTCTGGAAGTGATTTCCTGGAGAAGGGGCTCCCTTCACCTGGCCGCTTACCGTCCTCAAAAGCCACTCTCCAACAACAGAGATGATGAATTTGAAGAGCAGTTACAAGGCAGACGGTGGTTTTGGTCGTGACAAAGAGCTCGTTTGCTCTTTATTAGCAGGAAAAAGGAGTAAGAAGAGACGACAGGCCTCTCGCTGTGAAGATACCTGCTCCAGGTGGAGCATCACCCGGCTTATTTCTCGCAAAATTCATGCGGGGCAAGGTCCAGGTGTGTGGGGTAGCATCCGTGCATCCAATGCATGGGAGCAGAGCTGTGACAGAACGCTGGCAGATGCCTGTGGAAAAATCAGTTTATTCAGCCCACTCGAGTAGCACAGAGGGTGTCGTTTCAGCGTGCTGCTGAATTTATCAGAATTAACACCGGGGTCGTTGCCCGGTGGGTTACAGCTCTGTTTTTCCCCTAAATCTCCGTTTTTCCTGGGAAATGTAGGGTGTCAGCATGTGGAAAGCTGAGAAAATAGATTTTTACCTTTGTGCAGAAGCGAGTAGGTCACTATCGAGCGTGTGATTACACAGATTTTATATATATATATATCATATGCACACATGTTGCTGCACTTCATGGAAGCTTTTTGAAAGGCCTGGAGCTCTGCAGAGATCCACGGGACTGCCAGGGATCGTTTACCTAAATCCCGTGTTTTCCAGCTAAATGGAGGCGGCAGGCAGGGAGCGCTCGGTGCGGTGTCTGGGTATCGAAGTTCATCAAAGCTATCAAAGAAAAGCCAGCGTTAGCACAAAGGTCGGGGCGCAGACTTCCAGGAGCTTGCAGTGATAGGTAAACTGTTAATAAACTTAGCCCCGCGAGGTCACGTGAGAGGGTGGTTGCTCAGTGCCTGGGCTTATTTATTAATCCCAATCGCGATAATAATTAAGAGAGAGAGAGAAGAAGTCCTGCTCGTTAGGACTTTCGGTTCGGGGGTGGAATGTCGCGGTGTTATCAAGCACGGGGCTAAGGAAACGTGATCAGAAGTGCAGGAAGACCTCGCCTTGTGCCTCGAAGAGCTGATGCTGCTGGAGTTTGGAGGATGTACCTGTCTAAAAGGGAGCACAGTTCTGGTTCGTCCCTCAAATTAGGTTCACATCACTTACACGTTTCTCACCGGGGAATTTCTGACAGTAACACAGGCTTTGTGTCTTGCTGCCTTTCTGAAAGGCTGCCCGAAGCTTTGTGTCAACAGAAGGAAAGCAAGAAGTTGCTGCTTCTGCTGCCTGGTGTTCTTACAGCACCTTTGCACCCCTGGCTTCGAGGTTCCCTGGTTTGTGGGCAGGGTTTGGGCAGCGCGGCGTGGCTCAGGCTCTCCCTGCCTTGAGCTGAGGTTTCTGCGTGCTTCTCCGTGTGCTTGCTGAAAAAATCCCGTGATTTGGGATTCAAAAAGTAAAAATAATCCCTGTGGATTTACTTCTTTCATTGCAGAGGACGCTGAAGCATGGTAAAAATCCCAAATCGAGGTGAGGGGGGAGAATTAGTGGCCGATCCTTTCAAGTGAAGGAAGATGAGGGAATGGCCACGCTTAGCACAGCCCCCCTTGGTTGTTGCAGGGCTTCCAGAAGTCCTTTTTTAAAAGGAACTGCCTAAATGTTGTGTAAAACGCTCGCTGAACACCAGATTTAGCTATTAGGATGGCTGAGAAAGTGGTGCTTGCTGAACGACGGCTGCACGTGGTGCTTGAAACTCTTCCTACAAGTGGAAACGAGGCCGTTGGGTGTCCGTGTGGGACCATTCCACCAAACCGGGGGGGAAATTTTAGGGCTGCAGACCTCAGTGGGACCGAGAACGGGCTGTTGCTGCCTGCCCTAAGCGAACCCTTTGAGCCTCTTGTTCCCTGACTCGCTGCACGCCTCATTTTCGTGGGCCAGCCTGCTGCGTTGGGCATTAGAGGAACAACTTTGAGCCCTGTTAGCTCTGTTACGTGGCTTTTGTCCCTTTTTATCCCAGTGGCCACGTCCCTACCGCTGCTTCAGCTGCCAGATCTCTTTATGGGGAGAGTCGGAGGTGGTGGTGCCCAGCACTGACCTGCCGAGGGTCTCGACTGCTCGTGTTTCGGTGTTTCTGCTTGAATTCCCTCTTCTCTGCCTCCCCCTCCTTTAGCCCCTGCGCTTCTCACCTGTTACTTGGTTCCGTAGGTACGTGGGGAACCTGTCGAGAGATGTGACCGAAGCTCTAATCCTCCAGCTGTTCAGCCAGATTGGACCATGCAAAAACTGCAAAATGATCATGGATGTAAGAGCCTTCGCCTAATTATTTCCGTGCTCGTTAGGGCTGAGGGCTTTGGGTCCTTCCTGAGCGTTTCAGAATTCTCCTGGAAATACGGCGTGACCGCCTTAAGGGGGTGTCACAGAGGTGGAGATCACAGCCACGTAGTTTTGGCCCAATTTCTGGTATAATTTAAGCATGGGGGGGCATTTTGAAAGGGACTGAGCATGTTAATCCACCGGGATGTTCTGAATTAAGTTCAAAAAGTCCTCTTGGGCCACGCTTCAACCTTTTCAAAGCAGAACCAAAACCTCTGGACCATCGTTAGTGTTTGGATTAGATCAATTAGATGTTTAGATTCAATGAGTAAGGTGCTGAGAATAATAGCGAGGATACAGCTCGAAGAGGTTGTGATCAGAAATCTTTTTTCTTTTCTACCAGACAGCTGGAAACGATCCCTATTGTTTCGTGGAGTTCTATGAGCATCGCCACGCGGCTGCAGCGCTCGCTGCTATGAATGGCCGGAAGATAATGGGTAAGGTAAGCTGTCATGTCTACAGGGTGAGTTGGAGCTGGAAAACACAGGCTGTAAAGAAATATTATGGAGCCCTAAAGAATATTTTAACTGCACTGGCCTTCGACAACATCCCTTTCTCCCCATCCCTGAAAAAAAACACTCCCACCCAGCCAAAATCCGTAGGCAAGGCACTCTCACCCGCTCTGCTTTTAGCTAGCGGGATGAAGTTTGGAAGAGCCCTCCCCCAGAAAAAACATCTTCAGCTTAAGCTTTCCCCTGAATCTTGCACATGTGTAGTGTCAGAATGAAATGCTGGTGGTGTCTGCGCTCGGGCGCGATTGCCGTGCTCTAACGTGGACAACCGATGTTTGCAGGAGGTGAAAGTGAACTGGGCAACAACCCCCAGCAGCCAGAAGAAAGATACGAGCAGTAAGTGTCGCTCACGCTTCGCGTGCTTGCTCCGTTTGTACCGGTAGCTTTTAAACGTGAACATCGGGCGGTTACGTGCAGTAATGTTTTGATCGTAGTCCTAAGATATTATTTAATGTGTTTGTGTTAATGAACTTAAGAACAAATCTAATCTTTGTCATCAGGTAGTACCGTTGCCAACACACTGCGTTCACAAGGTAATTGGATCTTCTTAAACGTAAAATGAAATCTCTCGAGGGTATTCAGTAACCACCCGAAGCCGTGTTTGGGGTTTTTGTTCATCGTTATTTCATTTTTTTTATGGAGAGGCTTCCCTTTCCTTTCCCTGTGGCATCAGAAGGCAGCTTCGTGCTCGCTGTTTAATTCTGGTGCTGGTGTTGAGGTGCTTGTTATGTCTGCCATTCTGAAATCAAAAATAAATGTGTGTGTGTGTATGAAACAAAAAAATAATAAAAATAATTTAAAAAACCACCTTTTCCTCTGCTATTGAGGCAGAATACTTGGCTCATTTTAAGACTGCAGCATGCCCTACTTGAGACAGGCTCCTTGGGAGCACGCAGACTTCTTCCAAAATGGGATTTTGTCGTTGCCCACTGGTGGCAAGCCTAGCCAGCGCTGCTTTTCGCAGCCAGCTTTGAATTCCTGGAGCCAAGCGGGGTTAAACTACACCAGCATCCTAGCAGCCTTTGCAGTTTTTTACCTTCTGTAGTACAACTAAAGTCCAAATAAGCCTGTGTATGCTAAGATGGTGTGATAGATTGTTTGGTGGTAGGGGAAGACTCCTCAGATGCAGGATTTTTGTTTCTTTGCTGCGTGTTTCTGCTGGAGCCGATACAAACTGAAGGGATTACTCTTTCCGTTCTGTTGCCTTCAGTCTTAGTTCACTTGCACATGGATTCACACACATTGAATTCACGTGGATTCACATGGTGTAATGGCTGGGCAACCAAAACTCGGGGCTTTTGAGACCTCAAATTCTTTAACAGCAAACTGTTGCCATGCAAGGTATTATTTTGATTTGTTCTTCACAACCTACGGCGTTAAATCGGATGTCTAGCTAGGTTCCAAGTATGTCCTGCTCTAGAATGACTGTCACCCTGCGTTTCTTGGAACCGAGATGTTTGAGTCGATGGGATTTTGTATAACTTACGATCTTGTATCATAGTGAAACTTAGCGTACCGAGAGAAAGATTTTCGTGTAGTCTGGCACGTTAAGTAAATAGTTTAAGCCTTTTTATGGTAAACGGTGACTGGTCTTAAAAGCAGTTTGTCAGAACAAAACATAAATGCCGTGTGTCACACTAGCCTATTTAAAATCACCGTTAGAGGGCTACAAGCAGTGGATCTGTTACGAGAAGTAGTAGATTCTGTTTCTTAGTGAACTCTAGTCTTCACGTAGCATTTAGAACCTGGAAATCCATGCTGTAGGAGATCACTGTACTCCGTGTCTGTGTGTGTTCAGGGGTTCCCTTCAAACTTTAAACTCCTTTTATCTCTCTTTTCCCCAAAAGACCATTTCCATGTCTTTGTCGGAGACCTCAGTCCAGAAATCACAACTGAAGATATTAAAGCAGCTTTTGCGCCGTTTGGAAGAATATCGTAAGTAACTTTAGAGGGTAAAGAAACTAAAAGCTCTCTCTCCTAAATGGAGGCAGCCTCATATTTCAGTAAGTAAAAAATGAGAGTGGACAGAGGGCAGGAATATTCATTCATCTGTTCATACAGCAGCTCGAGTCTGAAAGGCTGGGTGTTAAGCAGGGATGTGCAGAGAGATTTCTTTAGAGTAGCTCCTTCTGCTTTCCTAGAACAGTTGCACACGACTTGCTTTGGTTTCATACTCCTTGCATCGTTTGGCAAAGCAACAGTGGAACAAAACAGACAGATAAACCTGGGGTTAAGCATTTAACTTCCCCTCTCGGCAACCACACAAGCATCACGCTTTAGAGTTTGTGACCGAGTCCTTTCGCATGTTCACGTCTCGTGAGGCTTTGGATTTTTTTTGTTAGCCGTGGCGTGTGCAGGCCACCGGTAGCATCCGTTTTTTTGGCACTTCAAAGTCCCACTCCCCCCCAAATAAAAACCTTTCCCGCGCAAGGCTCCTTGCGGCGCCTGAAGGCTGCAGCTTGAGCGGCCTCGAAGTGTTTGGCGCTGTCAGCCCGCGACCTGAAGGGCTTGGCCAGAAAGCGTGGGGCGCCTTGGGTCGGCGCGTTGCCCTCACCGGTTGTGCCGAGCGATGGTGTAACAAGCTGATCGTGGTACAAACGGGGAATTGTGGCCGCGGGTCTCCGCCTGCCGGGCTGTTGTATGCAGGGTGTAGCGGTAAGGAGCACTTCGTTCATTCCATCCTCCAAATGTAAACCATTAATTTTCCTTGTAGCGTTGTCTGTACTGGACATTGAAGTTTCTTGATGGTGATGTAAGAGAACGTAGAGTGCTTTGGAGTGTTGTGTAGTGAAGCGTTTAATTGAAGTAAGTTTGTTTTTTTGTTTTTTTTTGTTTTTCCCTCAGAGTCCAGTGTATTACTCTTTTAATGCCAGCTTGATTTCCTCTTATAAGGTTTAAAAAAAAAAGTGATCTGAATGTCGCTTGCTTCAGAGAACCGTAAAGCTTGACTCCGTCTCCTAAATGTCACCTAGGCAATGTAGAGGGTCCTAAGGAGAGTCAATTTATCCTCACGGCCAAACGTGCTCTGGCTGGAAGGCGTGAGGGACTCTAAAGCAGGTCCGAACTGGCGCTTTGCTGCTGGAATGAGAACGCAGGCAGGGAGCCGTGGATGGCTGCGTTGGCGTGAATGTGGTGGAGCTACGAAGGGATTGGCCCCGACCTATTGAGCATGGGGTTCCGGGGTGACTCTCAGCAGATGTTCTCCTTTACCAAACAAATGCTCCCCAAACAAAACCCCTCCTGAGCATGGGGTAAAAATTAACTTCAGATGATCACCCGGGGGAGCAGAAACGATAGAGAACGTTGCTCCACGGTCCCTATTCCCTTTGTTCCAGGAGAGCTTTTTGGATGCAGAGCCGCTGCCGCGTAGCACGAGGTTTCTCTTCCCTAGCAGCGCTGGTGGCAGGGAAGGGCGAGCAGTGCTGTCTTTGGGTTCCTCAGCACACAAAATGAAAAATGCAGTTTGCCCTGGCTTAAGCTGCCAATCCAAGACAAGGGTAGCAATTAAAAACTGTCCCCATTTTAACTCTTAAACTCTTGCTCCACCAGAGGGTCAAATAAAGCAGAAGGGAACTTCATTTTCTACTTAATTAAATCTAACCTGAAGGAATAAATATCGCTACTGCCTCTTAAACAGCCGAATGAAGTTACTTGACTTGACCTGCTCCTCATCAGTGACTAGTTTCTGCAAATGTGCTGCTAATGGAATATTTCCTGATGATTTTTTTTAAAAAACGTTGTTTTCGTTGGTGTTAAACTGAGCTTTTTTTTTCCATGAAAGCAAGGTTGAACTGCATGATTAGCACATAAGAGATTTTGGTAATTGGTTGCATCTGAACTTTTAAATCACTGTAAAAGCACACTTTCATTGTGGTTTCCTTTTATGCTTGCTGTACGCATGTTTTTCACTTGTTCTCAAGTCTTTATTTTCAAAGTTTTCAGTTGAGGGTAAGTAGAGATGAGTTTTTCCCCCCCCTCCCTCTTTAGGCTATTGAGAGCGAACCGAGCTAAAAGTACCCGAGTGGCTCTTCTCAGGCAATTTGTAACAAACTACCCCCAATTCAGACCTACCCCAGGAAGGAAAAAAAAAGCAAGGGAGGGGGGAGGTATTAAAAACAACAAAGAAATCACGTTTCTAGCATCGGAAGAGGAATTTTCCTCGGGCCTTAACGATGGTGTCAGTGCTGTGGGCTTACGTGTACCGGAATAAGCTGATGATAAACCATTTGCAGTTAACGTAAGGCTTTAAAAAAATCAATTAGTGTAACGAACCTTCTCTTCATTGTGGCTTCTCTCGCCAGTCTTGGAATGCTAAATGTTGTGCACATGTTACGCTAGTTTTCTCTGAGCCGTAGAGTTTTATACAGCCGTAAGTTACATTGCATGACTTTCTGACTGGTTTTTCTGTTCTTGTTTCTGTTCTTTACTGCCTGTATGTGTGGGGCAAAGGAGGGGAGGAGAGGGTGGCCCGTAGGCGAGAGCAACTCAGCCCTTGGCTAACTCGGACGCAAATTGCCTGAGAAGCAGCGTAGAATGACGTTCCACGAGTGGGGTTTAGCTCTTGTAGCTGGGTTCTCTTTTTTAACTCAATCTCAAATAATAGGGCTCTGGTTATTTTGCAGAGTGTCTCTGAAGAATGGACAGAATTGCCATGGCTAACTACAAGCTACAGTTCACAGTGGACAAACGTTGTAGTTTTCTTATTTCCTTTTATCAATTTTATTTTGACTTTTTTTTTTGCTTTTTTTATATCTTGTAGTTTCCAATCAGTCCTGTATGATTGCTGTTGTACAAATGCAGTTTAAAATGATTTGTAATGATGTAGTTTAAAACATAAATGTTGCGGTGTTTTTCTTTTCTTCAATAATTTCTGAAAATGTCAATCTCTCAAAATTTACAGCTGCCCACAGTCCAAAAAGGGGGTAACGAATTGACCTGAGAAAATTAAAGAATTCAGTTAACAGGCGACGTATGCCTTTTAATTCCTATCTTTTTTTTTTCATTTTTTCTATTTAATATTTTGAATGAGTAGGTAGAATGTGTTGGCGAATAGCGAGTTTAAAAATTGCATGGTTGAAGAGAGCCATCCAGCTAATGTTAGTCAGCTACGTGGCTTCAGTGATTCTTTGGAAGAGCTGCTTTGACCATGCTTCGTGTCTTAACAGTATGTAAAAGCATTTTGAAGCGGGAGCCGACTGTCGTAAAGTACATACGTTTGTTAGAGCAGCTATTGATTTGCATGTTTACAAAATTAAGTTTAATTTTGCTACTACCTGGCAAAGCACTAGTCAAGTTCTGTTTAGAACAGAAGCCATTTGCTTTGACTGTGTTGCTGGTGCGATAAACAGTTGACTTTAGTAGAGGTGAGACGTGAGAATAAGCTGTACATGTGACTCGAGTTGTCGTTTTAGCGAGGCTGGCTTCGCTCGGTGCTAAACTGCCTCTTGTTTCTGCTTTGTAGAGATGCACGCGTGGTTAAGGACATGGCAACGGGAAAATCCAAAGGCTATGGCTTCGTTTCCTTCTTCAATAAATGGGTGAGCTGCGGCACGGTCCGGGGAGCCTCTGAAAAGTGGGTGGTGGTTTTCAGCAGCTGCTCCAGGGAATGGCTTTGGTCCCCAGCTCGCCCTGGCTTCGCTTTCCCATCCTGTTGAGGGGCAAATGATTTTGTCCGTTTGGTGAAGCACTTCAGTGTTCCGGCCTTGATGGTGACATCAAAATGAGCGAGGTACAGGAATGACAAAGAGAAATCTCTCGTATGTCAAATGGGAAGACCTGTCGGTGCCTTCTTGGAGTGAATTAGGGCAAGCGTTAGATGCTGTTCGTTAGCAATGAGCTAATAGCAGAAGTTCTGGCCTGCCTGAGGTTAAAGCAGCCAGCTTGGAAGACTGTTTGCCAGCTGAGCTGAAGGTTTTGGGACGGGTTTTGGTGAAGAAGCCTTGCTAAAATGTCAGCTGGATGGGGTGTGACTTCAGAAACCGGGTGTGCTGCTGTAGGCAGCCTTCGATGTGCTCCGTGAAGCCTGACGGTGCCCTCTCTCCTCCCTAAAACCCCTTCTTTGAAGATTTCTTTTGGCACACTGCAGGTGTCAGACGGGGAGGTGCGCGGTGACTTCGTTCCTGTGCCCATATCTCAAAAGAAAGAGATGTCAGGAATGTTTTTTTCTTTCCCCTTCCCTCTCTCGTGGGCAGGATGCAGAGAATGCTATTCAGCAGATGGGTGGCCAGTGGCTTGGTGGAAGGCAAATCAGAACGAATTGGGCAACAAGGAAACCTCCGGCTCCAAAGAGTACCTACGAATGTGAGTGTGTCGGGTGGGCCTCCTGCAAACCTCCCACCGCACGCGGGGAGGAAGCGAAAATTGCAAACGGGGGGAGAAGGGAAAGGGGGTACTCAAAAAGCAAAAACTCTTGGACGCTTCCAAAACTCCTGAATGAATCCAGCCATGATGGTTGTATCAATATCGCCACTAGGGGGATTCATCGAACTTGTGCACACTTGGGAGCCGGCTTTCTGTCGGGACAACTGAGATGACTGTTGTTTTTTTTAACTTCGATCCCTCAGTTTTAACTTTGCTCCCTCATTTTTATGGCTTCCTGCTGTGGCAGAGAGCAGCTGGGACTGTGTTAAAGCATTTCCACGGGAGAGATTTTAAATGAGGTGTATCGGAGCTACTAGATGGGCCTCAAATGGGGATTTAATTCCACAGCAGCGTCCCTGCCCTGAGCAGCTGTCCCACGTAGGAGCTGTTGCCAGAAGTCACGTCCTGTGGGCCAAGCTTTCCTCCTGCCCCGTGCCACCCTTTGTTTTCGGGGTGTTGGCGAGTTGTGCCCGGTGTCTCGTGTCCATGAGTAAACAAGCCAGCGCTTAACAGGAACTTGTTGCTCCGTGTTTTATAGAGCAAAGGTCTGGAGGCCGCGTCTGTCTGAGGCGTTAACTCACCACTCTGTGGCTCAGATAGACGGCCAGACGGCCCCAAGTGAAAGTGCTGACCTTGGTAAATATTTGTCACGAGCTCTGGCGGCCTGGCTCCTTACCGTAGGCCTCTTGGGATCGGAATTGTTGCATAACGCGTGCGCGATCGACTGAAAAACTCTTGACAAATCTCTTGAACAGCAAACACCAAACAGCTGTCTTACGACGACGTGGTCAATCAGTCCAGCCCCAGCAATTGCACTGTGTACTGCGGAGGCGTGACCTCGGGCCTGACAGGTATCGTGTCCCCAAAACGCGGGGTCTCCCGTTGCGTGGCGCCGGGCGACGCCGCCGTCACCTCATTTTGATGCTCTGCTTCTTGTTGCTTCAGAACAGCTAATGCGCCAGACCTTCTCTCCGTTCGGGCAGATAATGGAAATCCGAGTCTTCCCCGATAAAGGATACTCCTTCGTACGGTAAGGCTGAAGGACTTGGCGAGATTTAGGGGCTCTCCGACTGCAGCCTGATCTGAAGAGTGAGTTAGGGTTGTAGAGCTGCTGGCACGGGCAGAATTAAAAGCTTTAACCCAGTCACAAATCCCCGACTATTCCTTTGTTGTAACCTCACAGTTGAATTACCGAGGCAGACGGTCAGTTTCGGTGACGTCCTCTTTGTCCACGAGGCTCCAGATAATAAATAATCATAAATGGACTTTCTCTCCTTGCTGTTAAACTTTCTAACTCGGTTACTGAGCGATAATGCACCGAGGTACGACACCGAGACAGGAAAACTGACCGCAGCCCGGCAGCCCTTCTCCTTTGGGGGCGATGAGACAAAGTCTCTGCAGACAGCCTGCTCTTCTAGCACAAGCTAAACCCGTGCTGCTGGCTGTGGGGCTCTCTCGGGGTTACTTCCAGGTGTTGCTCACCGAGTTGTTCATGTTGGTCCGATCTCTGTTTCATCAGGTTTAATTCTCACGAGAGCGCCGCGCACGCGATCGTTTCCGTCAACGGAACGACTATAGAAGGACACGTGGTGAAGTGCTACTGGGGCAAGGAGACGCCAGACATGATCAGTCCGGTCCAGCAGGTCAGAACCCTCTGCCAGCGTCAGAGACAAAGGCTTTGTCTCCTAAAAACCTGCTAAATAGCTCTAAAGCCTGTCTGTGATGCAAAATTTAGAAGAAAGCTTGCAGGAGGTTGTCCGCACATCTCTGCCACCAAGGTAAACGTTGGTGCCATTGCTCTGTCCTGGATCTCTGCTCTTTGAGGAGACAACTGCCATGTTTATGGGTGAAACTCGAGTAATTAAATGATTGTGCACTGAAGGAATTTCCTCCTAAGTATCTGTTTCCATTTCTGAATTATTTGAGCAAGCAGACCTGCAAGCTTCCCATCGCAGGCAGATGCAGCAGGCAGGACGAATCATGAGGCTGTAAATCGCAGCGCTCTCAGGCACCGCTTAATACGAGGCCATTTGTCCTTGCAGAATCAAATCGGCTACCCGCAGGCGTACGGGCAGTGGGGCCAGTGGTACGGCAACGCGCAGATCGGTCAGTACATGCCCAACGGCTGGCAGGTCCCGGCGTACGGGATGTACGGGCAGGCGTGGAACCAGCAGGGCTTCAAGTGAGTACCGGTCCCGGCTCTCGTGCCTGCGGTCACGTCCCAGGTGACAGGGATTTCCTACGGGGGACTGTGCTCTCTTCTCCCTTGGAGAGCAGCACGTGGATTTCTATTTTCCAGCCATTTTCAGAGTGGTTCTTGAACTCTGATGGGGGTGAATCGCGTTTTTGTCAAACAGGGAATCTGGTGTGAAATCCTCTGATTTCGCTGCCGGTAACAGCTGTCCTGTTTCTGAGCAGTGACATTAAATGCAGTTCAGGTGGCAGTGAATACAGATCACTGTGCTAAATTATGGATATAATATATAATATTTATATAAATTAAATTATTCTGAGTGATAGTGGAACGATTCCTTCTTGAGAGGCCTGCTGGCAACAAACCTCTCAGCTCTGGCTGCCCCAATCAGCCAAGAGATCTCCTCCATCTGCCCACATCATTGTTTGCCTCGCTGCTTAGGAACACACACCTACCTTAAAATAGTTTCCGGACTGCTGTCAGGGATTCTGATTGCTGTTACCTCTTTGAGCCTTCCTCTTTCTGACTGCCCCTAATTCCTGCGTGTCAGGAACGCGCGAGCTTTTCCAGCACCTTTACGGGCTGGGCTGGGGAGCCCCAGCAGTTTCCCACTTGCCATGGAGCTGAGCGATCAGGTGTGAAACTCCTTTCCGTCCCCTTCCAGTCGAAGCACAAGCGCTTGATATCCCTGGAAAATCTGGATTGGGTGCCAAGGCATGTTCCAGGCTTGGGCAGATCAGGAAATTGTGTGCAGATCCTGGATGGCACCGCTCAGGGCCAGGAGTTGCTCCCACGGGCACGTCCGTTCTCGCTCCTGCTCTCCGTGAGTTCTTCCTCCGTGTCACAACCTCACCTAACATTCTGTTTCCCTCCCTAACAGCCAGACGCAGTCTTCGGCGGCGTGGATGGGCGCGAACTACGGAGTTCAGCCACCGCAGGGGCAGAACGGGAGCGTGATCACCAACCAAACTGGATACCGCATGGCAGGCTTCGAAACGCAGTGAGAAAAGGACTCTGAAGCCGAAGGCTGCCGGGCTCGAGGCTGCGAGGAGTGCTGCGAAGCCTTTGTTTACCGCAAAGAATTACCAGATCAAGTCAGTGCAAGTGTCAGATACCATGTATTTATTTAAGAGAGAGAGAGAGAGAGAAAAAACAAAAGCGTTTTTAATCATGAAATTGTCATCCACATTGTTTAAAAAAAGAAAAACGGGAAAAAAAAATCACAAAAAAAAAAAATGAGATGCTGGATGTCTGCCAACTTTTGCCTTCTTTTCCTCCTTTTCTAGATGTGTTTCTTAAGATCCACGTTTGAAACACAGCGAATGCAGGGACTACTGCCACTTAAAATTGGGGCAGGAAATTGCACAATTGTCAAACTTTTTTTCCTTGGGAGTAGCGTGCGGTTTTAGTTTGCATTCCGAATGATTTCCGAGCTGTATTATAAAAGCCGTTGTACAAAAAAAAAAGAAAAGCCAAAAGCGTGCGAATTCTGGAGACTCCTCCGTCTTCAGCCTTTGCACAAGTCTGTTTTAAAAGAGCCTCTTGTACAAAGCGTCCATCTCTCCGCTTTTGTTACGCCGGGTTTGCGACTCTTTTAAGTTATTCGTTTACATCGTTTTGTACCGAAGCGTTTTCTCAGAGTTGTCTTTTTTGCCTTACGACCGTTACCCCAACTACCACGCCGCGGGGGACACGCCGTGCCAAACCGTCTCCCGCCCTCTCCGACGGACCGACCGTTGTGTTCTCCGCCAGCAGGTGCCTACAGCAACCCCTGCCGGGCTCGCGCCGGAGGATTTCTTAAATCTTCTGGTGGAATTCAAAAAAAAAAACCCTTTCGCGATGTGTACCGGGACACCGAAAACCCTGTTATACAACTCTTACTAAAATGTGATGAATACCTATGAACCAGCTTGTTTTTTTTTTTTTTTTAAATTTTAATCTTCTCGATTTCTACATTTACGTGTACCGATTCTGTAAAATATTTTAGCAGATTAATATTTTGCACAAACGTTAGCCGACTTTGTATGTTGCCTTATTTAAAGGTAGGATGCGGAGTCCTTGATTTATGCGTAATTTTTTTCTTTTTTTTTTCTTTTTTTTTTTTTTTGCATGCGGATATCAAATAATACACTTTGGTAGTCTTTGAATACGACCTCATCTTCTCTTGTTTTTAATAATTTAACAAAAACACCCCCAAAAAACCCTTCCAGGTGGCTGCAGGAGCGTCTCGTGCTGAGGAAGCCGATGTGATGGCAGCTGGGCAAAGCCTTTTGCGAGGTTTGGAGGCCAAACCACGTTTTTCTGTCCTACCTCTTGACCAGCCTTCGAAAAAAAAGGAAAAAAAAAAAGGAAAAAAAGGGAAAAAAAAAAAGAAAAAACAACAAAAAAAAGCAAAACTGAAGCTCGGTGTGTGCTCTCGTTTCTTTCCCTCTATCACTGCACCTGGCGGGCTCTCCCTGCCGGAGGACGTGCCGCTCGGGTCACTTTTTGGGTGGCAAAACGCCGAAATGGCCATTTTTCACCCCGTTTTTGAAGGGGTCCCTGCCCGGCTGGGACTGCGCCTGCGCGCTGCGGCTCGCCTGGAACTACATCTCCCGGTGCCCCCCGCGGCGCATCACGTGGGCGCGGCGGGCCAATGAGGGCGCGGCGGCGGGCGGGCCGGCGCCATGGCGGAGGCGGGGGGGCGCTGAGCGGCCTCGCGGCGGGCCCGGGGCTGGAGCTGGGGGCGCGCGCCCAGGTAAGCGAAGGGAGGGGGGGGCGGGCGAGCGGCCGCGGGGCAGGAAGTGACGTCAGAGGGGCGGGTGGAGCGGCGGGGAGGGCCGCGGGGCTTCCCCCCCCCCCCGCTCCCGCCCCCTCCATCGCGGCGGGGGGCGACGTCACGGCCGTGACGTCACCGCGCGGCCTCCGGAGGGGCGGGGGGGGGGAGGGGAGGCCCGCGCGGCCCCACACAGCCCCTGACAGGGACGGGGTCCTGGCCTCCCGTCTCCACCGGTGCCTCCCAGTGCCCCCCAGTTCCATACAGCCTTTCCCAGTGCCGCCCAGCACCTCCCAGTCTCCCCCAGTGTCTTCCCAGTTCCGCACAGCCTCCCCAGTCAGTCCAGTGTCTCTCAGCACCTCCCAGCCTCCCCCAGTGCCTCCCAGCACCTCCCAGTCTCCCCCAGTCCCATACAGCCTCCCCAGCCTCCCCCAGTGCCCCCGGCCTCTCCCAGAGCCATACAGCCTCCCCCAGTTCTATGCAGTGCCCCCCAAGTGCCTCCCAGCCTCTCCAAGCTCCATGCAGCCTCCCCCAGTGCCTCCCAGCATCCCCAGTCTCCCCCAGTGCCCCCAGCCTCCCCCAGTTCCATACAGCCTCTCCAGTCTCCCCCAGTTTCCCCCAGTGCCTCCCGGCCTGTCCCAGTGCCCCCTCAGCACCTCCCAGCCTCCCCCAGTTCCATTCAGCCTCCCCCAGTGCTCTCCAGCCACCCCCAGTGCCTCCCAGCCTCTCCCAGTTCCATACAGCCTCCCCAGCCTCCCCCTGCGCTCCCCATCTTCCCCCAGTTCCACACAGCCTCCCCCAGTGCCTCCTGGCCTCCCCAGTGCCCCCCAGCCTCCCCTAGCTCCATTCAGCCTCCCCAGCCTCCCCCAGTTCCATACAGCCTCCCCAGTCTGCCCCAGTGCCCCCCAGCACCTCCTGGCCTCCCCCAGTGCCCTGCAGCCTCCCCCAGCTCCATATAGGCTCCCCAGTGCCCCCCAGCCTCCCCAGCCTGGCTGCCCCATGCCCGGCCTCCATCCCAGCCGGCCTCTATCACCCAGCAGCCTCCGATGCCCCCCAAAAATCCCTCCCGGGGCCGGCGTCCTCCCCCCGTTGCAGGACTCAGCGTCGAGGCCCCGGCCCTGTCACCGGAGGCCGGGATGAGGCCGAGGCCCCCAGAGGTTCATTCTCAGCCTCGCTTTCCTCCCGTGCAGCCGAGGCTGGAAAATAAGGAGGCGTCCGGGGTGGGGACGCACCGGGTGCCCCAATTTCTGGCAGCGAGATGCCCGCCCTGGTGGTTCCTGTCCGCTTTTGGGGTTTGGTGGGGACAGAGCCACGATCCCAAATGGTTTCCGTCCTCTTTCGGGGTCTGGTGAGGATGGAATCACCCTCCCGAATGGTTTCTGTCTGGTTTTAGGGCCAGGTGAGGACGGAGTTGCCATCCCAAATGGTTTCTGTCCATTTTTGGGGACTGGCAGGGATGGGGTGACCCCTCCCAGCTGGTTTCTGTCCGGTTTTGGGAGTCTGATGGGGATGGAATTGCACTCCCAAATGGTTTCTGTTCAATTTTGGGGTCTGGTGAGGACGGAGCTACCCTCACAAATGTTTCCTGTTTGCTTTTGGGGTCTGGTGAGGACAGAGTCGCCATCCCAAATGGTTTCTGTCCTCTTTTGGGGTCTGGTGGGGTCAGAATCACCCTTCCAAATGGTTTCGGTCCTCTTTTGGGGTCTAGTTAGGACAGAGTCGCCCTCCTAACTGGTTTCTGTCCAGTTTTGGGGTCTGGTGAGGACAGAGCCGCCCTCCCAACCGATTTCTCTCCGCTTTTGGGATTTGGCGATGCCACCTCTGTTCCGAGGGCCCTGTAGGTGTCACCAGCACCCCGCGGCTCCCATCCCGGCCGTGACTTCCCCTTCCCCTCACAGGTTTGAGGATGGAGCCGGCTCCCGCGAGGCCGAAGGCCCCGTCCTTCCTCTCGGACCTGGGCAAGGCGACGTTGAGGGGGATCCGCAAATGCCCCCGCTGCGGCACCTACAACGGCACGCGGGGCCTGAGCTGCAAGAACAAGACCTGCGGCACCGTCTTCCGCTACGGCACGCGCAAGCAGCCCGGCGTCGACGCCGTCAAGCTCATCACGGGCTCCGAGTCGCAGGTTTATTCGGTGCGCCAACGGGACCGGGGACCGGATTACCGGTGTTTCGTGGAGCTCGGGGTTTCCGAGACGGCCATCCAGACGGTGGACGGCCCCGTGGTGACGCAGCTGGGCACGGGGCGCTGCTACGTGCCGGCCTGCCTGAAAGCGGCCGCGCAAGGCGTGGTGGAGAACCAGTGCCAGCACGTCAAGCTGGCCCTGAGCTGCCAGACGGAAGCCACGCCGCTCGCCCTAAAAAGCTCCGTCCTCAACTCCATGC
The DNA here is from genome assembly GCA_011076525.1 of Nettapus auritus. Lineage (NCBI taxonomy): Eukaryota > Metazoa > Chordata > Aves > Anseriformes > Anatidae > Nettapus > Nettapus auritus. The sequence continues at coordinate 1,315,497 of CM021786.1, read as the reverse complement.
AGGCCTCGCCCGAGACCAAGCAAACCATCTGGCAGCTGGCCGCCGAGCCCACGGGGCCGCTGGTGCAACGCGTCACCAAGAGCGTCCTGGTGGTGAAGTGCAAGGCCAGCCAGAGGCACAGCCTGGGCTACCTGCACGCCTCCTTCGCCCACAAGGTGAGCGCCAAGGCGCTGGCCGAGCAGCGCTTCGTCTGCTCCTGCCAAACCCCGAAACCCGGCAGAGGCGGCGCCGCGGGTAAGGACGAGGCGGCGGCGCCGCGCTGCGTTCACTTCTTCGCCTGCATCTGCGCCTTCGCCAGCGACGAGAGCCTGGCGCAGGAGTTCGCCGATTTCCTCGCCTGCGACGCCGGCGGTAGGTGGGGGGCACCGCGGGGGTTTTAGGGTTTGGAGCGGTGACGGGCATCGGGCCCGCTCGTCCCTGTGCCGGGGAAAAGAGACCGTCGTGCCCGCTCCGTGTTGGCGCTTCGTTAGGTGCAAAAAACCCTACAAGCAATGGACTTGCTGCAAAAAAAACTACCATCAACGGGTTTATTGTAAAAAAACCCTACAAGGAGCAGGTTTGCTACAAAAAAAAAACCCTACAGGCAATGGGTTTGCTGCAAAAAACCCTACAAGCAAGGCATTTGCTGCAAAAAACCCTAAAAGCAATGTTTTTTTTACAAAAAATCGTACAAGCAACGAGCTTGCTGCAAAAAAAAAAACCCTACAAGCAATGGGTTTGCTGCAAAAAACCCTACAAGCAACAGGTTTATGGTAAAAAACTCTACAAGCAATGGGTTTATTGTAAAAAACCCTACAAGCAACAGGTTTGCTACAAAATACCCTACAAGCAACAGACTTGCTGCAAAAAAAAATACAATCAACAGGGTTTTTTTGCCAAAAAAAACTATAAGCAACTGGTTTGCTGCAAAAAAAACCCTACAAGCAACAGTCTTGGTACAAAAAACCCTACAAGCAACATTTTTTTTGCAGAAAACCTTACAAGCAATGGGTTTGCTGAAAAAAAAAATCTACAAGCAAAGTGTTTGCTGCAAAAAAACCTTACAAGTAAGGGGTTTGCTGCAAAAAAAACCTATAAGCACCGGGTTTGCTGCAAAAGAGCTGTCCTGAAGCAGCTGGGGAGCACTTCCGAGCCCTGCCTGAGGATCAGAGCCTAAAAATATGTGTGAGGTGGAAATTGTGCCCCAGGCCCGGCCGCACCCTCCTCCAAAAGCTCTGCCTGCGGCTGGGAAAGGTTTTTGGGGTTTCTCTGGGGAGCCGGGCATGGCTCCTGGCTTTGGTTCTGTTTTTTTTTGGTGTTTTTTTTTTTACAAGCAGCAGCTCAGGATGTGCAGACCTGAATCACGTTCGCTTTGGGGAGCGTCCCCTGCCTGGAAAACGACCCCAACCCCAAATGTTTGGGTCCTGCCCTTGTGGGGTCAAGCCCTTGTGGGGTCCTTCCCCGGCCCTTGTGGGGTCAGCCCTGCAGGGCTGTTTGAGGCCTTGGTTTCGGGACCACAGGGTGGATTTGAGCCCCCACGGGGTGGATTTGAGCCCCCAGGGACAATCCAGAACACGACGACGAAGCGTTGAGATGATTTTAAGGACCAATTTTGTCTCCTAGGTCTGAAAGGCGTCGTCGTCCCCCCGCTGGTGTGCGGGCCCGAAGCCGCCGCCGTGCAGGCCGGGGAGGCCGCCGCCAAGCCCAAGAAGAGGAAAAAGGACCCTGCGAGCGGTGAGAGCTGGGGCTGGAGGGGATGAAGGCTCGTGGAGGGGTTGTGAGGGGTCGTGGAGGGTTGTGAGGGGTCGTGGAGGGGTTGTGAGGGGTCGTGGAGGGGCACGGGGCCGTGGCGTCGCTGCCCCCCAACCCTTGGTGCCGCCCCGCAGGGACGCAGGCGAGCGGCCCGCTGCTGGCGCAGGACCCGGTGAGCCTGAGGAGAGGCAGCGCGAAGAAGCCGCCCGTCGCCTCCTCGCTGAAAAGGCAAGGTAAGTCCCGGCCCCGAGCCGAGCCCTTGTTAAAAAAAAAAAATAAGAAATCCAATAATAGCCTCATGTGAAGTGGGAAAGAGGGGCAGGTAAGCTCAGGAGAGGGTTTCTCTTGGGGCACCGCCGCCGTCTGCAGCGCCTCTGGTGTCCGGAGCTGCTTGGAGGGACCAAACCTGGCCAAAATCGGGGCAGAATTGGGTTTTTTAGTGGCCAATATTTGTTGAGAAGGAGCCGCCGGGGTCCGGCCTGCCGCTGGGAGGTGCCAGGGGGAAAGGAGACACGGAAAGGAGATGCGGCCCGGATAAGGCTCGCCGCCCCGGGGAGATTTTCCTAGGCATGCATGTGATGACTCTGATCTCCGGGCAGAAGGCTGCGCATTTACATGGGTTTGTTGGCTGGCCAGGGCCAAAAGGGTTTGTAGAGCGTGGTTTTAATCTTTTTTTTTAACCTCTCAGTTGTAGTTTTTGCCCCAAAAGTGGTTCTTTTCCCCCTGCTTTGTCGCCCTTCTTTTTGCTGGGTCGGATTTGCTCTGTTGCTGGCTTCCTTGAGCAGGTGAGCCCCGAAACAGGAGCGAGCATCAATCCTGCTGCCAGGATCCACCAGTCCTGGTCCCATCAAGCCTGGTGCCAGGGAGCTCTTAGGGCTTCCCAGCACCCTCCAAACCCTGCTCCTGGGGACGCTGGGGAAGCTGCTCCCCCCGACACCATGGCGCTGATGCCCTCGCTCCTCCTGACCCCAGCCCGTTCATTTTTATTATTTTATCTATTTTTTTTAAAGCAGGATGCTGCTTTTAAGCTAACCCTTGTGTTTCTGAGCCCCTGGGACGCCCGATAGCGCGGTGCCCGGATCAGAAAGGTTTCGCTCTGGTTCTTGTCCTCCTGCCTGCTGCCTTTCTGTGTTCTGCTTAACAGAGCTCGTTGCGCCTGCGCCGCCGGGGAACCGGTGAAGGTAAAATGGGAAATAAACGAGGAGCTCCCGTGGGGCCGGCCCGCACCGCGCTGGGGGGCTGCGGTTCTTCGTTCCTGCCCGTCTCCTTGCTCCTCACGTGCGTGTGACGGTGGGGACGCTGATTCCCTTCTTTTTTGTCTCCTAGGCTGTAACCAGCTGCTGGACGAGTCGCAGGTCACCCTGTCCTTCCAAGACTGGCTGGCCAGCGTCACCGAGCGCATCCACCAGACCATGCATTACCAGTTCGAAGGTAAATCGGGCTCCAGGGAGCGCTGCCCCCGAGCCCCTGGGGACAGCAGCGTTGTTTCCAATGCCCTCTTTAAGCAGCCGAGCTCCTGGCAGCGTTAAATAACTTGAGCCCAAAGGGAGGCAGGCGCTCTGCTCAGCTCGGAGCCGAGCGTTATTTTTGCCCTGGGAAGTTTCTGTTGGCTTCGGTTCGTTCCCCGAACGCGGCGCTGAGCTTAGCAGGAGCTCGCTGCTGCTGTTTGTGCTTGGGGAAGGGAGAAACTCCCTTCGAGGTTATTTATGCCTGAAGAAACTGCCCGGAGCCGAGCCGGGGAGGTGAGGTGAGGTAAGGCGAGGTGCCTCACGTGGCACCGAAGAAATGCTGGGGATCCTCCCTTGCCAGTCCCGAGCCTGCTGCTGTCCTCGGGCCCCCCACGTGCCCCAAGGGCCGGGCTCTGTGTGCCGTGGGACGAGCTGCTCCCATGCACGGACGTCTACAGGCAGCAGCTCACATCTGTGAGCCCAGAGGAGCAAAGTCAGCGGCACTGCTTCCTGCGTGGCACTTCCAAAAGCTCTCAGCCGCTGTGCTGGAAGCCAGCTGGGCTCCCCCCGGGCACAAAAACACCCAAAGGAAGGGGTCTTCTCTTTCCGAGCAGCGTAAGAACGCCCTGAGTTGTTCCCACACGCTGCTCTCTGGCTGCTGTTAAGTTCAGGGCTCCTGCAAAGCCTCTGGCCTCCAGCAAACTGCTGCCTCCGACCTCCACGCGCTCACTTGAAGCCCTTCACGCTGCCCCCGCAGCTTAGGGATTGACCACAGGGGCTGGGAGCAGCTGGCAGGGAGCTCCAGGGGTGCTCAGCCCCCGGCGCAGCCTGCCTGGAGGCGGCACAGATATTTCTGGTGGGAGGGAGGCGGCAGGACCAGGCTCTGCCCAGACACGGGGCGGGAGGCCAAGGATGCGAACTGAAACACAAGAAAACATAAGAAAACATAAGAAATCACTTCCCTGGTGGTCACACCCTGGCACGGCTCTTGGTGGAAATACCAAACCCTGAGCAAAGAAAATAGGTGAATCACCCCCCCGTGCACCCCTCCCTCCCAGCTCGTCCCGCAAGCAGCGCCGCCTCCCTCGTGCTAACCCCTGCCCTCGTGTTTGTGACCGCGCAGGCAAGCCCGAGCCCCTGGTCTTCCACATCCCCCAGGCGTTCTTCGATGCCCTGCAGCAGAGGATATCCAGCGGGAGTGCCAAGAAGAGGCTGCCCAACTCCACCACAGGTACAACGGGGACTTGGTTTTACGCAGAGCGAGCTCTTTTTGTGTGCCTGCTGAGGTAGGAAGAAGAAGCAAGCAGCAGGAGCAGGCGCTTTGCTGCCCCTCGCTTGCTTCTGGCAGCTTTTTTGGGGGGGAGCAGCCCCACAGGGGAATGAAGCAGCCCTAGGGCAGAGGACACGGGCTAAGCAAGACCTTCGATATCAGAGCTGCAGGAATAAATGCGGCAGGCACGGCTTGAGCAGTATCTTCCCTGCAGCCTTCCCCCAGCTCTGCCCCACTAATACTGCTTTTGAATCAAGTGGAGCACAGAGCGGTTGATTTCAGGGAGCGTTCCCTCCTGCCTCACTGACGCAGGACGAGGTTTGGGCACCCACACGGGCTCTGAGATCGCTCACGGCGTGGCAGGGCTGCAGGAGCACCGCTCTGCCCCTCGCAGGGCATAAAGGGCTAACGGAGACAAAGCCATCCCCAGCAGCAGGCCAGGCAGGATTTACTTTATTAAATCAATTGTTGTGCTCTGAACTGGGACCAGAAGAGTCCACAAGCAAGCGCAAAGCAGCGTGGTTAAGGGTTGTCTCTGAGGCAGGGCAGCAAAATAGAAAGAAAAGCAAACTGCAGCACCAGCCCCATCCTGCAGCTTCCCCCCAGCATTTCGGGGTACCCCTAACTCCATTTTCCTCCCCTGCCCAGCCTCTCCTAACTCTGTTTTCCATCCCCAGCCTTTGTCCGCAAAGACGCCCTTCCCCTGGGGACCTTCTCCAAGTACACGTGGCACATCACCAACATCCTGCAGGTCAAGCAGATCTTTGATACGCCCGAGGTAAGGGGGGACGGAAGGCGCTCCCCGCACCACGCTGCCGCGCGGTAGCTGAGCTCCTTACCTGGGTGCTCCCGTGCTTGCCGGCAGCTGCCGCTGGAGATCACGCGCAGCTTCATCCAGAACCGGGACGGGACCTACGAGCTCTTCAAGTGCCCCAAGGTAGAGGTGGAGAGCATCGCCGAGACCTACGGGCGCCTGGAGAAGCAGCCGGCCATCCGGCCGCTGGAGCTCAAAACCTTCCTCAAAGTGGGTGAGTGGGCAGGGGGCGGCGCGGCCCAGCGCACGCAGAAACCTCCCGGGCACTGAGGAATCCCCCCCCAGGCACCCCTACAGGGGGAAACCCCTCGAGGGCTCCCCTAGACCTCCACACGGGGGGAGTTCCCCCAATACAGGGCCCCTGCACACCCCAAAAAAACGCTTATGTACAAGATGAGGTTTTTCTCCAGCTCCTGATCCCGACAAAAACCACCTTCACAGCCACTTCTGCCTACAATTAAACACCCCCAGCAAGTCACACATCCCTCCCCCCCAAAAAAAACTCATCTAAAAGCCCCCCAGCAGGCACAGCACCCCAAAACCCAACCAGCCTCCCCCACCCCACCGTAGGGGACATCCCAGGACCCTCCCCTCACCCTTTTCTCCCCCCCAGGAAACACCTCTCCCACCCAGAAGGAGCCCACCCCCTTCATCATCGAGTGGATCCCCAACATCCTACCTCAATCCCGCATCGGCGAGCTGCGCATCAAGTTCGAGTACGGCCACCACGGCAGCCGCCAGCCCGCTGCCTTCTCCGAGCAGCAGTCGCCGGCGCTGGAACCCGCGCTGGAGCTCGCCCCGCTCGCCACCATCACCTTCCCCTGAGCCCCTTGGGCCACCAGGGCTGGCACCGGGGACGCCAGGCAGGCAAGGTTAGCCTGGAAAAGACAAATAAAAGGAGCACAGAGGGCCGGTTACCCGCTCGCCCTCCAGCAAGCGCCTGCAGAAATAAAAGGTCCCGCTCGCCGGGCGCACCCTGCTCCTCGCTGCACCCAGGAAAGGCAGGTGGGGGGCTCTAGGGGGCTGCACCCCACATACGGGGCTGTTCACGCCAAGGGTGGCCCCCAGCCGAGCACCCAGGGGAGCCCCGGCTTCAGTTGGGGTGAGCCGGGGGCTTTGGTGCTGAGCAGGGGGCTGGGGGGCACTTGGGGTTCCCCCACCTGAGTGCAGCACGTGCTGAAAGAGCAAAGTTTGTGCTGTTGGGTCACGTCAGCCTCTCCTTGCTCCTATATTTGGGGGGGGTCTCCTCGCACTTTACACCCTCCCGCAGAGCCCAGCTCCATCGCTGGCTGCGTCTTCCCCGCGGGTGGGCGAGGAGAGAGCAGCCCTGGGGGGTGCAGGGGGGGCACCGCAGCGGGGAGCAGCTCCAGCAGCAGAACCACTGCTCCCACCGCCTCGCCCCCATCCAGGAGAGCACCCCCAGGGCTGAAACCACCCCCCCCCCAGCAGCTGCAGGATGAGGCCCCCCCACCCCTGGGAGGAGGCAGGCACTGCGCGCCCCATCGCCCCCACGCAGGAGGCAGCACAGCACCCGCCAGCCTCAGCCAGGGGCTCCCTCCCCAGGGCACGGGGAGACTGGGGACAGGACGAGGCCGGGGCTCTCCCGAGCTGCTGCTGGCCTCGAAGCACCGGGCTCCTCGCCCCAGTCCTTCAAGGAGAAGAGCTCTGGGAGCCAAGCACAGTGCTCCAGCAGCCCCCAGGCCACATGGGGGGCTCCCACCCCCATCCCCGTGCCCCCCTCATTGCCCAAACCTCACAGGCTTGCACCGATCAGGCTGACACCGCTCGCCCTGCTACAGGACACAGGAAAAAATATCAAAAAAATGAAATAAATCACCGATCTCAGGCATTTCTTATTTTTTTCTGGCCGCCCCTTGCTTGCTCAGCCCCACGAGGACGGGGCTGCAGCACCCACAAATCCACTAAAGGGGGGCTGGGGGCACCCCAGGGCTGCTCTGCTGCTCCCCCAACCTCAGGAGCTGCCCCTAAAAGAGGGGACCCAGCACCCAAAGCACCCCCAAGCACCCAGGAAGGGTGGGAGCCCCACAGCAAGCCCCCAAAGGGGTTTAAGAGGCTTTGGTGCTACCCCTACCCTGGATCCCATCGGGGTGCAGCCTCATGGCAGGCGGTGGACGTCGCTTCGTTAGCGCAGCCTCGTTAGGGCCAGCCCTGGGCCCTGATCTGCTCCTTTGCCCACCCAAACTCCATTTCCCTGGGGCTTTGCTCCCCTTTGGGCTCCCCCAGCCAAGTTGGTCCCGCTGCAAGCAGGGGAAGGACGCAGGGGAAAGGGGGGAAGGATGGGGCGCAGGGTGAAGGGCACGGGATAAAGGGTGGAGGATGTGGGCTGCGGGGTGGAGGGCACGAGATAAGGGGGGGAAGGATGCAGGAGGAGGATGCAGGAGAAGGGGGTGGGATAAAAGGTGAAGGATGCAGGATAAAGGGGGAAGGAGCAGGGCTGAGCCCCAAGCCCCAGGAAAAGGGGGGGACACCCCCAGGCACCCCCCCGCTCGGTCGGGAAAGCAGCAGGCGGCTCGCTTTGGTAATGAAATAATTTATTGTCTAACAGTCAAACAATACAGAAGTATACATACACACAGCAAGACTCTCCTAAAACACCTCTAAAATTCCTAAAATCGCCTGGGCTAACTGTAAGAAAAAGCACCAGTGGGTGGGCTCGACACAGGAGGCGGAATTGCCGGGGTGTTCGCACCCGGAGCTGAACGGCCGGGACCAAAATTTGCCTTCTCCCGTCCGCTGCTGCCCCGTTCAGTCCGGGAATAAAAGGCGGTGAGAAAGCCGGGCAAGGGGGAGGGCAATTTGGGGGGAAAAAAATAAGAAAAGGGCAAAGAAAAGGCAGCAAAAGCGCACCCAGACCTCTGAAAGGGTCGGGAAGGCTCACAGCAGGATGGAGATGCCGCTGCTGAATTTCTTCTGCTTAAAAATGGGGGGGGGTGGGATGGGAAGGGGCACAGGGACGGTCCAGGTGCTTTGGGAAACCGGCCGCCGGCACCTGGAGCAGCGAAGCGACCCCGCAAGCGCTGCCAGGGGAGCAGAGAGGGAGCGTGGCCAAGGCAGAATCCCTCCCGCTACAGTACAGTGTCAAAACCTGAAATCGGGGGTACGAAAACGGGGCGACGGGGGGAGGCCGAGCCCGTACCTATTGCTACGGGGGGGGCAGAAGTGCTGCGGGACGGAGCAAGGTGCCGGGGCGGCGCGCGGCCGCTAATGCCCAGGAGAGGAGCAGCGACGCGGGCAGGACCACGGCAGGATGCTGCCCGATCCCTTCCTCTGCCCGTCGCGAGCAGCTCCCCGAAATTAAGAGCCGTCCGCGCCGGATCCGCTCCTCCACAAGGAAAACACCCCCCAAAAAACAAAACAACAGCGTGGTTTGGGCTCACGCGCGGCTGTGCAATCGTAAACGCGGGGGGGGGGCGCGAGCGGCTCCTCACCGCCACCCCCTTTTTTTTTTTTAATTAAACAATCTACAAAAATCTAATTGCTGCAGCTTATTTCTTAGTAATGCTGGTGTGAATTCGAGGAAAAGGCTGGCAAAACTGAGAGCGGCGCTACCGGGCGCGGACCCCGGTGGGAGTTTTGGGGAAAAAGCCCGGGGTTTCCGCCCGTTCGGCTTTAGTGCATCGTGTTCCAAGGGTGGAGCTCTTGGGCGCCGTCAAGCTGGAGAGGAGCACGTCCAAACAGTGCAAAGGTCAAATAATTACTGCTTCATAGTGGGAGAAGAAATAAAAAGGGAAAACGAAACCAAACACACAGCATTCCACCAAAACAACGCCGTTAACCCTAAAAAAATAAAGGCACAACACACACACACACGAATTTACAGAGTCAAAGCCTTGAGACTCGGTAGGGCTAACAAAGTGAAACAGCATTTTTCTCTCCCGGTGCTTTCCCGAAGGCTCAACGCTGCGGTTCCCCTCCCGAAGGCAGCAGGAGCCGCAGCGCTGGGCTCGGAGGCACCGAGGCAGCACCTGCAAGGCTTAGGGGGGGAAAAAGGAGCTGGGAAGATCCCAAGCCGTCGCGGAGAGGGCAGCAGGCCTCAAAGGGCGGCCTTTCCAGCTTGCCTCGTGGCTTTTGTCCTCTCATTTTTGTATTTTTGTGGGGTTTTTGTCTTTTTTTTTTTTAAGTGGACCGCTTCGAGCTCGCTCTCGGACTCAAGACTCGGACTTCTCCCAGCGCAGAAGGTTTACACGAGGCGTAGATCAGTGCGAATCTGCTGGGCGTCAGGCAGCTCCAGCTGCCCCGGGAACGTTTCTCGTGCTGATTTTTCTTCTTAAAGCCTAGCACGCACAAGTAGAGCACAGGCTTCGGCGGTTTTAGCGATCCACTAGCCCCGTCTCCCGTCCTCTTGCTTCTCAAAGAGCTCAAGTGATCCAAAAATAGCTTAGGGGTTAATAAAATCAAATAAAACCAGACTAATGGTTCGTTCATTTGCACCTTGCTGAGCGTTTTAGTGCCTTTTGGCAGCTTGACGAGCGAAGTCTCAGGAACTCTGTGTCTCACGGGAGCGTTTAACGACGGCAGGCTGGGTTTTTGGGGCCTGGAGGAGCTCCGGAGCCCTTGGAGAGCAAAGCCACAAAGCCGCCCGTGGCCGAACGCGGGGCCGGGAGGTGGCCGTGCCGCGCCGAGCGCTCGGTGTTCGTCGCCAGAGGTTTGCCGGGTGGGCGGAATCGAAAGAGCTTCAAACGCCTTGAGCCAAAAAATGAAGAAATCTCTCTCCGTTAGCGGACCTCTACGTACAAAGATTCCAGAACAACTATAAAAGTCCTCAGAAGGTATCTCCGTTACACCAGTTTCATAGAAAAGGAATAAATACTATTTATAGCTCGCGTGGTCTATGTACATTTACGTGTGCTCTGCTTAGCTTCGACCCAAGCGCGTTTGCGGGGTCGGAAACCACGGCTTGTGGGGCAGGGGGGTCGTCCTCTCCCTTCGTGTTTGGTTTTCTCTCTCTGAGGCGGTGACCAGAAGCTTTGGGAAGCCCCCAAAACTTGGGAATCCTCTTGGAGTGCCTAAAAACAACCCCGCCGGCCGGCCAAGTGCTTTAATACCAGCGGCGCCCCGCGGGGACTCGCCAGGAGCCGCGTCCTGGGAAAGGCGAGCGCTCGGCCGCCGGTTATTGCTAAACTTTCACGAGAGGGGTGTGAGCGGGGCCAAGCGTCGCTTCTAGAAAACAACTGAGGCATCATCTTATTTTTTTTTTGTGCTAAAGGGATGGAGATAATCTTTGTTCATCTCTCCGAGGTAGAAAAAAATTGTCCCCGAGACAAGAAGCGTGAAGGACGTCCTAGGAACGCTCGCCTAGGGCGGTAAAATACGCGGCCGTAGCGCGTGAGGTCAGACATTGCACAGGACGAGGATCGTACCTTTTGGTTTTAGGGACGACAGGAATTTCTGAGACGTGTCAAAGCTGAAGGGGTCCTACCCGAAGCCCTCTGAGTAACGCTCCGCTCGCAGACCCTGCCTCTGCCCTCTCCTGGATCCAAGCTACCTAAGGCTGGGGCTCCCTTTCGGGTTTCCCTTCGGCTCGTCGCCCAACGCCGCACGTTTGGGCCCCGCCGCTGAGCGTTAGGAACGTGGCAGCGCTGGGCAAACACCAGGCAGATCCAGAATACCGGGCGGTAACAGCAAGACGAAGAACAGCCGAGGTCTCCCGGCGTTGCTGTTACCGCCGCGATATTCTCGGGCGCGTCGAGGTCTGGCTGGAAGGTGCGGTCTCACCGAGTTTCCCCGACGGGAAGAGAAGCGAACGGATGCGATGGGACGCGTGCTGCGGAGGGCAGCGTGCTCCCCACGCAGTTTTTCGGGACTTGGGCAAAGCGGGCTTCGTTTCTGTCGGTGACGCGAGATTTACGTGCGAGGAGAAGTGCGGGTCCGGCATCCTACCTAACGAGATCCAACAGGGAGAGGAGCGGCGGGCGGAACAGCGCCGGGAGTCGCTCCTTAGAGAGCGGGGCACGGCTTCTGATTGCCCTGCGGCTTCAATCTCTTCACGCCGGAGCTGGAGTAGCCCTCGTCGCTGCACACGCTCTGCAGGCTCCCTCTTTCGTCCGAATCGCTCGGGCTGCTGCTGCTGCTCCAGTCGAGGTCCGCGGGCAGCGAGTCCGTGCTCTCCACGTCCACGTCGATCTCTTCTGCCAGCAGAAAGGGCGGCGTTACGGCACGGCCACGAGACCCCCCCAGCGCCGCTCGCACGCCGGCGCGGGTCCCCTCACCTCTGTCCGAGTCCGAGCGCTCCGAGGACACGGTGGATCCGATGCTGTCCATCCGTAGCCTCTCCACTCCCATCTTCTCCAGCTGCCGCTTCAGGTGCCGCTGCTCCCGCTGCAGCTGGTCGATCTGGTGGAGGGCCTTCCTGTCGTAGTCTTCAAGCTTCTGCAGCAGCAGAGACCCACCAGCGTTAGTTCCTCCACCCACCGCAGCCCACACAGCCCCTGTTTTTTCCATCCCCATGACCCCAAACCTCTCAGACTCCCTGGGAACCCCCGGCTTTGGCCGTAGCAACAAGCGCTGTTCCCTGGCGCCGTGCGCTCCGCCAGCTCCACGCCATTTCAGGCACCGGCGACCTGCGTCTATCACCCGGGGGATTTCCTCCCGAGGACTGCACGACTGGGACCAGTCAACGCCTGCCCAAACCCAGCCCGAGCCGCATGAACCCGGAGTTCCTCGCACGCGTGCAGCTCTCCTCCTCCCGCAGCCTGGAGGAAATGGAAGCAGCATCTGGCCCGGAGAGCTGGGCCAAACAGCCCCGCTGACATCCAAACCGCGCACACGTGAGAGGTTTCCTCCTCCAGACGGCGGCACTGGAGCCGGCCCAACCCTATTTATATGTTTTCGGTGCCTGATAAGTCGCTGGCTGCACGCAGGCTGACGCCAGAGCTCCCCCGCCGCACCGCCCCGGTTATCTGTTGGTCCATAAAACTGAACAACGCGCCCAGCGAGAGCTCTGGCGAGTCAAAGTTTAAAGGACAAACAGTAAAAGTTGTAAACGCCGTGGAAAAGAAAACAACGAGAGGTCCTGCTGACATCCCCCCACCTCCGGGAGCCAGCACTTGGAACCTGTCTCGTTCCTGAGGCCTCTGGGCAGCTCTGCTGTGTAAAACACGTGGAAATGGGGCTTTAGGGCTGAGCGGCAGCTGCCCACGAGCCTGTTTGGAGGGTTTTTACACACATTTGCTGCAGTATCTGCAGGGAAAACAATCCTGACCTCTGGCACCAACCCCAGCCAGGTTTGAGGCTCCGGATGTCCCCAAGTCCCGCACCACGTATGGCGGTGCACCTCCCGAAACCGAGCTCGGAGCTCGGCTAATGGGAACAACGCTTCCCCTCCCAGCGACACCAGCATCAAGGCTTTGGGAATTTGGGGTGGAAAAGCTTTTTCCTGAGCCCTCTGGGGTTCGGTCGGTGCCATCCGGCGGCGCAACGTCGGCAGCTCTCGCACCCCACGGGTTTCAGGGCACAATTTGGTTTTAGGGCACAGTTTGGTGTGTTCCCCACACGGTCCCGACCCCAGCCGGACTCACCTTTATGTGCAACCTCGCTCTCATGAGTAAGCTCAGGGTCGTGTGTTTGCTGGTTTCGGACCCGAGCGGCACCAGCACCTTCAGCTTCTCCAAGCACAGCCGCAGGTGGGCTCGCCTGCAAGACACGGACACGGCACGCTGAGCGCTCGGGTGCAGCTTTCAACCTCTGCACGCGGATAATCGGGGTGGTTAAAAGCCAAGACAGATGATAAACGAGAGCAATCGGCCGTCTGGGCTCAGAAATCCATTTCTTCCCAGCACGCTGCTCAAACCAACAGCGAACTCCTCTCCGACCCGCGGTCAGCTCGGTTTCTACGGGTTCTGGCCGCTTTAGGGCAGCCCGTTAAGCCAGACGCTCGCTCTGCTGCCTGCTCCTTCCCCTAAAAACCCCGTGGCCAGCTCAGCAGGCATCCAAAACCTCGGAAGGAGAGCTCCAGGCTCAGGACCTGCACCGACGAGCTCAGCACCCCGCTATCTTCTAAGAAAATCCCCAGCCCCGGTGGCACGAGTGGCCCCCTACCCACTCCACCAGCTGCCCGCCCGGGGTCTCCCCCCAAAATCCTGCACCCACGGGTGCCTCCGGTCCTCGCCGGGCTCCGGCCGTGCTTCAAGAGGTCGAGGGCAGCAGCAGCGAGCTGCAAACCCAGAGCATCCCCTGGACCTGCTTTGAGGAGGATTTCCCTGCCCTAACACCCGGCCTGAGGCTTCACGGCTCCCACCCCACCAAGGCGCCCATGGGCGAAGCTCCGGGTGCCCGCGGAGATCCCTCGGCGGCCGAGGCGCTCCCAGCACGGCCGGTTTGCCTCGTGCCGGGTGCCCCAGCCCCGATATTTAGGTTGCAACACCGGCCTTCGAAATACCCAGAGCCAACGGGGATTTTGCAACGACCTGCCTATCTCGTTCCGGGCACGGGGAGTCACCAGGCATTTGCCTACACGAAATAGCAGCGCAAACAAAACCCGCCCGCCGGGGGGAACCCCAAACACTGAGAGGAGCCTCTCCAAAGCTCGTTTGCAGTCGTAGGGGGACGAGCAGAGAGGCGCAGGGATGCCTGACCGCGCGGTCTCAGGGTGAGGAGCCAGCCCCACCGAGCTGCAGCAACAAAATCGGGGGCCTCCGTCCAACGCGGCGCCTCAGAACCGGCACCGTGAGAACAATAAATGGAAAGAAAAAGGAGTTTTCGGGTTCTAACACCCAGACCGGGTGGGATGGAGGAGGCGCAGCACCAACCCTGCTCGGGTTTGGTGATGCTGAGCCGTTTGCTGGGTTTGCACGCGCCTTGGTTTCCACTTCCAGGCGGTGCAGCGCGTGTGAAAGAGCGTTTTTTTCCCAGATTTTACCTAATCCAAACTACCGCCGTGCTAAAAAAATCAACACGGGGACCTGGCACGAAGGAGACCGAGGCCACGATTCCCCGGCTCGACCCCGGCGGGGTTTGCAGGAGGACAGCTCGAAGCAGCAGCTCACGAGGACATCTGGAAGCAGCCCCTAACGAGGAACACCTGGAAGCAGCCCCTAATGAGGCCAGGCACGTCGCCCTGCACCTCGTTTCCCGGCACGGAGGGGCGGGAGGACGGGAGCTCACCGTGCCGGTGGCGCAACGCGGCCGGCGGCATTTCAACAGTGCCGCTGCAAGAGGGCTGCAACGCGGCCTGACGTCCTCTGCGGGTTTTTTGGGTCATCGGATGCCGATTTTCTCAGGCTTTTTAGAGGAATAAACGGCCCTGTCCATCCCTAACTCCTATCACTCGGGGCAGGGGCAGTTCTGCCTCCAGGTACGAACCTAACGAGTCCACGCGAGCCCTTTGCGGGCAGCGCGGCCCCGCAATATTTGAGCCTCATCCAAGGCAAAGAGAGGAAAAGAGAAGCCCTTGAAGGACACAAAGCCGCCAGCTCTGCACCTACACAAAGTTCAGCTTCAGAACTCCGGTAGTTTAGCAGGGAGAGCTGCGCAGGGGTTTCATTTAAATGGGGTTGAAATTAAAGCCCCTAACGGCGCATTACGAAGCCGCAGAGCAATTAACACGCGCGGGAGCTTGCCGGTGGAAGACATCCACGTCCCCCCAAGCCAAGCAGGGCAGGAGATGAGCTCCGTACCCATCTACTGCACGCCCAGGGACAGGAAATACTCGGAGGATGAGCACCCCGTGACGCCGCGAGCCGCCCCCGCAGCCGTCCCCGTCCCTCCCCGGCTCCGATGCCCAAACCCCGCTGCCCACGGGCGCTCGCTGGCTTCTCCCTTCGGGGACGGGACCCAAACGGCCCCGACGTGGGTTGAAGAGAAGGGATTTGTTGGAATTCGGGGCCGGGCGAGCCGCCAGCACTCACCTGTTCTTCTCCATCTCGTTGTGCGTCGACCTGGAAGAGAACGGACACGGCGTTAGCTCCTGAAGGGGACGCGGCTGGGATCCGGGGACGGCGGAGACCTTGGGGACGTCAAAGCGGGTGGGAACCGGGCACAGGACGCTCGGTGGCCCAGCAGGACGGAGAATTACCCCAATTAACAGCAATAAATGGGCGAGGATAACGCTAAAAGGGGATTTTAACGGGGTGAGGCTCGTTTTTAGGAACTTTTTGGGTACGAGGAGTAGGAACACGCAGACGTCTCGGTGTGGCGGCTCAGGGCACGCGGCGCACACGGCCCAAAACCCCTCCAGCCTCGTCGGCGGAGGCTTTTCCGGAGAAGAGGAAGTGCCGAGAGAGCGACCGCAGGCCCAGCGCCGACGTGCGTGGCTGCGGGCAGGAAGAGGAAAGTTGCCCCATCCCCAAAACCAGCCCACGAGAAACCAACCGGGGGCTCAAAGCAGCTTCCCGAGGGAAAAACGGGGCAAGAGGAGCCCCTCGCTCGCTTCCGTCCCCGCCGCTGCAAGATTTGGGGCGATCCCAAAGGCGAGGTGCAGGCGGAGATGTCATTAATTCATTCATTTTCTCTTCGGTGGCTTCATTTTGGGGCCGTTCGTGGTCTCGATCCTTTTAGGGTGGGGTTTTTGCGAGCACACATGCTAAGATTTAGGGGAAGGTGGGGGAGTTGGGGGACTTCAGATCCTGCCGCCCGCTTTGGGGTTTGAGAACCCGTCTCTTTCACCCTAAATTCCCCACAAAGGGATTTAACAAAGCCCGGGCAGCAGGGCGAGGACGGGCACGGCTCCCGGCTCCCCCGCTGATGCGTTCGGCTCTTCCGATTCACCCCAAAATGAGGGAAAAAAATAAAAACTGGAGGAAAACGGGGGAAAAAATGTGGAAAAAAGTCGTGCCCGCCGACCCCGCGGGCATCCCGCACACAAACCTGCTCGGGACCAGGAAAGTGCTGGTGCCAGCTCAGCACCGCTCCTCCCTGGGCAAACAGCGGCGGGCACGGCGCCGGCCGGACCCGTTGTGGGGCCGAAGTCCCCGGAGGTGGCCCCGGTCCCGGTGCGGTGTCGGGGTCTCGGCGAGGCAGGTGGAGGAAATAAATGGGGTTTGTTCTGCTGCGCCCCCACATCGGCCGGGGTCGGTCCTTCTGGGCTAGGGTGGGAAATTTTGGGGGGGAAGGCTCCCGGGAGGGGGGCTGCAACCAGAAATGCTCATAAAAAAAACAAGGGGGCACAGGGTGCCCTCCTTTTGGGGTCGACACCCACCTGCCAGCCCTACGGGGTATGGAGGTCTCCTCTTTTTGGGGTCGACACCTTCCATCCCCAGGGGGCACAAGGGGCTCCTCCTTTTGGGGTTGACAGCCATCTGCCACCCTTGGGGGACAGGAAGGTCCCCTCCTTTTGTGGCTGACACCTGCCACCCCTATGGGACACAAGGGTTTCCTCCTTTTGGGGTCGACACCTGCCACCCTGTGGGGCACGAGGGTCCCCTCATCCCCTCATTTTGGGGAAGCAGGGAGCGGGATGGGGGACGAGCACCTGTGGGTCCATCCCAAAAACAAGGCTGGGGCTGGCACCCAAGGTCCAGAGGGCTTTTGGGGCGGACACCACAGGGCAGAATCCCAAACCCAAACGGGATTTATCTCAGCACCCGACCCCAAACCCTGCCGGGATTCAACCCCTAAAGGGCACCGGGACGGGTTTCGCTTTCGACACCGCCCTCGAACCCGAAATGCTCCCGGTGTCGCCGGGTCCCGGCTGCCACGTCACGGCTGCGCCTTTTGGGATGGGTTCAGCCCAACAAGGGAGGTTCCCGTCACGGCCCCAAGCCTGTGACGTGCGGGTCACAACCCCCGGCACCGTACCCGGGGGGGTTTTGGGGTCCTTGGGGGTGGTTAAGGTCCCCTGGAGAGGGTTTTGGGGTCCCACAGGGGGGTTTAGGGGTCCCAGAAGGGGGTTTTAGGGTCCTCAGGGGGGTTTAGGGTCCCCACAGGGGGGTTGGGGGTACCCGGGGGGGGGGGTTAGGCTCCCCTGGAGGTGGGTTTGGGGTCCCACAGGGGGATCTTAGGGTCCTCAGGGGGGTCTTGGGTCCCCTGGAAGGGGTTTAGGGGTCCTCAGGGGGGTTTAGGGTCCCCTGGAGGGGATTTTGGGGTCTCCAAGGAGGGTTTTGGGGTCCCTAGGGGGTGGGTTAGGTTGTCCCAGGGGGTTTTAGGATCCCTCAGGAGGGTTTTAGGGTCTCCTGGGGGGGATTTAGGGTCACTGAGGTGAGCCCCTTGGGGCAGAGGAGGCTTTTAGGGCAGCTTGGGGGAGGTCCCGGGGGGGGTCCCGAGTGCCCGGTGGCTGCAGGGTCCCAGCAGGTCCCCAGCCCTGTGACAGGGGTGTCCCCAAGTCCCCCCCCTATAACGGGGGACAACGACAGCCCCCTGCCCGGTGACAGCGGGGTCCCCAACGGCCCCATGACCTGTCCCCACCCCCGGGCACCGGTAGAAGCCCCGGTAACCCCCAGTAAACCCCCGGTAACCCCCAGTATCCCCCAGTAACCCCCCTAAACCATAACGTGCGGCCACCGCCAGCCTCACCCCCGGTACCCCCGGGACCCCCCCATCCCCCCCCGGTCCCGGTGCCCCCCCCCCCC
>CM021786.1:1241770-1292210 GCA_011076525.1 Nettapus auritus | reverse complement strand
TGCTGGAAAAAATGGGGGGGGGGGGAACGACACCGGGCGCTGTCCCCCCCCAAGCGAGGCCCCAAGCAGAGCTCCGGGGGCCGGGCTCGACCGGGAGAAAGCGGCTGGGCCCCGGCAGTCCCACCCCGCAGCGGGGCGGGGGCCGTACCGAGCCCTGCCCCGGCCGTGCCGAGCCGTGCCCGGCCGTGCCCCGCCGCCGCCCAGGTTCCCCCGGGACTGCCGGTGAGTGCCGGGCCCTCTGCGGCCCCCCCCGCCCCGGTTCCTCCGGGAGGCTCCGCGGGCCTGGAGAAGCCCCGGGCCGGGCCGAAGCGCCGAGGCCGGGCCTGCGGGGATAGCCCCGGAGGGCACGGGCTGGGATTTGGGGGTTTGGGGGGCACAGAGGGGCTTTGGGGCGCTGCCTCTCGCTGGGGGGACCCGGGCAGCCCTGGGGGTCCCCGGGTATCCCCCGGGGTCTCTCCTCCGGAGAGAAGCCGGAGGTGTCCCCCAGCAAAGGGACGAGCCCGGTGGGTGCCATGGGGTTTTCCACCCCCGGTCCTGGGTGCGGGGCTGGCAGTGCTCCAGGCTGGGGTGAAAGGCTTGGGGTTACGTCCCGCGGAGCTGTGGGTGCTCGGTGCACGGTCAGGGAAACACGGCTGGGAGCAAGCCTGGGTTCGAATTGGCCGGAACGCACCAAAATTTCAGCTGTTGTCTAAGGAACGATGTTTGTGTTGGGTTGTGCTTTTAAAGGGACTCAGAAATTCCCCCATAAAGCCTGCCACGAAAAGCTCGGCCGTGGCAGAGCTTGGCGTAAGGGAGGGGATGCGTTCTGCCACCTGGCCACTGTGCCTTGAGCCCGTTCCAAAGCAGGGCACCCGGCGTGGTGTGTCAGCAAGCCCAGCCCTTCGGTCCGGTTTGGAGCAAACAGTCGGGATGGGGTTAGCCGAGGCACCTCGGTGCCTTGCTAGCTGGGTTTATGCGTGTGATTGAATTCTCCAACACACAGAGTTAAGTGTTCCTCCAGCCCTGAAGCTGTTTTTTTGCCATTTGAGCTGTGGGCCAGGAGTTGTGGTAAGCGGCAGAGCAGTGGCAAATCTGACCGAGCAGTTCCTTTCTTCCCTGCGCTAGCAAAAGCAGCGAGCAGAGCAGCTTTCTCCTTCCAGTGCCCCAGCCCGAGCTGCTGATGGGGACGCTGCTGCCTGTAGAAGGTGTTCAGGGGCAGGGACCACTGCCAAAACTGCTGAGCGCTTCCCCCTGTAACCTCAGTGCCTTTTTTCTTACGGCACCCCATACACAAACACGCTGGAACAAAAAAAGCTTTCCAGCTTGCACAGCGGGGTTAGCACCGCTGCCTTTTGCAGTGCTCTGCTCTTTTTATTCATGGGGATGTTTAATCTGGGCGAAGAAATCGGAATCCTTAACACAGTCGCTATTCAGTGTGACATTTCTGTTTTATTGCTGCTTTAGTTTCCTGTCGCAGGGACGTTTGCCCTGAATCCAGCGCATGTATCATTTCCTTCGGTTTGGTTTTCTTTCTGCCGTCGTATTTCACTCAAAACTTCTGTGCCTCTCTTCCTCTTTTCCTTGTTTATTGACATTTCTTTTGCCATCGAATCTGCTTGTTAAACCAGCTTGTTCTGCCTCTGTGTACAAACCAGCCGAATGGTGAAACTGTTGGAAAAGCTTCTGTGAAATTCTCAGCCATTATTTAGGTTCTGAATAAAACAAATTTTAAAAAGAGGTAGCAAGCTGCCTTCATATTTCTGTAAGAGATTTTCCTGCGGTCTGGGTCATAATTTGTCCGCTGATATCTATAATCACATGAAAGGGAAAACAAGCTCAATTTTCCATGTGCTGCAGATGTTGTAATAACGTACAGAAAAACAGGAGAGCACGGAAGAGTGCCTGTGTGTAACACGGAGGTGCCCGATGTCGTGCCGAGCTAACTTGCCTGGACAGCAACACCCCGATGCCGTTCCAGATTTGTAAGAGTCATGTGCAGCGTGAGCGCAGGCTCGGCTGCTCTTGCACAAGGATCTGGGCTCGCCGATAGCTCTGGAGCACCAGGGGCAGGACCAGGAAGCGATCCGACAGCCGTGGCATCGCTGCTGCTGCAGGGCTTCAGTGCAAGGAGAGCAGCTCAGGCCGTGCTGAGCTCGAGGTGCGGGGAGATGGACCCGGTCCTCGTGCTGGACACCCGGCCTGGGGGTGTAGGAGAGGGGTACAGGAAAAGCCTTGGGTGTGTTTGTGTGCAGGAACAGGCCCTGCGCACGAAAACAGAAGTATGAGCAGAAGAAATAAAGTTGGGAAGGTGGCAGATCAGCATTTTTTTGTTTTTTTTTGGTGAGGTTTAATAGTTACAACCGCGGTGCTACAAGGAATTAGACGTTGCAGCAAAGTGAGGCGTTGAATGCAGCGGATTCTAAGGAAGAGGGAAAATGCTTCTGTCCTAGTCCTCAAGTGAGCTTATCCGTGGCATCCTCATCTGCACCTCAGGGCTGTCTCTGCCTTCCAGGACTATCTGTGCGTGCTGGTAGGGCTGCACGTGTCCGCAGCCACCTCCGCGCTGTCCCCTGGCGAGGTCACAGCCCCGAGTTTTGAAGGGGACGGGAGTCGAGTCTGCTCCCAGCGCAGCATCGCTGCTTCTCCTTGTAACCTCAGCCAGGCTATCACGCTACCCAAAGAAATCTCTTACACAGTGGCACACCACATCCCTCTCTCAGGCAGAGCCTCCGTGGAGCAATGCCCC
This sequence comes from Nettapus auritus, assembly GCA_011076525.1. NCBI lineage: Eukaryota > Metazoa > Chordata > Aves > Anseriformes > Anatidae > Nettapus > Nettapus auritus. Next base: position 1,289,485 of record CM021786.1, on the reverse strand, counting down.
AGCCCCGTCCAGCCTTTGTTCATGCATTACCATCTTGCAGGCTCCCCCAGGCTGCTGTCGTGGCTGCGGGCGTTCAGTGAAGACCTCAGAGAAATTATTTGATTATAATCAAACTTCACAGTCCCGATTACTTAACCAGGGCCATTAACTGACAAGGGTGGTACGGGTGGCAAGGGTGGTATTAATTATTTGCTAGAAGACTGACGCTTCCTCTTGTTGTTTTTGCAGTTGTCGAGCTGCCGAGGGACTTGTACAACAACAGATCGACCAAAAGCTAGAGCCATGGTGAGTGTGCTTGTTTTCTGTGCCATGATGTGCCAGGCGTTTGCTCTGGTCAGATAAACGCGGGGAGTGTAGATAGAGCAGGAAGAACACTGTCTTTTTATGGGGGGTGAGTTTATCACTTCCCTCTGTTTCCTCGTACTAGAGGTCAACGATCCACACGTATGGGCTTTTCCTCTTTGAGAGTTAATGGAAAACCCAATCAGATATTGGTTCATGGGACAAGTATTTGGGTAAACTCGCTGGGCATACTATTCTTTCCTGGTTCAACCTGCGGGGTTGCCGACTGTACGGTAGTTATTCCCATGCCTTTTCTCAAAAGCCTGGCCTACCTGAATGTTCGGCACTGCGTTGCTGTTGTCTCTTTGTGGAAACAGACACCTGTAGGAGACGGGGTCATCCCACAGAGATGGCACCGGACAGGAGGCAGGAGGAACCTGTTTGTGAATCACCATTTTGAGCAAAGCTCTGCACGTCCTGGGCATTACAAAATCACCGAACGGTGGAAGTTGGGGGCACCTCCGGGCCCCTCTGGTGCCACCCGGCTCCAGTAGGGCCACCCAGAGCCCTGCACCGCGTCCAGCCGGGTGCCAAGACCCCGAGGAGGAGGCTCTGGCACCTCCTGGGGATCTCTGCCAGGGCTCCAGCACCCGTCCAGCATGGACACACTTCGTGATGCTCAGGGGGGGAGCCTCCCGGGCTCCAGTTTGTGCCCAGCGCCGCTGCATCTGGCACTGGGCACCGCTGGAAGGAGCCCGGCTCCGTCCCCTTTGATGGGAACAGATTATTTTACTATTTACGTGGAAAAATGCTACCAATGTTCAGACCCCTGGAGGGTCTCAACAGAGATGTTCAGCCTCAGGTGTCCAGCCTTTGTTTAATTGCAAACCAGACACAACGCAGGCAGCAATACGGAGATAACTTCTCTGCGTAGTTCCGTCCTTGAGGCTTATTTCTGATGTGCCTGGGAAGTCCCTCTAGAACAGACTGTTTCTCTTTTGGGTGGGGTGGAAGCCTGATATAAAATCACTTGTGTGGGTGGAGTTTAATTGCTATTGCTATATTTGCATTTTTTGTCTTTTTTTTTTCAATTCAACTCTACTGTATGCATGCGTCATTGTAAGTCTGCCTTTGATAACTCCTTTCCTGTGGCTTTAGGCGACAATCAAGGGGGTCTCAAGTTTCAGTGCTGAGCAGGAAGCACAGGCACTAAGGAAGGCTATGAAGGGATTTGGTAAGTTGTTTTCCCTCCATGGTTAAACCTTTTTTCCCCCCAGCACTGAGAATATTTGGCCTGGTGGTTTGTTAGAGGGGGAGACTAGGTGTTTGCCTTGCCCCACTGTCTCCAAGCTGCTCGTAGGTATTTTATGATGGTAATCCCACAGACTGGGGACCCCGTACCTGTTCTGAGGTGCTACGCTGATTTTTCTGATGTGATACGAGAGCACTGAGAGGAATCAAATGACTTGGTCGTGCTGAGATTTGAAACCAACTTGAAATCCAAGTCTGGCCACAAGAACATCCTTAGGCAGTCTCGTCTCATCCCTCCTGCAGTACGGCACTGCCATGCTGCTGGCCAGGCTGAAGCACTTCTGTGCACAGATCGAGTCCCAGTCCTAGAGAAGCAGGCTGTGTAAGGGACAGAAGATGGCACAAGGCCAAGGGACGCTTCTGGTGCTTGTGCAAGCAGCCAGACGAGCTTTCGTTTGTTTCTTTCAGGCACAGACGAAGATGCCATCATCGACATCTTGACCAAACTAAACGTTTCACAGCGTCAGCAGGTTCTGATCACCTATAAAAGCACTATCGGCAGGGTAGGTAGTCTGCAGAGATTAGTGACTGTGGTTTTAACTGGGAGATGGGGACAATTTTTAGGTTATGACACTTGGGTGAAAAGTGAAAAACAATCCGGTCTCCGTAGCAGTCCAGGTAGCAGAGCCGTTCCCTGGCCAAATGTATTTTGTTTGTGTTCACTTCAGAGCAACTGTTCATGCAAGGAGGGTTGGAGCCTGAAGAAAAGTGGTGAATGCGTTAGTTCCTTCTGTTCTCGAAGGCTGTACCTTCTCCCAACTCCTTTCTCCTCTTTCGGCCCTCTAGGATTTGATTGATGACTTGAAGTCTGAGCTGAGTGGGAATTTTGAAAGGGTGATCATCGGGATGATGACTCCTACCACCATGTACGATGTGCTGGAACTGAAGAGAGCTATGAAGGTGTGGAAATCTTCCTTTTGTATTGCTCAAGTTCTGGTCAAGATAGTACGATGTGGATTAATTAATTTCTTATAATTTATTATTAACTATTATATGAAGAATCCTGGTCGCACATCAGAAGCAGTTTTCGGTATCACCTTGGATCTTGTCTTGCCAATTCCTTAGGGTGCCGGAACAGATGAAGGTTGCCTAATCGAAATTCTGGCTTCTCGCACAAATGAGGAGATTCGGCGCATTAATGAGAACTACAGGCTTCGTAAGTCGTGCACGCTGCCGACCCTTGTCATACTGCCTAAAAGTCAATCTCGTGTGCAAGCATGTGTACACAGAGGGGCAGGAGAGGGGTCCACTTCTTAATTTGGGTCTGTAGCACTAATTATGATGGCTGGAGAGCTGTAACGATGAGCCCTGAGCACGGTTCTGTACTTAACCTAGCTTATGGCTGGCAAATGCTGTGGACAGCATCCAGGTGGACCTGTTACTAACAGATGCCATCCGTGTGTGTGCTCTTTCTAGAATATGGCTCTTCCCTCGAGGAGGACATTGTTTCTGACACATCTTCCATGTTTCGCAGAGTCCTCGTGTCCCTTGCAACGGTAAGCCCAGTCTAGGGGAAATGGAGGTGAATCTCATGCCTGGTAGGCATGCCTCTCTGTTCAGTGGTGACAGCTTTTATTTCACTTTTCACCTCGTGTGTCCCCTTGCCTGCTTTTCGAACCCAGCTTCTGCAGGGACAGGAGTCTGTTTATGCATTAATGCAATGGGCTCTTCCTCAAATGGCCCAGGTAAAGTGGATTGCTATTCATCTCAGAAGCACAATCACGTCTGAGCTGTATTTCACTGCAGTTACAATCTACGTTTACTTTAAGGACTCCATTATGCTCCTACAGTAACTTTTTTTTTTGAATAGGGAATTGCTTCCAGTAGTTGTTTTGGTGAACTGAGTCTTTTGTCCTTGTATGTCTGCAGGGAAACAGAGATGAGGGGATGTATGTGGATGATGCCCTTGCTCACCAAGATGCTCAGGTGTGTAGTAATTTTCTTCCTTGCAAGAACAGTCTGTTCATGTCTACATGAGGCATGGTGAATCCCTGCTTTTCCACAAGACCTCTCTTTTTTTTCAAGGCAAGAGATTGAACCTGAAGCTATGTTAGACAGCAGCACCCTAAGTGGAGACCTGGTCTCTCTTCTCAGTTTTGACCCTTAGAGAAGCCTCTCTGCTGTTCTGTGACTCAGGCTGTGAAACGGGGGTAACGGTTCAAGCCTTCTTTGTGAGGCTCTGATGAGAGATCTCCAAACAGGCTGGGTGTTTGGCAGGGGAGATGACAATTCAGTTGAGAGTTGCTGTGCTTCATCAGTATTTGTTGGAAAACATCTGTGATCTAGACAGGCCACAGGCCAGCAGTGCTGAAGCACCAAGGAAGCAAAAATCTCATCTTACGTACACCTGGTCTTCTCCGTTAGCCTTATTTTGTCTATTCACATTGTCTTTAAGTGCCTGTATGAAGCGGGGGAGAAGAAGTGGGGAACAGACGAGGTGCAATTTATGTCCATCCTCTGTACACGGAACAGGCCTCACCTGCTAAGAGGTAGGACCCTCCACAGTGTCCTGGAATACTTTTTTCCTTCCTTGTTTGAGCATGATGCTTTTGTAGGTGCTTCGTACATGTCCAGTAACTGCAGACTCCTCTGAGACAGCAGGTATCTTATAGAGAGCCCAGCTGTATCCATTTCTTTCAGGTTTTATTCCTTCCTGAGACTAAAAGGGGCTTGAGGAAAAAGCATAGGTACAACTTGCTGCTGCTCCAGCTTTTAAATTGGGAGATAATAAAGTTTGACTCCCAATGGGGCAGAGAGGAAAGAAACTAAACTTTTAAACTGCCATAATTAACTAGCAGGTCTTGAAAATGCTAGTAGCCGTGGTGGGCCAATTAGCAACACAGTAAATAATTAAAATGAATTATTTCTGTGTGACAGCCCTGATTTAGCTTACAATGCTGCAGTAATGATACAGTGATCATGCAGAATATGAGGTGCTTGATCTTGCAAAGTGATCCTTTGTGGTTTGCATGCTTCATGCCGCAAGGAATTTCTCTGACTTTTTATCATGGATTCTTCCTCCTAGTCTTTGATATATACAGAGGGATTGCTAATAAGGACATAACAGACAGCATTAAATCTGAGATGTCAGGAGACCTTGAAGATGCTTTGCTAGCTGTGGGTGAGTGCCCTGCTTTTACATTTTGTCTGCAAAGTAATTACATAAAGATGTTGCATCTTGCTTTGACTGCTTTACATAGCTACAGGGAGCAGACATTATTTGTTTATTAGTTTGTGGGGTTTTTTTGTTTGTTTGTTTGTTTTACACTTTACAGATACAATCAGGTGAGAAAGTGTTGTGCTTTATCACGTAGTTTACTTGGCCAAGTGATGCTTTGGCAGCTGACATTTGCTCTCAGGAAGTATTGAAGCATTAAATTAAATTACACAGCTGTGCACTAGGCACAGAGACGTCAGCTCACAGCAGGTCGCTGTCTGTGGATGTCCCTTCAAACCCAAACCATTCTGTGATGTCTCTGCATTGCACCTGCTGTTTGTCAGCCTTTAATTGTATCTTCACAGAACAAACACCTCTACCAAGAAAGTGCTGCAAAGGTGTGGAAAACCTCCCCTTCCTGTTTTTATTGACCTTCATTTCTTGTTCTTATCTCTCTTACAGTAAAGTGCATGCGCAACAAACCTGCATATTTTGCTGAAAGATTGTACAAATCCATGAAGGTAAAGAGCTTTTAGTGTGAGATTTCTTTTTTTGACTTTTTTTTTTATTTTATTTTGGCTTGTATTTCCATGCTCAAGTCAGTAGCATCACAGCAATCATTAGATAAGCTCTACTGTTAATGGGGAAATAAGTCTGAGCTTTTGTGGAAGAGCTCAGACTTCCCTGAAGCTCAAAGCAATATTCTTACTCAGCAGAAAGCTGCTAGTGGATCTCCCTTTCAATGCAAAAATGCTCTAATTAGGAACAGATTCTGCAGAAGACTGAGCAATAAAACCTGTGTGTCTCTCACAGATTTATCCAAAACGTTTTGTAGTTAGTTGTACGTGGTTGGATTGCTTTTTAGGGCCTGGGAACAGATGACAACACGCTGATCCGAGTGATGGTGTCCCGCTCTGAAATAGATATGCTGGATATCAGAAGGGAATTCCTGACCATGTATGGGAAATCTCTCTACTCCTTCATTAAGGTAAACTTCTTGGTGTTAGAAAAAAAGAGATGGATTTGCTAAGAGGCTTAAAGGAGACAGATACTTGACATCTAGTAGGTATTTTAGAGCAGCTGAAATTAAGAAGACACTAGAATAATGTACCAAAAATGTTCTTGAATGTTCATTGTCAAAAAGGATACAAACCCTGAAAAAAAAAGGGTGGGGGGAATGTATGTGCTGGAAGAATCCAGCCTTTCATAGAGCTGTAAAACTAATCATGCTCCTTTTTTCTTTCCAGGGAGATTGCTCAGGAGACTACAGGAAAGTTCTGCTCAGACTCTGTGGTGGAGAGGATTAAATGATGCCTGGTATATTGCCTGGATGATGGCAAGCATCATAAGGATTTCACTCTTTCTATTTTTTTCCCCAAATAGCCTATTAATTGCTATGAGTACTGATTTAGGTTAATTAATGATCTGGTTGGATAATGGCAGTTCCATTTAATGCTTACGATAAACTTTTATGCTTGCAACACCTGTGTATATACTACTTTGGCTAGTAAAGCCCATCTTAAACAGAACACTTTAACCAAATCTGCACTGTTTTTGCTTCTTGACAAGCTCTCCCTCTGCCTTTGCATTTACCAGCAAAACTTATCAACTGAAGCAAATTTGGACACAGAATGTAGGAAGCTGCAGAGCGAAAAATTAACCTCGTCAATACAGGGAGAGCGCAGAATATAGACTTGCTTCAGCTTTTGCAAGATAATTAAAAACCAAAGAAAATTAATCATGTAATATACAATCATATTTAAATCTTAACTTGTTCTCTGCTAGTGTGGAACCTTAACAGCCTTGTTGTGCTTTATGTATATGTTGCCTATAGATTTGAAGATAGGGAAGCTGACACTGGTGACATCAGAAAGAACTCTTGCTGCCCCAGGCCTGGTTACAGGTCAGCCCTGTAGTCTTGGTCTGTCCTACTTGACTTGGGAGTGTAAATCATCGTGTTTATATTTATTACAAGCAGTTACTTTGGATAAAGCAGTACCATGAAGGAATGGCCTGTTCCCAAAGCACGTCTTATCAGCACTACCTGATGCCTTGTAGTGGGATGCCTTGTACTGGAGTCATTTACCAAATCTCACCAGCGCTGTCTGGTGGGACTCCTGTATAACACTACGGTTAGGAACTCCAGTTTGGGTGCCTGTGTGACATGGAATTCCATACCAACTGCTGAAATAAACTTCTCTCCCAAGCCCTACACACCTGTCTGCTATGCTGAGCATTCTTTTCTCTACAAAATGTGTTTCCTGTTTGCTTTTTCATTTTTATTTTTTTTTTAACTGTTGGTGTATAATGCACAGGCTGTTTGGGAACAGGCTGGGAAGATGAGGAGGGCGTGCTGCCCTCTGTGTGAGAGCAGCTGGAGCACACGGAGCTCTGCCTGGGGATGGACGAGGAGCTGGCTGAGAGTTTGTGGCTTAAAATTAAAGGGAGGACAGGGCTAGGTGACATTGTAGTAGGACTCTGCTACAGGCCACCCGACAAGAACAAGCAGATGAAGCCTTCTACAGACAGGTACGTGCAACCCCACATATGCAGGCCTGGGCCCTTGTGGGAGGCTTCAATCACCCTGGGTTCTGTTGGAGGGACAGCACAGCAGGACGCCAGCTGTCCAGGTTCCTGGAGAAGTGCGGTCATTTCCTCCTGCAAGGGACAGAGAAGCCAACGAGGAGAGGAGCTCTGCTGGGCCTCATGCTCAACAGCAAGCTGGGGGCTTGTGGGGAATGTGAAGGAATAGTGGAGGATGTGAAGGGAATAGTGGAGGATTGGAGGGGAATTGTGGGGAATGTGGACTCCACTCTAATGGTGGAGCCATGAGAGAAGGGGGAGTTCAGGACCCCTGGAGCAGGGAGAAGGGTGAAAGGCAAGCTTACAGCCCTGCCTTAACATTGGTGGTCCCATTCCTGCACACATGGGCAGCTTCCCTGTATTCTTCCCAGGATACACATCCCTGGTTCCTGTGCATTTCCTTCTCGCACTCTACTTTGACCTGGAGATCCTGATTCAGCCATGCTGCTCCCTTGCCTGATTCCTTACATGTGGGAATTGAATGTTCTTGTGCTCTAAGAAAAATGCCCTTAAAGACCTACCAGCTATATTCTGCTCCTTTATCCCTGGGGACAGTTTTCCAGGGGCTACTAACTGCTTATTCTTTAAACTGGAAGTTCACTCTCCTAAAATTCAGGGTCTTGACTTTACACCCGGCCCTTATCTCGCAGGATCGTGAATTCCACCAGACAGAGTCACTGCAGTCCAGGCTGCCAACAATCCTGACCTCTCCAATTCATCCATGTTTGTAAACAGCACATCCAGTAACACTTCTCCTCTGGTTGGGCTCTATCACCTGCATTAAGAAATTAACCTCCATGCACTCCAGCAGTCTCTTGGACTGCTTGCAGCTTGCTGTGCTGCCTTTCTGGCAGATGTCAGGGTGGTTCAAGTCCCCCAGCAAGATCAGTGTCTGCACGTGTGATGCTTCCTGTAGCTGAAGTAAGAATGTTCACAGCAGGCTCCCCTTTATGAAGCAGCCAGTTGTAAACACTGACCATGAGGTTTCTTTCTTTTGTTGGCTTGGCCTCTAATTTTTACCGACAAGGTCTCAGCCTCACCATTGCTGTTTTCCAAAGCCAGCTCTGTGCAGTCAATCCACTTTTTCACATATGGGGCACCCGCCTGCCCCTCCTTCCTTGCCTGTTCCTTCTGAACATTTTATAGCCATGCATTGCAGCACTCCAGTTGCGTGATTCATCCCACCAAGTTTCAGCAATAGCGATTAGATCAGAGCTTTCTAGCTGCAGTGGCTTCCGACACCTCCTGTTTGTTACCCAAGCTACGTGCATTGCTGCAGAGGCTCTTCAGTCAGGCCATCAGCCATGTCACCTTTATAGAGGAGCACGCCCTAATTCCTTTGAGGCAAGTCAAAGGAGTTTCACTGTTCGATCCTAATACATTAGCAGCCCTTGCCTTTTCTCTGTTACTCAAAACTCCATCCCCTTCCCTGGCTCTGTCTAGTTTGAAGCTTCCCTTGTAAGTCTGGCCAGCTTGTTGGTAAAGACTCTTGCCCCCCTTGGTCAGGTGAAGCTCATCAGCTCCCAGAAGACACGGATTCTCAAAGGTGAATCCATGATTATAGTAGCCAAAACTCTGGTGATGGCGCCAGCCATAAAGCTGGGCGTTCATCTGCATGATGTGTCGACTTCTGCCAGCACCTCTGGCAAGACAGAGATCATTGGGCACCAGCCCTCTCTCTTGTGCCCTCTGTGCTCTGAAGTCCTGCTCGATCTTGCCCACGTTTTGCTTTAACATGTTATTGGTGCCCACACGGAAAAGAAGCAGAGGATAGCAGTACGTGCTTTTAACTAGTAGTGGATGTCTCTCTGTAACACCCCAGGATCTTGGTTCCTGGCCAGCAGCAGACTTCCCTTGACTGTGTCCCAGGTTGGTAGATGGGTGCTTCAGTGCTTATCAGCAGGGTCATCCACTACCAGCACTCACCACTTCCTTTTTCAGCCTTTGTTGTTTGCTGCTTGTGCGGTTTTTCCTTGCAAATCTTGCTCGTTATTTTTGTCCACTGCCAAGGCTTCACATCTGTCGCTGGTTGGTACATACATGGAAGGGAAATGAGGTGATATCTTGCTCCAAAGGGGTCACCAGAGGCCATGGTGCTTCCTTCTCCTCCTTCTCCAAGGTGCTGTCTGTTTGCTGTTGTGACTTTTCAGTAGTCCTTGAAGGCTGGTGCCACAGGGCCCTATTATTTCCCCTTGGGAATCCAGAGAGGTCCCAGTTGACTGGGAGCTGTCAAATGGGGTCCCAATTTTCAAGAACGGCAAGAAAGAAGATCCTGGCAATTACAGGCCTGTCAGTCTCACATCAGTGCCTGGCAAAATTATGGAGATTATTCTGGGATTTACTGAAAAACACCTAAAGGACAACACAGACAGTGGTCACAGCCAACACAGGTTCACTAGGGGAAGGTCATGTCTAACCAACTTAATTTCCTTCCACAAGATCACCCAGCTAGTTGAGCAAAGGAAGTCAGTCAATGTAATCCTTCTGGATTTCAGTAAAACTTTCGGTACTGTCTCTCTGACACGGTCCGTGACAGCATCACAGTGCTGTCATGCTTGAGGTCAGTGCGGGACACCTTATGTCACAGTGACAGCTGCCGCATTGCCACGTGCACTGTCCCCGCTGCGCAGAAGTGCAGAGGAGTAGGAGAGTGGAGAAGGAGTTTCCTATTGGGAATCCCCACCACAAGGATGCAGTTTCCCTTTGTCAAGCTCCCCGCGCTGCGGGTGCTCAGCCTGGATGGTAAGGCCTCCAGGAGCTCTGCCACCACTGTTACCGGTCGCTATCAGTTCCCAAAATCACAGCTGCGGGGAGGGCTGGGGAGGAGTGCAGGGGGCCCCAAGTGGTTGTCCCATATGGCTGAGGGGTGTCACTGGCAGGAAATCTGTGGTGACAATTCCCCAGGGAGAGAGTTCAGCATTAGAAGGGAAGGGGAGAAAAGGGCAGAGAAAGGACGGGCAGGGGATCCTGTTGAAGGCAGGCTGACCTCTCTGCATTTCTAGAAACCACCTGAAACGCATGTGTTGGCAATCTGGGCTTTCCTTTCAACCAGCCACAGCCTCTGGCTGTTCCCTGCTGGCTCTTCTGGTCTTTCCAGATGGCCAGAAGGGGCCTGGAGCTGGGGGTGGGCGCTTCCCCTTGCAGATGCCAGCTGGTGGGATGCCAGTGCCCAAGTCCCTTCTGCTGCCACTGGCTGAGCCCAGCCCTCTCTTGGGCTCACCCTGAGGCTGAGAGCCTGAAGGCAGCCAAGAGCTCTGCCCTAACCCTAACCTTAACCCTAGCGCTAACCCTGCAGCCCCTGTGTGCACTTGCTCCTGCTGACGCCTCTGCTGACCGCTGCGCACGCCAGCTCCGTGCCTGGGAAGGCGCTGAATGGAGGTGGCCTTGCTGGCCCAGAGCCTGACGTGTCTCTCCCTTGCTTTTCAGATGTCATACGAATTTGGGACAGTGTGTCCCAGTACATGCTCCAGCAGTTTGCACTGAAAAAGGTGAGCTGTTCCTTCTGTTCCTCCTGGCACGTGGATGCTTTCAGCACTGCTGCCATCGAGTGCAACCATCCACCTTCTCTGTGCAACCATCGAGTGCAACCATCCCTTCTCTGAAATGCTCCTGAAGGGCATGGAGGTGGGCTGCTGCTGTAACATCCGATGCCAAGCAGGGAATTTGGCTCTGGTAGAAGAGAGGCTTCAAGCCTTCCTGGCACCTCCCAGCCCTCACTGCTGGAAGGCAGAGGCCCAGCAGAAAGCCTGGGACACTTCTCAGGGATCACTCTGCACCCCTCGAGCCTTACAGAGCTCCAAGATGTTTGATTGGCTTTTACTCTCCTTCTGTACTATAAGGGGGAAGAGGAGATAGGAGAAAAGAACACGTCTTCTGCTCAGCAGCTCTTCTCCAACTCTTTCTGAAGAGCCCCATCCCACCTCCTCACACCTCCAGAGCAGAGGAAGCACAGAATGCCAGCGTCTCGCTCCGACGAGTCCATTTGTCCTGCTAAAAGCACTTCTCCTGTTCTCTGCTCTCCACAGGGTGTGGCCGTAGATGTGCTTGGCGTTTTCTACATACGGCGGAATCACAGCAGCAAGGTGAACGGGGGCATGGTTGTGCCCAGGTTTCACCTGTCGGAGAGGGTCGCTCAGGTGCAGGGGCTCAGCTGCGCCAGCAGTGACATCCCCGGTAGGCCGAGGGCACAAAGCCTTTGCTAAGCCTTGTGGCGCCATCGGGCTGCTGAGCCGCTGCCCACCTGACGCTGATCCTCTTTTGCTGTTTTCTAGATGATCTCGAAGTTGTTCCCCTGGACTATTCCCAATTGTCACAACAGACATCCATTCCCGAGAAGCTGGTGAAGGAGTGTGTGAACGACATCGTGGTACTCTTCAGCTGGGGTGCCGGACTGGGAGAGGACTACGACCTTGTTTTCAGGGGCATCGGTTATCTGATGAGCCGAAACAAGACCCTCACGATGAGATACCACCCAGAGTTTCTCCTTGCCATTGATGGGACTAGAACTCTCTTAGAATGCCTGCTCTCCGTAAGTTTAACGTTTTTTCCAGTGCTCTTTCTGAGGCTCAAGGCTAGCCTGGGATCCCACTCCCAGCAGCTTGGGGACAGAGCACAAGAGCAGGGCGAGTTCTGTTGTGCTGCCGGCAAAAGGGGTGCAGGGGGAGAGTTTCTTTGAGGGAGCTATGCTGAGCAGTGGCAAGGCGTGCTGCCTTTGTGGGCAATGGGATCCTTTCTCGGGCCTCATCTGCCACATCTCTGTCCTTTCGGCAGAACCCATGGACAAAGATTTGCGTGCTATCAGGCAAAGAACCTGAGCCTTTCCACATGCGTCCTGGGGGGATCCGCGTGCTTCCAGCGTGAGTACCTGCACTTGTGCAGCCCTTGGCTCCTCAGCTCCTCCTTGGTAGGGCTGTTGCCAGAGCTGCCTGCTCCTGCACATAGCCAGGAATCCCTCTCGGATGGAAGGCCGGCCAGCTTCTGACACGCGTGCTTTCTGCTTCTGGGCTCTGGCTGTCCTCTCCTGCTTTAGTTTGGAGGAGGGATTGTGCTCTGCACTGCCAGCATGGATTGGACCTGGAGAGCAATTCAGGCATCCTTTCCCATCGAGATTCATCTCCTCGTTCCTTTCCTTGGTGGGGCGGTGGCAAAAAGCATTTGAAAAGGCAGCTTCTCAAGTGTCCTCTCTCCTGGCTTGTACCTGAGAGGCTTCTCAAGGGTAGTTCAGCTGCTCAAAAGCCTGGTACAAGTCGTGCTGGGGACATTTCCCAGACTTTCCTCAGACTGCAGTGAAGGAAAGGTCTCCTAAAGGCCTTCTTCTTCTTGGATCAACAGAGAATGGAGGAGGGATTTGGTGGCCCAGAGGGTGTCTCTGGGGTCCAGTGGGGCCCTGCAGAGCTCTGCGCTGGGACAAGCCCAGCTGAGCAGGTCCTCTGATGGCACAAGGGGCAGAGCTGGCTCTGCACACATCAAGAGCTTGCAGCAGGGAGGGACTGCTGGAGGCTGAGGGGCTCCGGTCTGTGCCACCCAGTGAGAGCCCTCCAAGGTGGTAATTAGTCTGGACACACTGCTTTAGCGATCTGGAGCCCCTGTAGTGACTGCCAGCTGTCACTGTCACTGCCTGCTCAGGGGAGGTGCAGCCCTTTCTTCCAGCTCATGTCTTCTTCTTTCTAGGTTTAAGATTAAGCTACCCCCTGGCAGAGAAGCTGAAGAGCTTTCCTCCACTGAGCAAGACAGTGAGAAAGACAGTAAGGGCTGTCCAAGTAGGTACTGAGCAGGTCTGTACTTCCTCTTGTCCACGTGGTCACAAAGACGCTGTTCTGAAGCCGTGTCTTCTTTCCCAGGGGCAGGCAGCCCTCAGGCTAAGCATCTCAAGCACCAAAAGAAACGTCCACGGAGCAGCCTGAAAGCAGAGAAGAAGAAGAAAGGGCAACAGGGCAGTAGAAGGAAGAGTCCGGACAAGTGAGGCTCTTGGGCAAGCGAATGAGGGCAATGAGATGGTTTGGTAGTCATGCGAGCGAGAGATTTCTCTTGGACATGCCATCTGTATTAGCTCTGAAAGGCTATTAGCACATCTCAGATGGGCTGGTGTTTGCCAGCCAGACTGCAGGTGTACAGCAGTGTTTTGTGAGACACGGCGGTCAGCCTCATTCTTTTTCACCTTCTGTCCATCCAGCAATTTGTTTAGCGTACTGGCAGGCAGCCTGCAGACAAACTCTGAGGCTGAAAAACAGGCAGTCTTGGCAGAAGACCTGGCTAAGGAGAGAGAGAGTGAAGGTAATGCAAGCCCTGACTACCCGAAGCATGCCTCCTGCCCCAAGTTGCAGCTCCCCTGCAGAGAGGAGCTCTGCAGAGAGAAGGACACTTCCCCACGCCACCCCATTCCTGAGCAGATCTTGCCGAGTGCTTTTTCACTTGAGCACTGTCACAGGACCGAGGGCCTCATAGGAAATGTGACTCCATGAGGGTCACTGCTGCAGAAAGCATCCCAACAGTACCCAGCAGTTCCACAGGCGCCTCTGGTCTGAGCTGCCCCAAGGACGTGGCTTTGGCCTGAAGGTCTGAAGGCCCTTCTCATGTCTTGCTTCAAGGGCGTCCTCCCAAGAAGCCCCTGCTGCCCCAAAGGAGGCTTTCCCTTGTGAAGCTTCCTGTGCCGAAACCAGAGGATGGGCGGGGAGAGCAAGCTGCAGGAGACAAGCCCGCTGAGAGGTGAGAGCTTTGGAGAGATGCAGCGGGCACTGGTGTGCCCTGGTCCTGGTGGCAGGGAGAAGTTTGTGTCGGCCATGTCACCTCCATCAGCTTGGGAGGGCTCTTTGGATGTGTGCGCGTTTCCTGCCGGAGGGCCCAGCACAGCGTGGCCCGGTGAGACTCCCGCATCGCATCCGCTTCAGCTTTGTGCCCGTCTCGTTCCCAGGTCTGAGCCCAGCAAAGCACCATCTGCCACTCCAGGGCTGCTCCAACATCCCCGTGGAAAAGAAGGCGTAAGTAAGGAAGGTAAGAAAGAAGGAGAGCTAGGGGATTGGCCCCGGCACCAGCTTGTGGGCTTCCCTCATGCCTTAGTGTGTGCAGAGGCAGCCAGGGCTCTGTGTGGTTGCTGGCACAGCAAAATGTCTCTCACGCGGCTGGGTTTGCCCCAGAGGGTCCATCTTCAGGGCACACAGTGGAGGAGGACCCTGGCCCAGCACCATGCCCCACGCTGCAGTTGTTCTGCTGAAGGATGTCCCCGCTGCACCCTGTGCCCTAGTGTGGCTCGCCAAGCTCTGCATGAGGGATGGACTTGTGCTGGGGGGAGAAGGGAAGGCGGACTGTCCATCCTCACTGCAAATACCTTCTGCCTTGAGGGAAGGTCGAGGCAGGGGGAATATCCTAGAGATTCAGTGCACTTTCATCTGATGAGGAAGGATGTGCTGGGAAGACTGTCAGAAGTCTCCCAGCGGGTGCTCAAACACCATTTCAGCCTGGGAGCTGGTGACTCGATCCCTCCTCGTGGAGCTGCTCCTGGGCTGCTCACAAACAGGGCCCTGCACAGACCGTGCTCCTAGGAGCAAACGTGTCCCCGAGAGCAGTGCAGGCAGGCAGGAATCTCCTCCCCATGCCTGATGCCATCTGCCCCACCAAGTCTCTGGGAGGTCTCCAGCATTCCCTGGCAGGATCCTGCTCCTCAGGAGATATCCTAGGGAAAAGAATACTGGACAAAGAAAACCCAGGGGTGAGAGCTGCTCTCTGGACCTGCAGAGTTGGATGAGATAAAGGGTTCTCAGGGACCTCCACCACACAACAAAATGTGACTCCAGGGCCATTGGGGTCGCTGCCACAGAAAGCATCCCAACGGCACCCAGCAGCTCGGTATGATCTTCTGGTCTGAGCTGCCCCAAGGACGTGGCTTTGGCCTGAAGGTCTGAAGGCCTTTCTCGTGTCTTGCTTCAAGGGCATCCTCCCAAGAAGCCCCTGCTGCCTCGAAGGAGGTTTTCCCCTGTGACGCCTCCTATGCTGAAACTAGAGGATGGACAGAGAGAGCAAGCTGTGGAAGTCAAGTCCCCTGAGAGGTGAGAGCTTTGGAGAGATGCAGCGGGCACTGGTGTGCCCTGGTCCTGGTGGCAGGGAGATGTTTGTGTGGGACACACTGATGGGCAAAAGGGCACAGAAGTTTTCCTGCAGGAGATAACTGGCAGTGCTGCTTTTCTCCCTACGTCCCTGTCCCCTTCTTTCACGCTGCCCCTGCAACCCTATGCACAGCAGCGTGACCACCCTTTCAAGTCACTATCAGCTGGGGCCTTTGCACGAGACCATCATCTCAGATGACGCTGTCTTTCTCTTTGTCCCACTCAGAGGACTTAGTCCTGAGCACCCCTTTCTCTGTTCTGAGAACACAAATCATTGGCTACACAGCTTTGCTGAACAACCGCCTTCTACTGCAGAGGCACAGGCTCGCAAAGTAGATGCAAGTATATTTGGTGGCGTCCCAACACTACCCACTTTGTATTTTTAGTGTGCTACCAGCCATTGAGAGGGACAACTCAAAGGAGGGCAAGAACAAAATGAAACAACATGTCAGGAGGAAAACTGAAATCCCTGCCTGCAAAGGCCATCAGAGAGTAGGACAGGTACGTGGTCTTGCCCCATGTCACTTCTGCGCTGCATTGAGTGGAGAAGTGCTGATAGTCGTGCCCAGAAGACTGGAGAGGGTCCAAAGGAGAGTCATGGAGATGATCAAAGGGCTGGAGAATCTGACCTATGAGGAGAGACTGAGGAATGTGTGTCTTTTCACCCTGGAGAAGTGAAGGCTTGGGGGGACCTCATCACAGTATTCCAGTATGTAAAGGGTGGCTACAAAGCCAACAGAAGCTCTCCTTTCACAAGGGCAAACATGGAGAAGACAAGGGGCAGTGAGTACAAGTTGCACTGAGCGAAGTTTCGTCTTGCTAGAAGGTCTTCGGACCAAAAGGGAACAGTTATGTGTCCGCGGAAAGGAAGAAGATGCTCCCTGTTGTGCCTTGTTCAGAGCAGGGGATTTTTCGCTAATGGCATTAGGAGCGGGATGCTCAGAACGAGGCACAGGAGCCCCCCAAGCCCTGAGATTAACTCTGTCTGTTGTGTGTGTCTATGGCCCCCCAGGAGGTCTGCTACCTGTGCATGCAGCAAGAGGAACAAAGTCTGTGGGCAGCCCTGCTGAAGCAGAAGGAAGAGCAAGAAAGGGCTGAGTGGGCAGAACTGCAGGCCTGGCAGGCCAGGATGGCAGCGCTGCGCGCCCAGGTACTGGCAGTGACCTCAGCCACGCAGAGGACCGGCATTTCTCTCCCCTCGCAGGGCTGCTGAGTTGTTTCCCCAAAACCCGGGGGGCAACTCACTGCTGTCTCTGAGTCTCCTGTGCTCCTGTCCAGGAGAGAGAATTGGTCAATACCAGACTCGGTGGACAATTCATCAACTAGCAGAGAAAAACAGCCCTCTCCTTCCTACTTTGAACATGGGGAGGCTCCACCAAGGCTGCCAGCCCTGGCATTGGAGCAGCAGCTCTCCCAGGCAACGGCTATCCCAGCCCCGGGAGACTGCCTGCAGGGTAGAGCTGGGCACAGGGCACCTCTTAATGTGCACCCATTCTGCTACAGGCGTGATGTACTGGTTTGCCCTTCCTAGTACAGTGAGGTTTTTAAGTCTGATTTGTGACCAAAGCCTCTGGACTTCACCAGCCACTCTGAAATTTGTTCCTTTGGCTTCAGTGCTTGAAAGATGAAGCCTTCAATGCTCTTGGAACAGCAGACTAGGCTGAGTGTCCGGAGAAAGGCTGTGTGATCCCCAGGTGCCTCCTGTGCTGTGCAGGGATCGTTCCTTTGCTGGCTCCTCAAACCAAAACACACTTTTTTTTTTCTTTTTTTTTTCTTTTTTTTTTTTTTTTTTTCCCCTCATTGTATAACAGAGAGCACGTGCTGCTCAGAAGCTGGAGATTGCTAAAATAGCCAAAACGGAGAAAAGAGAATACAACAATGATGACCTGGTAAGAAGTTTATAAAACAGAAAATGAGGTCCCCAGCAGGAAACTGCTGTGTCTCAGCTGTGCCACTTGGGAAGCACAGCAAGCCCCTGCTCTGACCTTGGCACCTCCATGGGGACTTACAGCAGTGATTCTCTGAAGTCCCCCAG
Organism: Nettapus auritus; assembly: GCA_011076525.1. Taxonomy (NCBI): domain Eukaryota; kingdom Metazoa; phylum Chordata; class Aves; order Anseriformes; family Anatidae; genus Nettapus; species Nettapus auritus. The sequence continues at coordinate 1,272,018 of CM021786.1, read as the reverse complement.
CACATCTGCAGTGTCCCTGATGCAGTCCCCCACTGGGCTGGTGCTTCTGGGCACACTCCTTTGCCCGCTGCTGGATAAGCCTCTCTCTCTCCAGAAATCCTACTGGTCTCCTCCTCCCTCCTATACCATAAGAAGGGAGTATGACAGAGAGCTCCAGGAGAGGAGGGAGGTGTGGGGAAGGGAGCCAAAGTATATACCAGTGAAGACCTCACTGCAACGGTAAGTGTGCATAGCTCCTGCCGTGTCCTGGTTCAGTGGCAGCGAGATAGCATTGGCCAAGGACCCTGTCTCTGGCACAACTCAGGGGCTGCATGCAGCATCCTGCAATTTCTCCTGGCCTGGGCATGTCCCTGTCTCACCCCTGGCCCCAGGTACCTCTCTACAGCTCCAGGTGAATGCTTAGGGCTTCTAACCTGAGGGATGCGGGAACAAAAGGAACCATGGGTGTAAGGGCTGGGGCAGGCCTAGGGCAGGAGGGGCCTGAGCCAGCAGGTGAGAGCAATGTTGTCCCTCTGTTGCAGCCATCAGGCACTGCCAGCCATCCGGGTAAAGCTTTAGAGGTGGATGGAGACAGCTGGTGAAGAAGAGAAGAATGGAAAGAGCAAAACCCATTCAGGGCTCACGACAAGAGTGCTCCTGGTTCCTCTGGTGTGTCCGAGCAGGGCTGGTGCTTTGCCTTCCTGCAGCGGGAGGAGGCACAAGCAACACCATCTGGCTGCAGAATGACACCACTGTGAAGGAATCCCGTTGTTTCCACCTAGCAGAATGGGTCTCCCCAGCTGTTCGAGATTCACCCAAAGAGTCAACTCTTGGTTAAAACAGCAGGAATGTAATGGGACACAAATACCAGCTCGAGCCAGGTGCCTCCAAGGTGGGATGCGGCCCAACGCTTTCCCTGGTTTCTTATACCCATTTCTTCATTTTATCCACTATACTCAGTTCGGGATATGTATATATACATTTTGTTCCTTCAGATTGGTAGTTCTTTGTTGCAGGACAGGATGGCTTCTGCTATCTTGCAGGCTCTGGTCAGCATGTCCCCCCTTCCCCATCAGTGCCACCCAGGCCCCCACACAATGCCACTCACTGGTGCTCAGTCAGCACTACATACCTAATCTAAATATGTTCGCTCTGCATTTAAGACCATTCCCCCTTGTCCTATCATTATCTACCCGAGTAAAGAATCCTCCATCCCTTTTATAAGACCCCTTTAAGTACTGAAAGTCCACAATGAGGTCTCCCCGGAGCCTTCTCCAGGCTGAACATGGCCAGCTCCCTCACCCTTTCTTCATAGGTGAGGTGCTCCAATCCTCTGATCATCTTTGTAGCCCTCCTCTAGACTTGAATTCCTTACATACCAGCACCTTGTTTCTCTTATAGTGTCCTCCCTTTGTTTCTGTGAGCATCCCTGCATTCTATAATACATACATTTCAAATGTTCACTCTGCCTCTCTGTTTTTATGTATAATCACACACGTGCATAGAGGATTATAGGAAGCAAGCACTCCAAGACTAACATTATAATCAATACAAGGATTGGGTGTAACATAAGATTTCAAACCCCGGTAGTAGTGGAAGACCATCCCAATAGTACTTCCCACAGGGTGGTGGTGAAGCCAGGGACAGAAGAATGGGGGCTTGCTTAATCGTATTAATGATTTCTAAATAAAACAATCATAATTATTAAAGCCAGGAATGGAAGAATGGGGGCTTGCTTAATTGCATTAAAAATAGATGTTGCTGAATGTCTTTGCTTACTACTGTGCAAATTAATTGAAACAAGGAACCTTGGGGCCTCTCACAAAGGATGGTTCCTGACAAAAATGGGGAACCTGTCTCAAAAACCAGCTGAGTCTGCACAAAGGCAGGAGGTGAACTAGTGGTGATGATGAAGAGTTATCAGACTTCACCCCCATGACCCCCGGCAACCACCACCAGAAGGCACTGTGCAAGTGCAGACAGGAGGAGTTTATGGAAATGACTTCTTGGAACTAATTTTAATACGAAGCAGGGATAGGTTATGAATATATATAGGCATACTGGGAAACTTCATGCATATGTAACTCTTTACTGCATATAACCATGGCAAGTTGCCACGCTGGGGTACGCATGCCTTTGGGAGCTATCCCGCATGCACCCGGCGCCGAAATAAAACACATACCTACTTTAAAACTCATTTGCTTTGAGCTGTAGAGTTCTTCCACGAATCAGTGGAGTCACTGTCCCTGGGGGTGTTCAAGGAAAGGCTGGGTGTGGTGCTTAGGGACATGGTTTAGTGGGTGACGGTGGTAGGGGGATAGTTGGGCCAGATGATCCTGGAGGTCTTTTCCAGCTTTAATGATTCCATGATTTGCCAGCACATCCACTTGCAGTCCAGAAAGCCAGCCGCATCTCGGGCTGCCCCAGGAGGAGCACAGACAGCAGGCTGATGGGGGAAGGCTTTGTGGAAAACCTCATTGCACCCTGCCATGACCTAAAGGGGCCTCTGAGAGAGAACTAGGGCAAGGGGGGCAGCTTTAAATTCAGACAGGGTAGGTCTACATCAGGAATTGGGAAGGAAATCTCTCCTATGCGCATGGCCAGGCCGCTTGGGGCCAGTGGAGCACCCCTCCCTCGGGGCTCCCCAGCAGCAGGCTGCGTGCTGCAGACTGCTACTCTTGGGCTCTGAGCGCCCCTGCAGGGATTTGGGGGCTCTCGAGCCAAGGCCACGTCCTGGGGGCAGTGCAGACCAGGGGCTGCTGGGTGCCGCTGGGGTGCCTTCTGTGGCAGTGAAGGTGCCCTTCTGCCAAGACTCCCCGTTCTTCAGCCCCACACTTTGCTCAAGCAGGGCCCCCCAGAGCCGGTTGCCCAAGGAGTTTTGAATATCTCCAAGGATGGAGACTGCACCGTCTCTCTAGGACACAGAACAAGGCTTATGAGGAGCGGCTGCGGGAGCTGTGGTTGTTGAGCTTGAAGAAAGGCTCAGGAGAGACCTTAATGTGAATGACAATGACCTTAAGGGAGGTTGGAGCGAGGTGGGGATGGTACCCTGCTCCAGGGGATAGGACAAGGCGAAATGGTCTCAAGTTGCACCAGGAGAGGTTTAGGTTGGATATTAGGAGAAATTTCTTTACTGAAAGGGTTGTGTGGCGTTGGAATGGGCTGCCCAGGGCAGTGGTTGAGTCACAGTCCCTGGAGGTCTTCAGGGAACATGGATTTGTGGAGCTTGGCAGCATGGTTTAGTGGTGGACTTGTCAGTACTGGGTTAAGGGTTGGACCGGATGATCCCTGAGGTCCTCTCCAACCTGACCGATTCCATGACTCGATGACACTGCGCTGGTCCTTCACGCCTGCCAGCCCACGTGGCCATGGCAGAGGAGTGGACAGCAAAAGCCAGAGGACAGAGGAGGAGATGTGCCGTGGGGAGCACATACGTTGTTCTTCCCCTGCAGCTGCCTTCAGCGCTCGCCCCAGAGCTTGGCTCACGCTGCTCGAGGCCCCAGCTGGAGCTGGCTGCAGACTGCAGCAGGGAGCTCCCCGGGGTCCATTTATCTACCAGACTTCCAGTGGCACGACTCGCTGCTTTCTTTTATGAATATAACGTGGTTTGGAAGTCTGTGTTATTGCTGGTTTTAATGCGAAGGATTAGTTCTCATCTCCCAAGCGTGGTGGCATAAAAACCATTCAAAAGAAGAGATGAAAACGTCTGTTAGCTTCAGTGGGCGAGGGATGGAGCCTTGAATTTTGACGGGGTGGAGAAAAGTGGCCTCAGAGCTGGGTGCTGCCGAGCTGGCCGTACAATCACTAGAGGGCTCCCGGGCTCTTCGGCGGCATCGCCGGTATTCACACCCCTGGACTAGAACCACCGTGGGATTTGCCTGCCTTATTCCTGCTTTGCAAACAGCCCTTCCCTCTGGTGCCACAAGGGTGGAAATTAGTGCAAATGCTCCCAGCCCCAGCATCCCTGCCGGGGACTGCTCCTCGCCATAGGTTTCTGTGGCCAGGGCAGAGAGTTTGTGGTGGCTTTTCTCGTGCTGGGTGGTGTGGGCATGGGTTGGAAGCTCCGACCATCCTCTGCTTCCCCTGCGGGTGAAGCAGCAGTCCGTGACACCCCAAGACTGGCCCAGGAGCAGCGGGTAGGAGAGGGTGAGGTACAGGCAAACAAAGAGAAAACCAGCTTCTGGTACAGCGGGGAGGCCCAGCAGCAGCCCTTGGGGTGGCCACGCACGTGCAGCTCACGTGTGGGTGTGCGGGGAGGGGAAAACAGGAGCCCAGGGGAAACAGGAGCAGGTATGGTGGCAAGCAAAGTGTCTTGTCTCACGCAAGGGGAATGGAGGAGGTGTAAGCATGTGGGGAGAGCAAGAAGGGATTCAGAGCATCCCAAGAAACGAGGAGACGTGAGAGCTCCAGGCTGGAGAATAAATGGGATGTGAGCACGAAGGAACAGGACGCGGGTGCTCAGGGATGTGAGCAAGCAGGGCGGGTGCTGGGGCATGCCCGGAGCTGGGAGGACGGAAGGGACGTGAGCTTGCCTGGAGGGCATGGTCTGCTTTGCATCTGCTTTCCCAACAGGAGAGGGCACCAAGTCCAGGAACACATGGCGAGGGCCGGGAGGCAAATTCAGAGACAGGTCACGCGAAGGATGGGCCCGCACCACAAAGGCATTTCTTCCCTAGGCTGCTGAGCAGCTGGAGGCGGCTGTTCGGATCTGGGACTTCGCTGAGCGCCACGTGCTTGGACTGCCATTTTAAAACAACCAGAGAAAAAACACTGTGGAGATGTTTGAGAGCAGAAGGGGCAGAACTCAGCGTGGACCAATTGTCCTGTATGGCTCCGGGTGGCTGCCCAGGGTCCTGGCTGCGGGGCCAGGCTCTGCCGGTGCCTTGTCCTGGCAGAAGTCCCGGCACCAAGGGTTACCACATGCGTCACAGCGAGTGCTGGCTCCGAGCTCCTGGCTGGTGAAGGAGCTGGAGGCGCTCGGGTGGCTGTGCTGGGTTCCCCGGGGGGGCAGCTGGCCCTGGCTAGGGAGAGCCTGGGGGAGAGGGTCAGCCCTGGAGATCAGCAGGGGATGGGGAGGGAAGGGCAGGGGGTCCTGCCAGAGGCCGGCTGACATCCCTGGGTCTCCAGGGACCACCTGAAACTCCTGTGTTGGCAATCTGGGCTTTCCTTTTAGCCAGCCACGGCCTCTAGCTGTTCCCTGCTGGCTCTTTTGGTCTTTTCAGATGGACAGAAGGGGCCTGGAGACGGGGGCTGCTTCACCAGGACGAGGAGAAAAAGGGTCCCTGAGCCAGTCCAGGTGAAAGCCTGGCTGGGAGCAGCTCTGCAGAGCGGCTCAGCAGCACCGTGACCCCATCCAGTTCTGCTGGGCCACCCCGAGCGCATTTCGGGCACCTCTGCTCCCTGAGCCCAGGCATTTCTGCGAGCCCCTCGCTCCCCAGCTCCTCCTCCCTAATCGAGATTCCCGCGATGTGGGAATGCCCCATGCCCAGGAGGATTTCAGGCTCAGCAAATCACACCCAGCAGACCGTGGCCTTGGAAAAGCAAACTACCTCAGTGCCTCGAGCTCAGGATTTACAGACTCACCGTGTTTTATGGGGCAGGGAGACAGAGCCATGATTTCGTACGTGAGATGGGCACGGTCTGGAACGGTGACTCGCAGGTAGCTTCCCAGCAGCTCTCTCTGCTCCAGTGCCTTAAGTGGCATTAATGTCCACGTTCGGGCATCTGTTTTATGTCCTGGGCTGTGCTCCTGGAGCAGAAGCCTGTGCTGCTGCAGGGCTGCGAACCCGGCGTGCTGTGTCTCACGACCCCGCTGCTCAGGAAGGGGAGCTGTAGGGCAGAGCTGCTGCAGGTCCCGGGGAGCCCCACACGGGGCTGGAACAGCCCTGAAACAATTTGTCAATGAAAACTGGGGTCAGCAGGGACTGGAGACGACACTCCAGACGTGGTGCCGTGCCCTGAGCTCACGGCACTGTTCCCAAAGCCTTGCTGACCAGCCCCCTGCAGCCGCAGGTCCCACACATTGCTGTGGCCCCTGAGCCCTCCACGGTTCCTCTGGGTGCTCAGGTCTCATCCCTGCCTCTACACCCTGCTCCACCCCTTGTCCAAGCAGGTCCCCCACCAAGCCACCATACCTCATCCCCACCCTCCAAATAAGCTGACGGCAACGGTTTGGTGGAGGTCTGGAGAGGTGGGAGCGCATCTCCTCCTTCTGTGGGGCCACGAGCCAGATGGGAGCAGCTCAATTTTGGGGGGACCTTCCTGCCTCAAAACCCAAGCCTGGCCCTCTTCCTCTCTGCAAGGAGCCCTCTCGGTCAGAGCTCCCCGGTACAGCCGCATCTTGTCCCAGGGAGCCCGGAGCTGGACCCAGCACTGGTAACGGCTCAGCGGTGCCCAGCAGAGGGGAAGCATCACCTCGAGCTGCTGCAGCACTTCTCCCAGTGCAGCCCAGGAGGCCAGCAGCCTCCTTTGCCACAAGGCACATTGCTGGCTCACGGTCATCTTGGTTCCCACCAGGACCCCACGTCCTTCTCTGCTGAGCTGCTTCCCAGCCAGATCCAACTGAAATGACTCTGCAGCCATTCCTCCGCGGGCGCAGGGCCCGACATCCCCCCGAGGAAGGTCAGAAGGTTCCTCACAGCCCATTTCTCCAGGCCGCCGCGGTTCCTCTGGATGGCAGCACAGCCCTCTGGTGCGTCAGCCGCTCCTCCCCGTCCTCTGTCATCAGCAAAGCTGCTGAGGGTGCACCTGCCCCGCGCTCAGGTCACCGACGAAGGCGTTGGACAGTACACGCTCCAGCTGCACTTTGTGCCACCGACCCCAGCAGTTCAGACAGTTTTCCTTCCGCCTCGCTGTCCACCTACCTAACTGGTGCCTCGTTACTTTGTGTATGGGGATGTTATGGTCAAAACCTTGCTGAAGCAGAGGGGAACAACATCCGCTAACCCTCCTCTCCCACCCAGCCAGCCACCTCGCTGTGTGGGCTGTCAGCTTGGCTGAGCTCGGTGTCCCCAGGGAAGTCCACGCTGAGCACTCCTCATCAGGTTTTTCTTCACCTGGAATAGTTTCCAGGAGGAAATGGGATTGGGAGCCCCAGGTCCTGGGTCCCCACGGCATCGCCCAGAGACTCCCACCTATTTCTCCAGCAGACGCCCACCTGGGGCAAAGGGGGGACCATGGGGGACAGGGATGGGGTCAGGGTGTGGGGTTGTCCCTTGCCAGCACAGGGGGAGCCAGGAGGGGTGAGGGGACCCCAGCACCCATCTCCCCTTGCCCCCAAGCCCGTTCGGGGCTGCGGCACGGCTGCATGCGTCCGGTGCTGCACGTGGCCGGGGACACGGGGCCAGCAGGGACACGGGGCCGGCAGGGACACGGGCTGGACTCTGGCCCCGTGACGCGGGGTCAGCGGGGCGGGGGCACCCAGGCCACTTTCCCTGGCGGGTGCCACCAGTGGGCCAACGTCAGAGGTGGCCCCACGAGGCGACGGCTCGCGACGGTACAGCCCCGAGCCTCTGACCCGTGCCACGGCCACGCACAAGCCAAGTGCCGGACACGGGCGGGCTCCCTGCCAGCCCCCCGGGCGGACACCCCAGCTTCCTGCTCCACGCTGACCCACTGCCCCCAGCCGGCTCTGCCCGCTGGGCCGCGGTTCCTGCCGGGCAAGGGTCGCCCGGACAAGGGAAGAGCCGGGCAGCTGTGGGGCACCGGGCACGGCCTCGAGGGGGGCACCGATCACCGGGGCTGTGCACACGCACGTGTCCGTGTGCACGAGGGAGCAGGAGGTGTGCAACAGTGGCGTGCAAGGATGTGCACACACACAGAGCCCCCCAGTGGGGGGGGGGGGGGGGCACAGAGCCCAGCACCCCACGGCAAAGCACCGGGTGGGGGCGGATGGGTCCAGCCCCGGGCACCCCGGGGGGCTCCTGGGGGCGGCCACAGCCATCACCGGGGGGGACACACGGCGGGCACCGCGCCGAGCCGGCGGTACCGGGGGCGGCCGAGGGTTGGTGCCCGGTGGGACCAGTGCACGGGAGGCTCACGGCGGTGCCGGGAGGAGCCGGGACGAGCCCGGTGCCGCAGCCGGTGCCGTGCCCGGTGCGGGCGGGATCGCGCCGGGCCCCCGGATCGTGCCCGGTGCCGGGTCGGGGCCGCGCCGGGCCCGGGCATCGCCCACGTGGTGCCGGGGCGCGCTGCCCGCGCAGGGGCGCGCCAAGCCCGCGAGCAGGCCGGGGCCGTTGAGCAGCCGCCGTCCAATAGCGGCTCGGCCCCGCCTTCCCGGCGGCCGGCGGGCGAATGGGAGAGCCGAGCGGCTCGTGACGTCACGGAGGGGGCGGGGGGCGCGGCGGTCACGTGGCAGGCGGCTATAAAAGCCGGGCGGGCGGCGGCGCTGGGAGGAGGCGGCGGAGCGGGGCCGAGCGGAGCGTGTCCTCAGCCCGCGTCCGGTGCCCGCGTCCCCGCTACCGGCCTGCGCGGCCCCGTCCCGGCTACCTCGGCGCCGTCGGTGAGCGGGGAGGGGGCGACCGCGGGCAGGGACCCGGCGGTTTTAGGAAGATCCGGGAGGGACCCGGGGAGGGGGGGAGGTTTTGGGGTGATTTCGGCCGATTTCGGTATTTTCTCGGGGCGGGAGCAGCCGTTGCGGCCGCCCGCTCAGCGCCCGTTGTCCGCAGGATGAAGAGGCCGCCATGGAGCCCGGCCCGACCCTGAGCGCCCGCAGCCGCCCCGGCCACCACACAGCCGCCGCCGCCGCACGCGCCCTATAGCAGCAGCCCCCGGTCCCGCCCGCAGCCTATTTAATTTTGTACCGTTATTTATTGTAGCACTTCCGTACCTCACGCTCTGTTTACATCCCCTCCCCACGCACGCCCCGTCCCCGAGCCCCCCGACCGCCAGCAGCAGCCATGGATTCGGTCCCCACCGGCGTCGCGGTGCTGGCGGAGGGCGGCGAGGTCGCGGCTCCGCTCGCGGGCTTCCTCTGGATGCTGGTGCTGGGCTTCGTCATCGCCTTCGTCCTGGCCTTCTCCGTGGGCGCCAACGACGTGGCCAACTCCTTCGGGACCGCGGTGGGCTCGGGCGTGGTGACTCTCCGGCAGGCGTGCGTCTTGGCCAGCATCTTCGAGACGGTGGGCTCCGTCCTCCTGGGGGCCAAGGTCAGCGAGACCATCCGCAAGGGGCTGATCGACGTGGAGATGTACAACTCCACGCAGGAGCTGCTCATGGCCGGCTCCATCAGCGCCATGTTCGGTGAGTGCCCGCGTGCCACACCGTGCCGCCCCGTGCCCGTGGCTCCGTTCCCCTTACCGGCCTCGTTCTCGCCCTTCAGGATCGGCCGTGTGGCAGCTTGTGGCTTCGTTCTTGAAGCTTCCCATTTCGGGTACCCATTGTATTGTTGGAGCAACGATTGGCTTTTCCTTGGTGGCCAAAGGGCAGGAAGGTGTCAAGTGGTCTGAGCTGCTAAAAATCGGTAAGTGCGGCCAGGCGATGGCTCCGGACACAGCGCGGCCACCTCCGTGTGCGTGCCCAGGGCTTCCCCTCCCAGCGGTGCGGTTCTAATCACACCTCTTCTCTCCTAGTGTTGTCCTGGTTCATCTCACCCCTCCTTTCTGGCATCATGTCTGCTATCCTGTTCTTCCTTGTCCGTAGGTTCATTCTTTGTAAGGTAAGGACAGTCCTGCTGTGTGTTGTGACAGCCTGGGGCTGCTGGGGGCTCTCAGCATGCCCCTTAGCGTGTCTGGGTGGTTTATGTGCGTCAGAAGTTCTTCAGGGGCATGGGTTTGGATGTGTGCTTGTGGTGAGCCTCGAGTGGGCGCCCGTCCAGGGGGAGCTGAAGGGACCTGGGGGAAGACGAGAGCTGCGCTTGTGCTGTGATGTGGAGCCCGGGAGATAAGGAGGCTTCACTTACCTCCTCCAAAACATCTGGGCTGGCAGTGTCCCCTGCCTGGCTGCAGCAGAACCAGCTGCGGCTTCCAAGTAGCAAAGCAGCCTGGAGTTGATAACATCAGAGCTTCTTGTCAGGATTTTCCTTGACTCGTGGTGCGAGGGTGAGCAGGTGAAGGCAACGACTGATGGCGATGGCTTTGTTTTGAAGCCGGGAGGGACAGAATCATCCCTTGGTGCTGTGGAAACTGTGATTTCCCCCTCAGGAGAGGCTGGCTGGGCAGCCCACACCTTCAGGCCGTTCTGTATCACTGTGAAGCAGAGCAGTTTCTGCTGGTTTTATTCTTCCGAAGCCAGGCAGGGTTCTTGCGCCTCTCTAGGTGCAGCTGTATGCCGGGAGGCACGACTTGTGGCCGTGCCAATTTGCACTTCCTTCGGCTTGTGTGATCTGCTCTGGCATTAGCCTACAGAGGAACTGCCGCTTCCCGTATGTAGGAGCGGCGTTTCCATCCCAAGCCACCTGCGAGCAGCAGGTCTAAAGCTGCTTTGGGGGGCACGGGGGCTGTGTTCGGGGCAGCACACCCTGAGGATGGCACCCAGGGAACCGTGGTGTCCTCTTCCTGGTCACTGTGTGTGCAGTGCCCGGCCTGGGAGCCAAAGTCCAAGCCTGGGGTGAAACCTGTGGCTGAAGCTCCTCAGGCAAATTGTTCCAGGTTCTTCTCTGCCTTAAAACTTTGCCAGGTGGGGCTGCGAGGCTTCAGGTGAACCCTGGCGGGGCTTGAGAACGAACTTCCCCCGTCTGAAGGGTGTGGAGGCCCAGCAAGAGGGAATTGGCACCCAAAATGTTGGAAATGGAGGTGGCAGCTTTAATGTCACCTTCTGGAGGTGACAAACCTCCGCAAAGCACGCGACGCTGCTGGTGAGGGACCTCCAGCCAGCCGTCCAGGGGAGCCAACTCCGATTGTTGTGTAATCAGTTTGTTCTGCGCGTTTGAGTTTAATGACTTAAATGAGTTTAGGGCTGGGATCTAACTACTTCTGCTTCAAGAGACGTTAAGATCGTATCGCTGCTGTTTTCTGCCTGGCAACCCTTTAAAACAATCCGGCGTCACTGCTGTCGGAGTAACCTTGCATAACTGGCCTCTGAGAGCCGTGCTTGCCCCTCGAGCTTCCCGTTGTCGAGCGGCTCTGGCACAGAACCGGCTGGCTGCGGCCCCTCGCCGCGGTCGGTGGCGCTCCGTGCGTTGGCATCAGCACAGGACCCGGATTGCCGGGCAGCGGCGGAGTTTAAGTGCTCCCGCTGCTGGGCCGAGGGCCTCTCAGCGCAGGTATGAGGCCGAATAAGCTGCCTGTGGGTGGTGGTGGGCTTCCCTCCGCAGCCCGAGTCAGCTGCAGAGAGGCAAAACCTTTGTCCGAGGAAGGGCTGCAAGAGCCGGGCTGCCTGCGTGTGCGTGCAGGGGGTGTCAGGGGTCCCGAGGTGCCCCCCGGTCGGTGCGAGCGGAGCGCAGTGAGGACGTTCCCTGCAGCTCCTGATCCTGGCTGGGGGCACGTTGTGGGGCCGAAGGCGTGGGAGCCATGCGATCCAGCTGGGGGCATCCCGGTGGTGCTGGGCTCTGGGTTCCTGCAGCTCCCGACCTTGTCTTGCAGGCGGACCCCGTCCCCAACGGCTTGCGAGCTCTGCCCGTCTTCTATGCCTGTACCGTGGGGATCAACCTCTTCTCCATCATGTATACCGGCGCGCCCTGTAAGTACACGTCTGAATGCTTGAACCTGAATTTTGGAATTCTTTACAAAGCCTCCATTAAATGCACGATTTACCCCTTTTTGCTTTTCAGGGCTGAATTCTCCTAGAAGGCGGCTGGCCTGTGCCGGTTACAGAAGGCGGCAGGCTAGTGTGCGCTGAGTTCTGTGCTAGATAGTTCCCAGCCAGAGGCCTGCCCAAACTAAACCCCACAGACCTTTCTCCTTAGACTCCCCGGCACTGGCAGATAACGCGACTTCCCCCTTCCTTCCCTAACCTGTGCTAAACTCAGGTACCAGCTGCTGCCGGGAGGCTCCCGCTGGCCGGTAGCGAGGCTAGGAGCAGGGCCGGAGGCCGGGCCTGGAGCCCGTGGCCTCTCCGTTCACCTGGTCCCTAAGAATAAACTAATTACCCCCGAGACTTCCTGGCGAGAAGAGCTGGCGCGCTGCAGCTGGCACCTGTACTGAGAAGAGGAGTTCGAGCTGCAGTTTGAAAGCCCTTTGGGAACACCAAATTGAAATGTTTGTTTGGTTGTTGTGTAGGGGGACAGAGCCGGGCAGGACGGGAAAAGCACGGCCCCGTCGCCCGCCCGCTTGGCACGGGCGTAATGAGCGGCAGGCTGGTGGGGGAAAAATACCAAATCATAACTTCCATCAGTCAGGGTAACTCGGCGTGAGCTGTTTTTCAGTCTGAGTGGGTTTCCTGTTGTGGAACAGCGGGAGAGGTCGCTGGAGGCTGACAGGAGGCAGTGCTTTTTGAGGCTTTTGAGGGTTTTCTCTGTAAACAGTGCCTGGAAGGCTCGCGAGGGCCATCGGCTCCCTCCCCTTGGAGTGCCCGGTGCGGTGTCCAGCCTGCCAGGCACGGGTGAGGAAGAGGAGGAGGCCGGGAGCCTCAGGGCTGAGAGGCACGGAGGCTTGCTGAGCAGCAGCGCTGCTCCAGCTCGGTTCACAGCTCGGCCTCCCCAGGTGGATTCGTGTTCAGCCCGAGCCCCTGGCTGGAGGAGGGGGGCAAAGCCTCACGCTGCTCCCTGCGGGCTTCGTAGCCCTCGGCAAGCCAGGTTGTTGGAGGCTCGCAGGTTAACGGAGTGCGTTGTGGTAGTGTGGGTGCTGCTGGCTGCGGCAGGACGCGCAGGAGCTGAGCCACCACGAGCACTCGGTCTCCTGACGGGTTGCAGCAGGCTGTGAGGTGTAAGCACCCGCTAAAAGTCACGCCGCATGTGGGAGCGCTCGGAACTGGGTCGCTCAACACCTCGGGTGCCTCTCAGAAGGTTTCAGGCACTCGCCTGGCAGAGAAATCACCTCGGGAGAGGTGCTGGGGGCGGCCCGGCTCTCCGGTGGGAGCAGCCGAGGTCCTGCCTTTGCTCTTCCCCCCCCCCCCGGTGTGCCAGGGGAGGCAGCGCTGCCTGCTGCAGCAGCCTGGCTGCGTTTTTCTGTGACATTGCAGCAAGGCAGGACACGGGGCCCTGCGTGGCGGCAGCCGAGCCGGGTGCGAATATTCCCGTTGCTGCTCAGGCAGAACGCACACCGGGGCGCTAATCGGGTTTGCCTGCGGGAGGGAGGAGGGAAAGTGTCTGAGCATGTGAAAGAGATTAGCTTTTGATGGGGGAGATTGTACCCTGGTGGGGCTCCACGTGTGCTAAGCTCTCGGTTTCCGTGTGGTCAGCACTGGATTTCCCCTTGAAATTGGAAGCTCGCTGGCGGGGCCGGCCAGCCCGGGCGCTGCAGGTGGAGGAGCTCCACGCGCCCGACTGCGAAGTCGTACACGGAGGGGGCTGTGGCCCTGGGGTTTTCAAGATCCGTTGTTTTATTTCCTAGTGCTGGGCTTTGACAAACTTCCTCTCTGGGGTATCCTCCTAATTTCGGCGGGGAGTGCTGTTGTCTGTGCTCTCGTCGTCTGGTTCTTTGTATGTCCGAGAATGAAGAAGAAAATCGAACGTAAGTACCCACCTCTCTGTGATCCTCTGGGGAAGGGCGGCTTACTAACAAACTTCCTTTCGCAGTGGGAGACCTCATTAGCCCCGGGGCTGTTATTAGCAGGGATCCTTAGCTGCAGTTATCACTTAAGCTGCTCTGCCAGCCCTGAGTCACCGGGCGCATCTCACCAAGCCGCGGGCTGGGCCCTGCATGCTCCTCACCACCAGCAGCACCCGTGGGCTGCCGAGACCCCCCCAAAAAAAACCCTCGGAGCAGTGTCGGGTCTGGCAGCTGCTGGGCAGGGCGATCTCGAGCTGTGCTTGGTGCTGCAGCTTGGGGCAGGAGGCGGCGAGGCTGTCAGCTGGCGTAACCTTTAATCCCAGGCATACCTGCTGATCAATCTTTGGCCCGGCAGATGCAGATAGCAAGTCAGAGCTGCGTAATCTTATGAAATCCTTTCCCCGTGGCAGAAATGCCTGTTGAAAGGCATCCAAAACAGCAGCCCGGGTACCTTTCCAACAGCACAGGCAGCTCTGAGCCGCGCGGGGTCTCGCACACGAGCTCTGCGTGCGGTCAGCTTCCTCATTTGATGTAGGTGAGGGGATGGCGATTGTCCTTGTCAGGCTGGCGTGGCTGGGGTGTGACTAACAGCTTTATGGCTGCCCTTGAAATCCTTCCAGCTGCTGGAGCTTCACGCAGCTCCTCCCTGCCTTCGGCTGCCGTGCGTGGGGCTGGGGGCTCGGTGCCAGGGTGGGTGGCGGTTGTGGTGGAGGTGTTTGGACGGGCCCGGCTCCTGTTTCCAGCCACCGTTAGCGAGGTTCCCAGCAGGGCCAGCCTCAGCTTCCTGGGCTTGGTGAGGCACCGGCTTGGCTCCCCTCGGAGCAGGAAACCGAGCTGCCCAGGGAAGCTGGAGGCTGCTCCTGGCAAGCTGAGCTGTTTGGGTTCTCAGCCCGGCGGCAGGAGCTGGAGCCAGGCCCCCGGCAGTGGGGAGAGGACGGAGAAGTTCGGGGGGGCCCGGGAGAGAAGCTGGGCCCTGCCCTCGCTTTCAGGAGCCCGGGGGTGCTGGCAGCAGGGGAGAGGGCACAGACTGAGACAAACACGGCTTGTTTGTTGGAAGAGGAATCTCTGCCCTCGGAATAACCAGCAACAGCCCCGTAATGGTGCTCACCACACCCGGTGTGGGTGTGCGGGGGCTAAAAATAGGAGATGAGCTGGCTTGTGACAGTCTGGCTGCTGAGCGTTGGGCAAGGTGTGACTGATGAGCATCGGGGTGGGAGGGAGCAGCTACCAAAGTTCAGCTCTGGGGAGGTGGAAGCCAATTTGTCTGCCATAAATCTGAGCCTTGAGGGGTGCGGGCTTGCCCCGCGGGCAGCAGGGCAGGTGTGGCTCTGGCAGCGGTCAGAGGCATCTGCAGGGCCTTACGGCATCTGCTTCTGTTGGCAGGAGAGATTAAATCGAGTCCCTCCGAAAGCCCCCTGATGGAGAAGAACAGCACCCTGAAGGAAGACCACGAGGAGCCCAAGGCGCCTCTGGGCGATGGCCCGGGCAATGCCAAGAGCCCCATAGCTGAGGTGGTGTCGCCTGCGCCGCACCGGGTGGTTGTGGAGGAGAGAACCGTGTCCTTCAACCTGGGGGACTTGGAGGAGGCCCCGGAGCGCGAGAGGCTCCCGAGCGTCGACCTGAAGGAGACCAACGTTGACAGTGGTGAGCACTGGGGGGTGGCGGACACACAAACTGGGGGGTTTGTGGGTCCTTGGATGCTAACTGCCCCTCTTATCCCTCAGCAGGAGCTGTGCAGCTGCCCAACGGCAACCTCGTTCAGTTCAACCAGGCCGTGAGCCACCACATGAGCTCCGGCGGGCAGCACCAGTACCACACCGTGCACAAGGACTCCGGCCTCTACAAGGAGCTGCTGCATAAACTGCACCTCGCCAAAATGGGGGACTGCATGGGGGACTCGGGGGACAAGCCCTTGCGCCGCAACAACAGTTACACGTCCTACACCATGGCCATCTGCGGCATGCCACTGGACTCTTTCCGGGCCAGGGAGGGTGAGCCCAAGGGCGAGGAGATGGAGAAGCTGACCTGGCCCGCGGCGGACACCAAGAAGAGGGTCCGCATGGACAGCTACACCAGCTACTGCAACGCTGTGGCGGACACGCACCCTGCCGCTGACGTGGATCTGAACGCTGCCCAAGTGGAGATGGGCATTGGTGACAGGAAGGGCAGCAGCAGCTCCCTGGAGGAATGGCACGACCAGGACAAGCCCGAGGTGTCCCTCCTCTTCCAGTTCCTGCAGATCCTCACCGCCTGCTTTGGCTCTTTTGCTCACGGTGGCAACGACGTCAGGTCGGTGGAGCTGGCCAGCCAGCTCAGCCCTTCTGCTGGCTCTGCGGGGCGGGTGCTGGTGTGCTAGCTCAGGGTTGCCTTCCTCTTGCAGCAATGCCATCGGCCCTCTGGTTGCTCTCTACCTCATCTATCAGACGGGCGACGTGGCTACGAAAGTGGCGACCCCCATCTGGCTGCTGCTGTATGGCGGCGCGGGGATTTGCATCGGTTTGTGGGTGTGGGGACGGAGAGTCATCCAGACGATGGGCAAGGACCTGACTCCCATCACACCGTCAAGGTAAGGCAGGGGTGGAACCACGTCCTGCTCCCCGAGCTGGTCCCGCTGTGCAGTGTCAGCCTGGGCTGTGTGGGGGGAGCAGCCCCTGGCTGTGGCTAGGGCCAAATCATCCTCATGGTCCCGGGGGGAACAGGGGTCCTGGTGCCAGCCCCGTGTCCCATTCCCACACGTTTTGTATCCACAGTGGCTTCAGCATTGAGCTGGCGTCTGCCCTGACTGTGGTGATCGCCTCCAATGTGGGCCTCCCCATCAGCACCACTCACTGCAAGGTAAGGATGACCCCGGCCTCATCTGGATCCTGTCGCTAACGGGGCTGGGGCTGCTGCTGAGCCCCCAAAACAGAGCTGTGAGCCTCTGGGATGAGGGAGCTGGTGGTGAGGGGCTTGTGCCAGATCCCCCTGCTGGGGCAGCGCTGTGGGGATGGGACTGGGGGCTCTGGGGCTGCGGGCTTAGCATGTGGGGCACCCCCACGGGGAGGGCTGCGCTGAGACAGGGCTGGCTCCTCGGCAGGTGGGCTCGGTGGTCTCCGTGGGCTGGCTGCGCTCCAGGAAGGCAGTGGACTGGCACCTCTTCCGCAACATCTTCATGGCCTGGTTCGTCACCGTGCCTATCTCGGGCCTCATCAGCGCCGCCATCATGGCAGTCTTCAAATACGCCATCCTGGGAGCGTGAGGCACCCGCTGCTGCCCGCGGCCCCGGGCCCCTCGCCGCTCGCGCTGTGCCTGCTTTCCGCTGCCGACCGCGAGGGAGCCGGGCACGCTCCCCCGGCACCACCCGGCGTGCTGTAGGCCTGTCCTCGTCCACGGGGCTCCCCTCCCTTCTGCCTAGTGTTGTCACTGAAGTATCTTTGTTTTTTGTTTTAATGGTTTTGGCGCTAAGTTTCTAGAAGGGGTGTGCGGCCAAGAGCCTGTGTCTGCCCTAGGTGTGGCTGTCCCACTGCTCTGTAGCTTTAGATTAGCAGTGAGAGGGGAGGCCACTCTTATTTTTTTTATTTCTCATGACTTAATTCAGATCCCGTTGCAGTGATTCCTCCCCAGAAGGAGGGCCGGTGCTGCTGGTCCTCGCCCCGGGTTGGGGGCCGTGGGCTGCGCTGTGCTCAGCTTTGCCTCCATCCGCAGTGGTGACGCTGCCCCGTGTCCCCCCCTGGGGCTGGGGGGCAGCCCTGGGGGCCCCCCCACCCCGCAGCCCTCGCTCACTGCTGCTACCTCGGACTCAATAAAGAATTCCTTCGTACGCCAGTGCTGTGCCTCTCTTTTGGGGGGGGGGGGGTTGGGGCTGGGGGTGCCACCTGGCTTTCCCCCCTATTTCACGCCGCCGTCCCCCCACACCCTGGGTGTGAGTGGGGCCTGTGGCCCTTGATAAGAGCCCCACGTGGCCCCCCGCTGTCACGGGATGCAGTGGGGGCTTATCAGAGCCCTGCAGCTGGGGTTGACCCCAAATCGTCACCGCTTTCATCGGGGCTCACGGCCAAGCCTGGAACCAGCCCTTGGGGGGCTGGCGTGGGCCCTGGGGGTGCACAGAGCCCCCCACTCCCAGCCCCGAGGGACCGGGCCCACGGTGCCCGGGACCCGTGGGGTTTTGGGGGGCGCTTCCCCAGGGGTCCCCCCGTGTGGGGCCGGGGGGGGGGGAGAGGCCGGGGGCGGTGCGGGGCCGGGCCTTGACCCCCGGTTAATGATTGCCCGGGGGCACCGGGCTGCCCGCAGCCTCCTGGCGCCGTCGGGGCCGCGGCCGTGGGAGGGCGCCGCTGCCTCGGGGCCGGGGGGGAACCGGGGGCCGGGCCGGGGCCGCGGGGCCGGGGCGGAGCGCGGAGCCCCGTTAAAACGGCGGAGGCCGGAGGCGGCCGGAGGCGGCGGTGATGGGCAGCGAGGGCGAGCGGGGCCCGGCGGCGGGCCCGGGGCAAGGCGACCCCCGGGCGCTGCGGAGGGACTGCCAGCACCGGTGGGGCTGGGAAGGGGGGTAACGGGGGGATGGAGGGGCAGGGGGAGGATTTGGGGGGGAGATGGGGGGCAGGAGATGGGCAAAGCTGGGGGTAGGGGCCGGGGGGCAGTGGGGTGTGCTCGGACTGAGGCCGTGCGAGGGGCCGGACAAACGGGGGGGCTCCGTGCCCTGCGCCCCCGGCCCACCACGGCTCCGTTTCCAGCTGAAAAGCCCTTTTTTTTTCTACTGAAAAGCCCCTTTTTCCGATGAAAATATCCTTTTTTCTACTCTGATAACTCTCCACGGGGCCCCTTGGCTGGGGAAGGGACCGGGCACCTGCCTCGGGGGTCTGTGCCACCCCCTGCGCTCCAAACCCCCCCAGCGCTGAGCCCGGGTCGCCCCCAGGATCTTCGTGAACCGCAGCCTGGCGCTGGAGAAGATCAAGTGCTTCGGCTTCGACATGGACTACACCTTGGCCAGTGCGTTGGGCGGAGGGGGGGGGACACAGTGCCAGATTTTGGGGTGATGCCCCCCCCCCGGGCCCGCACCCACACCGCCCCCCTGCCCGCTGCAGTGTACAAGTCCCCTGACTACGAGGAGCTGGCCTTCCAGCTGCTGCTGGAGCACCTCGTCTCCATCGGGTACCCCCACGAGATCCTCGCCTACAAGTACGACCCCACCTTCCCCACCCGGTGAGTGCCGGCAGGCTTCGGGGACAGGACCTGGGGGGGGGGGGACGTGTGGCTGGGGCACCGGGACCCCCCCAGTCCAACACCGCGCTCCCGGGGCTCCGTGCTGCAGGGGGCTGGTGTTCGACGCCCTGTACGGGAACCTGCTGAAGGTGGACTCGCACGGGAACCTGCTGGTCTGCGCCCACGGCTTCCGCTTCCTCAAGGGGTGAGTTCTGGGTTCGGGGGGGTCTCGGGGGACCCTCGGTGTCCGGGCGGTGAGGTTTTGGGTTGCGATCAGAGGGGCAGGATGTGGCCGGGTGCCCCCCCCACACACACAGGGCTCAGCGGCTCCGTGCCCCCTCCCCAGGGCCGAAATCCTCCACTACTACCCCAACAAGTTCATCCAGCGGGACGACATGAAGCGCTTCCACATCCTCAACACCCTCTTCAACCTCACGGGTGAGTGACCCCCCACACACCCCCCCCACCCCCCGAGCCCTCCCCGTGGCGCTGCCCCCACTCACGGCCCCTTTCCCTGGCAGAGACCTACCTCTACGCCTGCCTCGTGGACTTCTTCACCAACTGCTCCAGATACGTCAAGTAAGGGGGAAATGGGGCGGGGGGGGTCAGGACGTGGCACTCCCCCAGTGGCAGCCTGGGTGAGGATGGGTCTCGGGGGGTCTCCCGTCACCTTCACACACCGTTTTTCCCCCAATTGCAGCTGCGACACCGGCTACAAGCACGGGAACCTCTTCATGTCCTTCCGCAGCATGTTCCAGGACGTGCGCGAGGCCATGGACCAAGTCCACCTCTCGGTGGGTGCCGCGGGCAGGGTTCGGGGACCCCATCCATGGGGGGGCCCCACGGCCACGGCTTCACCCCCCGAAGTTTTTTGGAAGTGGGGGGGGGAGGGACGACAAATATCTGGATCCTGGCACCGTGCCGAGCCCTCCCCACCCGTCCCCTCTGCAGGGCTGCCTGAAGGAGAAGACGCTGGAGAACCTGGAGAAATATGTGGTGAAAGACGTGAGTGTCTGTGAGCCCCCCCACACCCCAAAGCCAGGTCCCCGTGCCCCCCCCGGCCCCCGGTGCCCTGACTCTGCCCTCGCCAGCCCCGCGTGCCCCTGCTGCTGAGCCGCATGAAGGAAGTGGGGAAGGTCTTCCTGGCCACCAACAGCGACTACAACTACACCGACGTGAGTACCAGCACCCTCACGTCTGGGGAGGGGGCACGGAGCACAGCTCCCCCCCGCCACCACCGCCAGCTGCCCTCCTGAGGGATGGTGGCGGTGACCCCGGCTGTCGTTGCAGGCCATCATGTCCTACCTGTTCGACTTCAGTGACAAGGTGAGGCCATGCTGGGGGTGCTGTTGGCCGCCCCCCACCATCCGTGACCCCCTCTCGCCACCGCCTCACCCCCCATACCCTGCACCCCGGCAGGCCGAGACCCCGCAGCGCCCCTGGCGCTCCTACTTCGACCTCATCGTGGTGGACACCCGCAAGCCGCTCTTCTTCGCCGAGGGCACCGTCCTGCGCCAAGTCAACACGGTGGGGACCCGGCCACCCTCCGGCACATCCTGGTGGCTCCGCCGCAGGTGACGGCTCCACCACGGGGCCTTCTTTGCCCACAGGACACGGGGAAGCTGCGCATCGGGACGTACACCGGCCCCCTCCAGCACTGCGCCGTCTACTCCGGCGGTGAGCGCCCGGCCGGGCTGCGCGGTGGCGCGGGGACGTGGCAGCGCCGTGCCCTGACGTGTGGCTGGCGCAGGCTCCTCGGACGTGGTGTGCGACCTGCTGGGCGTGAAGGGCAAAGACATCCTGTACATGGGGGACCACATCTTCGGGGACATCCTCAAGTCCAAGAAGCGGCAGGGCTGGCGCACCTTCCTGGTGGTGCCCGAGCTGGCCCGCGAGCTGCAGGTGTGGACGGAGAAGAGCGGTGAGCAGGGCCCGGCTGGGGCAGCGCAGCTACGGAGGTGGCCCGGGACCTCCGACCCTTCTCGGTGACAAAAGCAGACCCGGGGACAGGCGAGCGGGGCGGGATGTGTCCCAGCACCCTGTGGTGGCCGTGTCGGGGCCGGTGCCTGCGCTGAGCTGGGCCCTTTGGTATTGCAGAGCTGTTTGAGGAGCTGCGGAGCCTGGACCTCTTCCTGGCGGAGCTGTACCAGTGAGTGGGCACGGGGGGGCTGCGGATGGGGCACCGCGGGGTGCAGGGACGTGGAGGAGACACGCGGAGGACCCTCGGGTGAGCTGCGAGACCCAGCTCACCGCTTTGCTCCCACCGCAGGCACTTGGACAGCGGCAGCAGCGAGCGGCCGGACATCAGCTCCATCAAGCGTCGGATCCAGGTGACGCCCGGGGCCCCATCCCCAGTCGTGTCCCGCATCCAGCACCCCAGCACGGGGCACCGGGCGCCCTGACCGTCCCGCCGTGCCCGCAGAAAGTCACGCACGAGATGGACATGTGCTACGGGAAGATGGGCAGCCTCTTCCGCTGCGGCTCGCGCCAGACCCTCTTCGCCAACCAGCTGATGCGCTACGCGGACCTCTACGCCGCCTCCTTCGTCAACTTCCTCTACTATCCCTTCAGCTACCTCTTCCGGGCGCCCTCCGTCCTGGTACGCAGCTCCTGCCCCCACGCCGTGCCTCAGTTTCCCTCCCTGCCTCGAGGGGGGCTCTGGCGGACCCCAGCCCGTGGGGTTGCTGGGCGCCAGCCCCTCTCGCCACCCCTCTCCCCGCTGCAGATGGCCCACGAGTCGACGGTGGAGCACGGCCCCGTGGATGCCGGGGAGGTGGGCAAGTCCTGGCGCTGCAGCCGGCCCAGCACCGGCACCCCGATGATGTTCCCACTAAGCCCCCTCCTCTCTGTCTTAGGTCACAGGGGTCCCCCAGGCCTCCAGCGGGGAGGAAGAGGAGGAGGAGGAAGAGGATGGCGAGGCCTGAGCCTGCAGCAGCACCGCTGGCTGCGGATCCGGTGGGTGGCAGCCCCCCGAGGGCACTCAGCGAGCCCGGAGGAACAAGGCCGCCTGCAGGACCATCGGTGGCCCCGTCCTGTCCCCGCACAGCGGTGCCCTTCTCCTCTCTTGTGCTTTCACCCTCTATTTATAAAAGGTTCTTTAACTCCCGGCTCGGTTTTATTGGTGTCGTAGAGTGGAAGAGACATAAAATCAGTTATGAGGAAAACTTTTGCCCCAGAGCTTGGGAGATGATGGGAGCAAAGCACGAGTCCCATATCCTAACCCAGCAGCTGGGGCTGTGTGCACGCCCCTGGGAGCCAGCCAGCAGGGCCAAATCCTGCACCAGGACCTCCAGATACGGCACCTCAGCCCCAGGTGGGGCTCTGCCCCGTGCTTTATGGCAGCAGCACCATTTCACCCCTCTCCCAGCAGGGAAACAGGGCCGTGCTGCCAGAAGGGTCCTGAGCGCACCAACAGGGCCCGGCTGCACCCCTTGGCCTCCCCCAGCCCCTGCCACGCATGGAGCTCAGGCCTGGCAAACCCCAAGGACCCCCAAAAGGGGACAGACACCGTCTGTGTATGAAGGCTGCCTCCGTGGGGGCCGTGCCCAAGCTGCTGCGATCCCTCGGGCACCCCAGGACCCCCAACCTCTGCTGGGGGCACGGCCTGAGTCCGGCACGGTTGGTGCCACCACGCGCGGCTCCAGATGTCCAGGACAGGGTCTGCGTGTGCCTCCTGGCGGGGAGATGTCGGCCAGGTTGGGGCATTGGAGCAAAGCCCTGGGGACGCCGCTTCCTGAAGCACCAGGAGGTGCTGGAGCATCGCAGGGACCGAACGATGTCCTGCGGCACAAAACGCAGCATCGGGGCAGAGCCAAGGGCAGCCCCAAGGGCACGGAGCCCAAGCCTCGCATCCCGGACCTCACCCACTACCCACTAGGCCACACTGCATCTCTGCTGCACATTTTTTAATATTTAAAACATTAGAAAAGGCTAATTAAGCACCGCCCCTACCTATTTACATCTGAGAGACAACAAGAGAAGTAAGTGCACGACAACGGGAAGCACGGGGGGAGCCTGCGCCCCTCGGGGAGCACTTCGGGGCTACAACTTCAACACCTCCACCTCTGCCACCTCCGGCAAAGCTTTGTTTTTCCGGAAAAAGTACTGCGTCTCCTCTTCGTCATCCAGGATTTCATTGAGGGATGACACGACAGGGTCGTGGTCCTTCAGCATCAGCGGGTAGCAGCTCGCGGCCCTCTCTATCCGCAGCGAGCGCCGCACCGGCGTCAGGAATTTCAGCTCCTGGCCTTCCGGCAGCTCCCTTCCCCTGCGGGGAGAAGAGCCGTGGGGTAAACCCTGCGGGCAGGAGCAGTGGCACGGGGAGAAGGTGCTGCCAGCGGCAGGCAGCTCCGCTCACCTGGGGATGGACGTCACCTGCAGTTTGATGGAGGAGACGGGCAGGCTGGGCAGGGAGCTCCCCGCCAGGCTGGGAGTCGATTCCGCGTGTTCCCTCTCCGCCAGGCAAGGCGCCGTGGGCTCCCAGGGTGCGGGCTGCTCAGCCTTCCCCCCTGACGGGAGAGAGGAAAAGGGCAGCACGGTTGTAGAGAGGGCAGAGCTGGAGCGGGCTCGCAGCTCGCTAGAGGCGTGCTGGGCCGAGGCCCGGCGCTGGCAGAGGAATCCTGCCCCGTTTCTGAGATCAGGATCCCGGACTTTCACAACGCTCCGTCACCATCAAAGTCAACAGGGACACGGGGCGCCGAGACAGGCTGCAAACCCTCCCTGCCCGCAGCAGCAGGGAGCCCCAAGCTGCCAGCCGGCCCCTCCGTGCGTGTGTTACCTCCTGGTGGTTGGCCTGCAGTCTTCAGAATATCAAGGACAACTTCTCGGAGCTCCTGGAGCGGCTGCAAGAAAAGCCGAACGCAGGTCAAGGCAGGCGTGACTCAGGAACAAGGAATAGGCCAAAGAGAAGAGGAGGAAAGGTGGCTGCTGCTGCACCCAGCGCCGGAGGGAAAGGCTGACGGCTGCAGCAGTGCCCTGCCCGAAGTCAGACCTGCGAGACCCCAGCTGGTAAATCCCAGCCGACGTTAGGCACGGAGCTGCCATCGTGCTGCTTCCAGCCACAGCCCAGGGCACTCGGCCTCCCAGCCCTCCTCTGGAATCTGGTCCCGAAATCCGCCCCACGTCCCCACGCGACCCGCTGGCACAGGGCAGGGATCGCAGGGAGCCACCAAGAAGCGCGCCCCACTCACGGCAGCGCCGGCGCAGACCGCGGCTTCGTACAGCTCCATCACGTCCAAGGGGTTGCTCCGGGCGAGCAGCTTCACTTTGCAGATCCAGAACTTGGCGCATTTCTCCACTCGGGGCTCACGGGACAGAATTGCAGAGAGCTCCTCCGACTGGACACCCTGCGAAACCGGGACGAGGCGTGAAGAACGGGGCCACCACCGAGGGCCGGAGCTGCCGGCGTGCCTCTGTTCCCCAGCACTCCCGGGGCAAAAGAGGCAGGGTCTGAGCCTGGATTTTGCTTTTTACAAGTCTCCTGCAGGACCTCGGCCGTGTAATTTCTCTGCCTCCATGTCCCCCTCAGTAAATGAGCACTGCAGGGGGGTGTCGAGGGAGAGGCTCGCCAGCGCAGGCACTCGCAGGGCCGCTAACCCTGGTGCTGGGCTTGCAGGCGGCATTGCCAGGGGCGACGTCCACCAGGGACACATCTCAGGGTGGCTCACACAGCTTGGGCTGCTGCCGCAGAAATCCTGCTGCGGACCGGTACCGGGACAACAAGGACACACGTTACTGGGTGTCACTGTTGTCCTTCTCATCGCCCTGCGTGCCTCTGGCCTATCCCCATAACTCCAGGGGTGAATTAGGACATTAGGACTTTTACTTTTCCCAAGACAAGCAAGAATCCTTGCTCTAAAGCCGTGTGCTGCTGGGAGCACGTGGCCCTCATCTCCTGGGATGCTCCAAGGGAAGAGGAGCCCGCTGAAGCTGCCCCTCTCCCACCCACACCTCCTCGATGAGCTTCAGGCACTCAGTCAGCAGGCTGTTGATTTTGTCCAAGTGGAGCTGCTCCAGCTTCTCCGCTTTCTCTTCCTCCTCGACAGCGCTCCAGACGGGCGGCTTCTCTCTCACCGGCTTTTTTGGGGGCAGCGTCATAGGCGGCCGTTTGTAGGACTTGCCTTTGGATGCCAACCACTGCTCCAGTTGCCTCCTGTTGAAGGACCAAGGGATCACTGTCACCACTTTCTGACCCACCGGGCTATTGCCTGTCTTCCTCCAGCCAGATTCAGTTGCTCGGTGGGAACTCTATCCTAAAAACTCACCTGAGCCAGGCTGGGCAAGGCAAACCCTGCCAGGTTTGTGTGTTTTGAAGATTTTTGAACAGGAGAGCAGCCGCACGCTCTCCTCGGGCAGCCACTACATCCTCTGCCGGCTGCGTTACGCCGGGAGGAAAGGGGAGCCCAGAGCAGCACCAAACCCCATCCTGCCCTCCCCAGCTGGCTGAGGGAGCCGGGCCCTGCAGGTGGAAGCTGGCCCAGCAGCTCTGTGCTCTGCTGTCCCCTGGAGGCGAGGACGGAGCCAGCCCGAGGCGCTACTCACCTCCGATCCTCAGCCGTCTGGGTCTTGGGGACTCGCCCTGCGTGCACCCCGCGTGTCTCCGGGTTCAGCCTCCCTCTCCTGCTCTCAGCCCCTCGAACTTTGGGGCTGTGAGGCCGGCCCATGGCAGCTCTGGCTCGGGACGTGGCCGTGTGTCTGGGCAGCGCTGCCTTCACGTCCTTCCTCTCTTCCCCCCCTTCAACCGCGGGCCTTCGCCCCGGCGCCGCGGCGCCCAGCTTCGTGCTGAACCCCGGGTTTGCGGTGCCCAGGGGCCTGCTGGAGGCTGGAGGCTTCGGGGGAGATCTTTTTGCCTGGGGAGCTCTACTGCAGTGCTGAAGACTTCCCCCCAGATGCGTGCCAAGTGGCTTTCCGACGGGTTGCCCTGCTCTTGTCATTTCTTCATGTCTGACTGCTGGTTTGTTGTGTAGCACATTGGTAGAAACGGCAAGCGAGCGAGGGGGGTGCAACGGTTGGGTTTTGCCACTTGGGTTTTGAGATGCACTCTTTGAGCTCGGCAGGGACTTCCTGAATTTGTCCTGAATCAGCGTTTCCTTAGCCTGGCAGCTATTAATTCTGTCCTTTAGGCCCTGGATGGTGCTTGACACAGCGCCTGAGGTTTGCCTAAGAGCCAAGGCTCTCTTGTTCCCGAGACTGCTTCCATCAGACCGAAAAGCTCTGCTCTGCGCAAGGTTTGTAGGTGCTTGCGCAAAGTTCTCTTTGTTGCAGTCCGGATGTTCCTGCAGGCCCCCACCCAGCAACGCAGGTGCCCTGGGGCGGCCACGCGCGGTCTCCTCGGTCCCTCCTGGCTTTAGGGAACCCGAGGCAGAAGCTGGGAGCCTCCCTCTGGGCTGCGTAGAAGGGTTCACACCCGGGACGAGCCCCATGGACAGCTTTGTGCTCTTCCCCCGCTGCTCTGGACGTACCACGGCCACTCCCCGGGATGCACCTGAAGATTTCCGCGGCGCAGCGCGGCCACCCGGCCGCGTGGCTTTGGAGGCAAGCCTGGCGTCCTTCGCCACGTCCAGGAGAGCATCCCTCTTGTTCCTGTCATCCTGGAGAGACAAGGCGAAGCTCAGCCCCAAATCCAGCAGGGCCCAGCAGAGGACTCAAACCCCAGCCCCACCACCAGCAGGGCCCAGAGGGAGGCTCAAACCCCAGCAGCTCGCTCCTACCCCAGCCCGAGGGGCGGCAGCGTCACGGCGGCTGCCGACACGACACTCGCCAGCACCCGGATGAAGGGCAAGTCCCTGAGACCGAGTTCCTCTGCAAAATCATTCGTTGTCTTATCGCCAGGTGTTTAGCAACGCCTTGGCTGCAGCTCGCTGGGGGGCAGGAACTCGCTGTCCTGGTTTGTGGACCCTGTTCTGCCTGGACGTGCTTCAAGCATGAAATATAAAACCAGGCTGAAAAGGTTTCTCTTCTACTTACACGTTCTGGTTTAGAAACTGGTTTTAGGAGCGGATCCGGGCGATTAATCCGGTCATTTAAATAGGGCCTGCGGAAAGGCAAACAAGTTATCAGGGGATCCAGCAGCTCTTTCAGAAGAGGTTCAACACCTGAAACGCTCGCGGTTGTTTCAGCAGCAGCTTACGAGAAGCCTTTCGAAATCAAAAAGCTGCCGAGGAAGCACCACGTCACGTTTCTTTTTCTCCCGCGCGGCAGCGGAAAAGCAGCACAATAGGCTGACACCCGGGGCTGCCACACAGCTCACGACCGCCAAGGAAAGCCATCAAAGCGTTTCCTGCAGCCGAGGGGCCGGGCAGGCAGGATGCGATGGGCTCGGACAGCTCGAGCCGTCCCTTGCCCAGCTGGGACCCCGTTTCCCCGGACCACCGGGACCGCACCAGCCCCTCAGGAGCCCACCCGCCGGCAGCTGGGACCTGGCGTGGGTTTACGTGGCAAGGGTCTGGTAACCCTTGGGCCATAGGGATGGCTTCTGGGAGAAGGATCTAGAAGGTGCCCCATGTTTGGTAAGGGCCCCACTGCCAATAAGTGATGTTGTTTTGCACCTCTGTGAGAGCATGTTTAAGTCAGGGAAAAAATGGTGTGTGGAAGACCCCTGCCAGAGCAGATTCTGGGCCGGATCTGTAGGCCGCGTAGAGGAGCCCACGCAGGAGCAGGTGACCCGGCAGGAGCTGCTGCCCATGGGGAACCCAGGTTGGAGCAGTTTGCTCCCGAGGGATGGACCCTGTGGTACGGACCCCTATCTGGAGCAGTTCTTGAAGAGCTGCTGCCTGTGGACAGCCCACGCCGGATCAGTTCGGCAAGGACTGCATCCCGTGGGTGGGACCCCACAGCACAGGGGACGAGAGTGACCGAGAAGGAGCGGCAGAGAAGAAGTGCTATAGACTGACCATGACCCCCATTCCCCCGTTCCCCTGCGCCGCTCGGGGGGAGGAGGTGGAAGAGGATGGATGGGGGTGGGAAGGTGCTTTTGGTTTCTTTCGTTTCTCACTTCTTTAGCTTGTAATAGGCAATAAATCTTACTGTCTCCCTATGCTGAGTCTGTTTTGTCCATCACGATAATTACTGCGCGACCTCCTCGTCCTTATCTCAACCCTTGAGCCCCTTTCATCATATTTTCTCCTCGCTCCTCTTTGAGGAGTGGGAGTGAGAGAGCGGTTGTGGTGGAGCTCAGCCGCCCACCCGAGTAAAACCAGCACAGGAACCCAGCCCGGCTGCCAGGCGAGGCTGATGCCCGCACAGACAGCTCACTGCACAGGAGTTAGGGTGCCGTCCTCTGCTCTGCACCGGTTGCGTACTGTGCCATTAAGGAAGATGGAGAATTTGGTTTATGTTCTATCTGCGGTGTTTTTCAGAGCCTGGCACCAGGGACTGGTTCACTCTTTCTGGTCCTGCTTCCCTTCGTCTTCTCCCCATTAAGTTTTATGGCTCAGCCCAGCAGCAAAGGGGCCGCCCAGCCGGGCGGCTCGCTTCACAGGTCTGAGGGTCACACCTAGCTTCACTATTTGCGTGCCTTTAAATGCACCAAAAAAGCCCCTTCCTAACCCTGGCCTGTCCCAGAAGGCTGCCAAAAGCAGCGCTTGAACTCGGACGACCCTTTCCAAGGCCCAGCAGTGCCTTTGCCGCAAGAAGCCGAGCTCAAAACCCGAGATAAGGTTTGGCGGAGGCTCAGAAGACGCCCAGAGGAGACGTTTCCAGCAGGGAACATCAAGCGAGAGCACAGCAGGGGCCGGAGCTGTTCCAGGCCACAGCAGCCCAGGGACGAGGCCGTTCCCATCAGGGAGCCGCTGCAGCGACGAGGCAGAGGCCGGCCGGGAAGCTGCACAGCGCGACTTACTTGGTGCTCGGCTGTTTCAGCTTCCCCGTGGCTGCCAGGTAGTCCTGGAGCTGCCTCCTGCGCTCGTCTGCAAAGAGACGGGGGAAAAGGATCAGGAGATGGTCAGGGACAGAGGGAACGGCTTCAAACTCCGAGCCCGCTGGAGTTCAAGCAGCGTTCGGACACCGCTCCCAGGCACGATCTGATTTTGGGGGGGGGTCTTTCGGGGACCCAGGAGCTGAACTCGGTTTTCAGGCTCAGCTGCTGGTTTTGCTTTGCATCAGCTTCTTCAGGGATTAAGGGTGTCCCTAGGTTTGCCGGGAAGCCCTCACCCGCCTCTGCCAGACCCCCGTGCTCCCCCCAAGCCCACGCCATCCGTCGCTGCTCGGTGCATCCCCCAAGCCCCCCACGAGGCCAAGCCCCCGGCTAACACAGCGAGTTTGGAAAATTATGGGGTGCCTTGGAAAGCCACCCCAAAACACCCCACTTTAGGGGAAAGGCTACGGGGTGGGGGCTGCAGGGCCCCCCAACACCCGGCAGCCCCCATGGCTCTGAGGACACCCCAGCACCCCAAAACCCCCCACCCCCTAATATCACCCCCCAACATCCCGCAGAGCCCCGGGGGCAGCGCAGCCACAGTGCCCCAAGCCCCCAGACCTGCGGGGACCCCCCCTGAGCCCCAGGACCCCCGGCACAACCCCACTGGGCCCTGGGCCTGCAGCGCCCCTACCCCACTAGGGGGGGGGGGCACGACCCCCCCCCCCTGGGGGGGGGGGGGGGGGGGGGGGGCGGGCCCCCCGGCCCCCCCGGGGGGGGGGGGCCTCCCCGGCCCCCCTTTGGGGGGGGGGCAGCGCCCCGCCCCCCTTTGGGGGGGGGGGGGACCCTGCACAACGCCCAGCAGTCGCCCCAGGACCCGAAGGCGCCCGAAGATGCCCCAGCGATGCCCGAAAGCGCCCGAACGCCTCCGAAGATGCCCGAATGCCCCCGAAGATGCCCCCATAGATGCTCGAGGACCCCCGAAGGCCCCCGAGGACCCCCGAAGGCCCCCGAATGCCTCCGAAGATGCCCGAATGCCCCCGAGGATACCCCCACAGATGTCCGAGGACCCCCGAGGGCCTCCGAAGATGCCCGAAGACGCCCCGGGCCCTCACCCTGCTCAGCCGCCATGTCCGACCCCCGCCCCGCAGCAGCCCGCCCGTAACCGCCGCTCGCCCCGCGCTCATTGGCCAGCGGCTCCTTCGAATCACCTAATGGAGAGCGCGGCAGGGGGCGGGCCTTCGGGGACAGAGGGCGGCGATTGGCCGAGGCGGGAGCTGGGGGGCGGTGACGGGAGGAGGAGAGGGGTCGAGAGGGCGGGGCCGGGAGTGGCGTGGGCGGGGCCAGGGCATGGGGTGGGCGGGGGCAGGGAAGGGGCTGGGCCTGGGCGTGGCCCTGGGTCGTGGGGCCTGGGGCCTGGGCTTTGGGTCTGGGGGCTGAGGTTTGGGGCTGGGGCTGGAGCTTGGGGCCTGGGATCTGGGGCTTGGGGCTTAGGGGCCGGGGCCGGGGCCTGGGCCTGCGCTTTGGGTCTGAGATCTGGGGTCTGGGTCTGGAGCTTGGGGCCTGGGGGCTGGAGCTTGGGGCTTAGGGGCTGGGGCTTGGGGCTTAGGGGCTGGGGCTGGGGCCTGAGCTTTGGGTCTGGAGCTTGGGGCCTG
>CM021786.1:1205774-1236402 GCA_011076525.1 Nettapus auritus | reverse complement strand
GGGGGGGGGGGGGGGCGGCGGGCGCTCCCCGGTGTCCTTGGCGCCGCCGCCCGGGCGCCTCGGGGCGGGGGGAGGGGGCGGGGCCTCGGCTGGAGAGGGAGGGGTCTCGGCGGGGAGGGGGGCGTGGTGAGCGGAGGGGGCGGGGCCGCCGCGGGGAGAGGGGCGGGGCCGCCCGTGGGATGGGCAGGGCCGCGCGGCCAATGGGGAGGGGCGGGAGGGGAGAGCGGGAGGGGGGGGAGGGCGGTGATTGGGGGGGAGGGGGCAGGGGGCGGGGCCTCGCCTCCAGTGCGGACGCACGTGGGGGGCGGAGGGGCCGCGAGGGGACCCCCGGGCACGGAGGCCCCCCAGGCCCCCAGCCCCGGGACCCCGTAGACCTGCGACCCACGGGGTCCCCGACCCTGGAGCCTCCAGTCCTGGGGACCCCTGGCCCAGAGACCCCCAGGCCTGGAGCCCCCAAGCCCAGAGCCCCTCAGCCCTGGGACCCCCAAGCCTGGAGCCTCCATCCCTGGGACCCCGAGGCCCAGAGACTCCCCAGGCCCAGAGCCCCCAAGCCTGGAGCCCCTCAGCCCTGGGACCCCCACGCCTGGAGCCTCCAACCCTGGGACCCCCAACCCCAGGCCCGGAGTCCCCCAGCCCCAGGAGCCCCAGGCCCGGAGCCTCCACCCCCAGGACCCCCAAGCCTGGAGCCCCCCACCCCCGGCCCCCCAAAACCCAGCCCCGGTCCCCCCGGAGTCCTCAGGACCAGGCCAGCCCCAGTGAGTGCCCCATGCCCAGGCCACCTCCGGTGCTGCCGGGACCCCCGCCGGGGCGCAGACCCCTGCCCGCAGCAGCCCCGTTGCACCCGGTGCCGGCAGCAGGAGCGGTGTCAGCCGGCGCTCTTCGTGTCCTGGGGACAAGAGGGTGACAGCATGTGCCTTGCCGGGCAGGTCCATGTGCCGGCTGCCCGATAAGCACTGTGCTCAGCACCTTTGTCTCTCCCTCGTGTTCTTCCCGTAGGTTGGGCAGGGCGCGGTGACCAGCAGCTTGACTTCCCTCCCATCAAGCCTTTAATTCCTTCTTATCCTCTAGCTGGCGGTTTCGATTCTAAGGAGGGGGGGGGGGAGAAAAAGGCATTTCCCAATTAACCGCGTCCTGGGGCGGGTTTCGGTGGCTCTGGCTGCCAGAGGTCTCGTTAGCGCCTTAATCGGCTTGGCTCGGCGGCGTGCTCGTGCGCGTATCGGCCCGTAACCTGCTGTGAGCATGGTGCCGTTTGCCTTCCCACCGAGAACACGAGGCTGTCGGGGTTTGATCCGGCGTTGGCAGCGGGTTTTCTTCTCCTAACATCCCTCGTGTGGAAGCAGGGCAGCCTCGCGGGGGGCTTTGGACCACGGCGCTGCTCCTGCAGCCCCCTCGGGCTGCGTCCCCGCGCTGCTCCGACTCCCCTCGGGCACAGCCGGTGCCGGCAAGAGGCTCCCCGTGGCCGTGGGGTCCCGCTGGGTCGGGCTGAACTCTGCCATTACCGCCCGTGCTCTCCCCAGAGGTCACCGAGCCGCTGCTGGGCGGCAGGCCCGAAACTGGACACCGGCGCTGACGCTTTTGTCCCAAAGCTTTTCTCCCCCCGCGTGTGCTCTGGCTCGGCCGGCTCTCCGAAGGATCTCGAAATAATTTGGCGGCGTGAATGCGAGAAGGGAGAAGGGCCGGCCACAAAAACACCCGCTGGTGGCGGTGCCGCGCGCTCGCCCCACCGCGTCTGCCCGCGTAGAGCCGGGTGCCGGTGGGTGTCAGAAAGCAGAGGGGAAGGGACGCGCTTCTGCCCCCCCGGTAACTGACACTAATTTCTGCCCTTAATTAGCTCCCGCAGCAAATAAGGGGTCAGGAATGCTGCGCGCTGGCATTCCCCGCCTGGAAGCGTTGTTGTCCCAGCCTCAAATGGGTCAGGACGCTGCTGCTCTTCACGTTGCATCACCCCAATTTTGCGTTTCGAGGGGGGAAGCTTCGCTGCCGCCGTGCTGAGTCGCTAGAACTGGGCCTGACACCCCCAATTTTGGCAGCAGGGTGCCGGTCAGGACGCCTCGCGCCGCCAAAATTTGCTCTCCTGGGACCGAGCGGCGGCTGCGGGACACGGGGACGGCTCCAGCAAACCTCAGGGGGTGGCACCGGGCAGGGCAAAGCTCCCCGAGTGTTCCAGCACTTTCCCTGGGGCTGCGTTATCAGCAGCGTTTTACAGCGGCAGCTCGGTTCGCCCTGCGGACTCGCGCTTTGGCCGCGGGGACGGCGACAGCTCGGCCCAGGCCAAAAGCAGAGCGAGTGCCGGGTGAGTAATGCGGCAAAAATGGGCCTGGGAGAGCCGCGCCGGTCCGGCTGCCAGCCTCCTGAACAGGGCAGGGAGCGGAGGAGAAGCCGCTGCGGGGTTTGCGCAGTGAGAGCTGCGCTCGCGAGGGGCCGGGGAGGTCCCTGGAGGGGACCCCGCGGGGGTGAAGGGAAAGGCGGCGTCCAGGACTCCGACCCAGCTGGGATGGGAAACGTTCCCGGCACCCTTCTGGCCGTGGGGGCTGCTTCGGTGCCCGACGGGGAGGCGTTAGTCCCACAAACTCCCGGTGCCGGGTGCGGGGACCGAAGCCTTCCCTCCCGGCCACCCCCTGTGCTCGGGCTCCTGGCCGGGGTTATTCCCTCTTGGCCTCGTCCCCGCTGCCTGGGGACGGGCATGCGGTCGCGGCAGCGCCTCGTTTCTCAGAGGTGCCCCCGTACAGGCCCCGTTTGCGAAGCCTCCGTTCTCACGAGGGGGGTCTCCGAGCCGCGCCGCCTTGCCCAATTTCTAAAACTCTTTTCATTTCTCTTCCAACAGGAACTCGTGTGAGGCTACGGGACAAAGATGTTTAACTTAAGGACTTGTGCAGCAAAGCTGAGGCCGTTGACGGCCTCTCAGACTGTTAAGACAATTTCCCAACACAGGCTGGCAGCACCCAGGACGTTTCAGCGGATCCGGTGCTACAGCGCACCGGTGGCTGCCGAGCCCTTTTTGAGCGGGACTAGTTCAAACTATGTGGAGGAAATGTACTATGCCTGGCTGGAAAACCCCAAAAGCGTCCACAAGGTAAGGAGCAACCCCGCCAGGAGCCTGCCTGCGCTTCGCTCTGCGTGTGTGTGTGGCCGCTGAGCTCAGGTAAGTGCGAGCGGCCCCAGGAGGATTGCAGCCGGAGCCGGACGGTCGCGGACGTTCCCAACGCCAGCGGCAGCAGTTCCCCGAGCGAGAGGAGCGAGAGGCTTCCGCCTTCGGGAGCGAGCACCCCGCGCTTCTGCACGCGGCCGGCGTGGAGCTCGCCGCGCCCCGGATCACGAGTGGACGCGAGGAACGGCTGCGCTCCCTCGGCCGAGCTCCCGATGCGTTGCGTTTACGGCTTGGTTGATCGGGAGGGTTTATCCTGAGGGGAGGGCGTTCTCCACGTCTTGGCCGGTTTCCTTTTCGCTGTGTGCTTGGAGGGGGCGTCGGGTGTTAGGGCAGGCTGTGCCACGCCGCCCGGGGCTGCTGCGGAAAGGCCGGGGGGAGGCTGCGGGGCCGGAGGTGTTCCCCCCAGCTGCTCCCAAATTGCCAACCTGAAAAACCAACTGAGATTTCTGCACACGCCGGCCGTCCCTGTCCCGCACGTCTAGGGCTGTATTTCACGGCCGCGTGTCCGTGCGTGGGGCTGCAGGGCTTGCGAGGCTCTCCGAAACCAGGTTCGAAACGTGGTTCCCCCTCTCTGTTTCACAAGGGAAACGTTACCACCGTCACTAAGTTTCGACATGAGCCACCTAATTCTTCAGAGGGCTTCATGCATGCTCTGATGGAGAGCACGACGTGCTCCGAGGGCGGCTCTACGTGTCGTGTCAGGGGCACCGATCCCATGCGCCCAAAGCACGCGGCCGGGAGGCTAATTGCTGCCACAGAGGTCTCGAGGTAGGCTCCAAGCCAGGTTTTCACGGCCAAAGTCCACTTCGTGCTTCCTTCTAGGTACGTGGGTGGCTGAGCCAAGCGATACGGGCTCGGGAAGCACGAAAAGCCTCGGTTTGGGTTGTGCCACTTGTCAAACGGGGACTTGAAAGCTGCTGAGGGCACGCTCCTGGCCCTGGCGTGCTGCAGAGGTGGGATGTCGCGTGTAAGCCTCAACGCTTTGAGGAGGTGCTTCGGTCCTCGCGCGTGCTCATGCGAAGAAATGGCAGAATAACTGAGGTTGGAAGGAGCCTCTGGAGCCTCCCCTGCCCGGCTTCGGAGGTGAACCAGCCCCAGGAGGAGGAATTAGCCCCAGGACCGGGTTAGGGATCCGGACGAGGAGGATGCGCTGCTTTCTGAGCACGGCCGGGCTGGCGCCTGCCCCAGCACCGCATCCACATTCAGTTCCTCAAGCACTCAGAGGGAAGAAAAGGTTGGGGTTTTGTGTTTTCAGTGCTGGTGTGGCGGTGCTGGGGTTCCCCTCCCCTTCAGGCACAAAGGAGCAAAGGCTGCTCTTGTGTTTCTTCGTGGGCAGAGCGGGCTCCCTGTGCCCCACGGCTCGGCTTCGACACGGGGCCGGCGGCTCCGAGGGAGGAAGCCAGAGCCCTGCCGAGGTGCCGGAGCCTCCTCCTCGGGGTCTTGGCACCCGGCCGGACGCGGTGCAGGGCTCTGGGTGGCCCTGCTGGAGCCGGGTGGCACCAGAGGGGCCCGGAGGTGCCCCCAGCCCCACCACCCCTTGTTTCCGTGCTTCCGACCCCCGGGCACGCCGCTCGCGAACCCCCCGGGGCCTCGTGGCGAGGAACCATCGGCGGGTGGGGTTTCCAAAAACACCCGGCTGCTGCAACAGCGCCTGCAGCTTATCTGCTGACGGCAGAAACCCGCCGCCGGTTTCCCCACGCCTGCTGCTCTCGGCGGGGCTGCCGGAGGCCGGGGAAGAGCCGGGATTTCTGCGCTTGGGTCAGCAGAAACCTGCCGTGACGGTGCCTCCGGGCGCCTGGGCCAGATGAGTTCACTTCCTCCCGGCGGCGTCCGGTAGCCGAGATTGCAAAACGCGTTCAAATGTGGCTTTAGCGTAAGGAAGGCTCGTGGAAAAAGCGGTGCGGGCTTGTTTTTTTTCCCCTCTTTCTGCCCTTCAGCTGAACTCCCGCTTCCTGTCGGAGCTTTGCTGGAGCGCGGCGAGCAAACGGAGCTGAGCCGAGGAAGGAGGAGAGGAGGGCAGGGGGGATGAGGTCGCTTCCAGCGGCCGTCACGGCGGCTCCTGGAGCCTTCCTGGCGCTTTGCGGCCCGGTGCTCGGCTCCACGCGTGCTCCCAAATCAGCCTGGGCTGCCCGCGTTTGCTGGGAGCCTCGCTTGGGACTTGGAGACGTTTGGGTTTCGTCGCGAATCTTCGGAGGTGAGCGAGGGAACGGCGAGCCCTCGTGCGTCGGGCAGGGACGCGGCTGCTGTCCTCCCCCCGGCGACGTGGGCAGCGCTGCTGTCAGCAAAGGGCGCGACACAAATTCGGTTCGGGCTTCTCTTCCAGCCTCGAGCAAAGCCAGGAGCTCCGAATCCGCTTCTTGTTCATTCAGGCTGGAAGGGACCTGAGAAGATCGTCAGGCCCGGCCCGAAGAGGCCGGCGGGACGAGGCTGTCTGCCGCCCTGCCCCGTCACATCTCGTCCTGTGAAAAATGCCTTCCAGCGAGACCAAACCTCGCTCAGTGCCGGGCGAAGGCCGCGGGGAGCGGTGCTGGAGGCTTTGCCCTGCTCTCCCTGCGGGAAGCCACCCGGGCCGTGCCCCGGTCCCTTCTCGAAGGCCACCAGCAGCCGCTTGGCGTCGTCAGCCGCTTCTCAAGGGGCTGGATCCTGCACGATCCTGCTGGATCCGTGGGCTGCTGCCGGCCGATCCCTCACAGGGACGTCCCCACCGGGAGCCTCTGCCTTCCTCTTGCCGTGCACGTGTCTCCGAACCCTTTCCTTGTTGTTCTCGATGGCTTTGGACAATTTTCAGTTCTACCCGAGCCCGCGCCTTCCTGAGCGCGTCTCCGCACGCCCTCAAGGCTCTTCTCGTCCTTGGTGGGTGTTTGGCCGCGTTTCCGGAGCCGGTGAGCTGCTTTTTTTGCTCTCGAGCACACCAAAAGGCCACTGCCAAGCCAGGGAGGTCTCTTGTCCTCGCCTTCCTCCTTTCCCTTGGCAGTTGGGCTGCCAGGAGGCTGCTCTGGAGCACTCAGCAGCTCCTTTGCCCCCCGTGGATGCTCCCCATGCGGCTGGGCTGTGAGCACATTGCCGTGGGCACTTCTAAAATCCAGGCTCTTCGTCCTGCCGCTGCTCTTCAGCATCCCCAGGTTTTGTTCGTGGCGTCGGTCGGGATGGGGAGGTCAGCGGCAGATCCGCCTCGGCGGCGATGCCTCCAGCGCAACCCTGAGCCATCTGGCGGAGCTTTTGGGGCGTCCGTGGCTCCGGGGGGTGCTTCCAGCTCCTCCTCTTCCCTTCCTGTCTTCTTGGAGGAGCTCGAAGCTCCTCCAGCCGGGCAGGGCTGTTGGCAGGGCGGCCGGTGGAAATCCGTCGAGCTGAAATCCACCAGACCCGGTGGAATCGGGAAGAGCCGGGTTTCACTTGGCGAGCTGCATTCGGGGCCACGGTTTGCGTCCTGCTCCCCCAGTCCCTGCAGAGCCTCGAGGAGGGAGCAGACAGCAGCGACGGCACGAGGAGGGCGAGCAGGAGGTCGGAAGGAGAGCACAGCACCCCTCGGCTTTATCACCGCCGGCACTTCAGCCAAAGTCCTCGCTGCGATAACGGCGTCGACAGCACCGGGCTTCGGCTGCTGCCGTGCGGGGCCGCGAGCTCCTCCGTCCCAGCCGGCAGCCCCGAGCCGACCCGTGCCGGGGGCGCACGTGCGTGATTTGCATCTGTCTTGTAAAACACCCAGCTCGAAAGCACGTTAGGAACTTGCAGCCTGATGGCTTTATGGCACGTATCGAGGCCGGGGGCGCAGCCCGCAGTCCTTCATCATTACGTCGGGCAATAAAGCGCTGGGTGAAAGTACCCGAGCTGACTCAGCCGGCGCCGCAGCCGGGCTCGGGTGTCCCGCACGGAGCAGGATGCGTCCCAGGGGTCACAGTGCCGGAACCGACGGGGTCACGCTGCCTTTAACTCCGGGATAAAGCGAACGTCTCTGTGCTTCAGCGCGTGATTCCTTACACACCTCGACGGCAGGGCCTGGAAAACCGCCGTGCTTCCAAAAACGAGCTCCGGAGACCTGCCCGCGTCCCACCTGGCTCGGCTGCGGGCAGAAACCTTTCCCGGCCTCTTTCCCCCCCTCGCTGGTAGCAGATGCTCCCTTTCCCTCGCCCGGCTTGGTCTGGAGGCTGTTTAATGGCCTGGAAAACAGCGGCGAGGCCGATTCCTGCCCGCACCACGGGGCCACGGGAGGACACGGCCTCTCCGCGGGAGGCTGAGCGCCGCGGGGCCACCCGCCGCCTTCCCTTTGAGCCTGGGGAAGGGCCGCGGAGGCCGGCTCCTCTTTGGTGAGCCTCGGGAGCTTTGGTCGCTCCGGGGCCGGGAGGAAGGATGGAGCAGAAGGCAGCCTCTCTCTTTGCTCATTGTGATTTCCTTCGGCAGAAAACAATCGGAGCGCGGTCAGGTGCTGGCGGTGTTTGCTTTTCTTTACTTTTTTTTCCTTTTTCCTTTTGGGGGAAATCAGTTAGATGCATACCAGCCCCGGCGCCGAATTTTTCCAGTTTTTATTTGTGTTCCCTCAGCGTGACCCGCTTCTAAATTTACTCCCCTTGTGCAGCCACGTGCTGGGACGTCCGCGGCGGCTGGAAATAGCTCCCGGGCATGTGACGGCCGGAGCCGCTTGCAAAGGTTAGGCTGCAGCTCGGGTGCCCGGTCAGCCTGGTAGCGGGGTGAAAAAGCTCCTTTTTGGTCAACAGAAGCCAGGCACCGCTGCCCGACGGACCCAGGGCCGATTTTCCCGGTCCTGGTACCAGCGGCTGCCTGCGGTCCCGCGGGGTTATCTCCGTGCCTTCCCAAAAGCTGACAAAAAGCAGCAGGGACGAGCTTGTCCTGATGAGGCTGTGCTGAAATGTCTGCTTCAGGTCTTCACCGTCACCCTACCTGGGCCTGCAGAGGCGCAGAACTCGGCTCTCTGCTCTTGCCACGTCCAGCGCAGCCTCCCCAAACGGCCGGCCTCGTCTTTGGCCCGGGACGCTTCGGGGCTCTTCAGGCAGAGCTGGATAACTAGCAGGAAGTTAAATCTGCTTTCCCTAATTTTTGATGTTAGCTATTCAGAAAAACACCTCCCCGAGCCTTGGGGGGCGTAGAACGACCGATTTCTACCGCCGGTCTCGCGTACCGAGCGCCGTTTGGTCCCGTCCCGCGCTTCCTGCCCTTTGAAAGACGCCGCTGTGACACATCCCTGAGGTTTTCCACGGGGGCCGCGTGCTCCAAGCCTGCTGCGGCGAGGAAAGCCGTGCTCGTTTTCCTGTAGCTGCCAGAAAAGTCAGCTTCGGGGCCTGGAGAGCTCGGCACCGCGCTCCCTCGGCTGCTGGAAGGACGGGGAGAGGCGGAGAAGGGGCGGAAAAAGCCGGGGCCGAGCCGCTCGGCGTTGGAGGCTGCCAGCCCCACGGCCGTCCTGCTGGAGCTCGGTCCCCCCTGCTTTTGTGTCACTCGAGGCAGCACCACCTCGTCGGGACAGCACGCTTTCTCCTCCGGTCCTGCACCTCCTTAACGTGCAGTTTCCCCCAGCAAGGCCGTAGCTGTGCCTGCGTGCTCCGTGCTGTTTGGGTGCAGCTGGGGTGGGCTTGGACCCCCGTCCCAAGCCTGCAGCCTGCCTCTGGAGCCGCCGTGGCCCTGAGCTGAGGCTCCTGTGACCGCCATGTCCCGTAGGGTGGCTGCGCTGTGCGTGCTGAACCTGTCGCCTCTCTTTTTTTCCTAGTCGTGGGACATCTTCTTCCGCAACGCCAACGCCGGAGCTGCTCCAGGCACCGCTTACCAAAGCCCCCCCCCGCTGAGCAGCAGCCTTTCCGCACTGTCACAAGCACAGTTCCTGGTTCAAGCACAGCCCAACGTAGACAAGCTGGTGGAAGACCACCTCGCCGTGCAATCTCTCATCAGGGCATACCAGGTAAGACGGTCGCGTCGCGCACGGTTTGCCCTTGGCAGCTCCCCCGGCGGCTTCGTGCTCGATGCATGGCGGGCTCCGCGTGCGCACCGCGGGCTTTTAACATCTGCTGACCTCCCGGGGCAGATGCTCAGCCGATGGCTCTCTAGACGATGGGAAGATTAAAGCCATTGTCCCCCGAACCGAGCGGTCGCTCGCGGCGCGGGAGCTGCGGGAGGGGGCCCCGTTCCCACGCCGGGGTTGGGGTGTGAGCGCCGCGCTGCGCTTCCGCCTCCCGCCTCGCTCAGAAGCAGCGTGGGACGGCCGTCCTGCTCCCCGTGGCTCAAGCGACAGAACTTCCCAGGTCCCAAAATAGAAGCTCAGGAAACGTTTCCTCGCGATGTGCTAAGTGGGAGAAGGCTGCGGCGGCGCCGCCGGACCGAAGCTCGGACCGACGCTGCCAAAATCAACGTCTCGGGAGAAGCGAGTTCCGAGCAGAAAGGAAACATCCGCCGGCCGAAGGAGCAGCGTGTGCCCGAGTGACGTGGCCAGTGTTTTACTCGGGAGGGCACGGAGCTGTGTTTCCACGCCTGTTCTTTCACCTGTGGCTGCAGGCCGGTTTGCCCAGAGCGGGTTTTGCTGGGGGCTGCGGTGGGAAGATGGCAAACCCAGCCGCGGTGGAGGTGAGCTTAGCTCTGCCGTGCCCGTGTCACCTGCTGTAAAGAAGCACTCGCTGAGGCCAGGATCCTGCTCGGGTATCGGAAAAACCCAAGGTGCCGGGCCACAGGTGGAGTCCAAAGCTCTGCCCAGCCTGCGCCCTGCTGGCCCGAAGAAGGCGCCCCAGCCCTGCTCGCCTCCGCACCCGCGTCCTGCTGGGGCATTTCTTGGGCACAGTGCAGCCAGGGCTTGTTGGCGAGGACCTGCGCCGTGCCTCCCGGCCGCTGCTGTGGGAGGTGACCGCCCTGCTGGCTCTTGCCAGCCTTGAACCCTGGGCGAGTGGTTTCTAAGTGCCGTGCGTCGCCTGCTGGCTCAGCGAGCAGGGGGATGCTGCGATAAATCAAGCGGTGTGCTTGGAGGCACCAACCCCGACCAGCAATTTGAACCCCAAATCCTCCATCTCTTCTGCGTTCCCTCTGCTCCTCGGTCTCTGAAATGGCGCTGCTGGGAGGTGGTTGCTCTTGGCCTCTTTTTTTCTAACCCACGTTGAGAAATGTGCCTCCGGTCCCGCACCGCTGCCACCGTACGGCTGCAGCCGCCGTGGCTGTGAGCTGGAGGGGAAGCTGAGCGTGGTGTGTGGAGGTGGGCGAGAGCAGGAGGCCCTGCCGGTGCCGGGTAACCTCCTAAAACACCAGGCACTTAATTTCTGAAACTGGATCGAGCCGGAGCGTCTGTGCAGTTAGAGGTGAGCCGTGCTTCGTGGTAGCACCAGCGCTGGCTTGTTCCTTAATTGTAGCAGTGCTTACGTGCCCCATTCATCATTCCCTTTGAAATAACCGGCGTGGTCTTGTTCCCAGCTGGGGAAAACAATCTGCCTTTGTGTCCCTGTAACGAGGGCGGCCGTGCCACCCACCCGGCGGCACCTCTGCTCCCACGGCTGCCGCCGACGCTCCGCGTGGCAGCGCCCGGCGACCTGGCATGTGGGGAATGAAAAGAAGCCTGGCTCCTGCTGGGAAGAAACCTCCTCCTTGTTCCCACACGGATTTGGGGTTCGCTGCATGCCGCTGAGCCCATCTCCGGAGGAGTCACCGAGCGCTCCTCGCCTCGCCCCCGCTCGCCAGCCCTGCTCCCAGCCAGGGCACCCGGTCCCAAACGGCCGCCCCACGGATGTGGGAGCAGCGTAGCGAGCTCGTGTCCTGCCCCCGAGCTTCGGGATGGTCCTCGTGCTCTGCTGCAAGTCAGATGAGCAAATAAACGCCTCCCCGGGCGAGCTTCACACGTGGCAGAGAGCCTGTGGGGACCCGTGCTCGGTCAGCTGCTTGCCGTACAGTTAGTGGCTCCTTTCAGGCTTCCTGGCTGGTGAAACCACAAAAAGCCTTCCCAAGAAGCCTGTTGGGACAGCCAGATACGAGCGACTCTGGTAGATAGCATTAGGATGCCTGTTTTATACGAGAGGCTTCTTGATACCTTTGCGCACGAGTGATTCCCGTAGCTGGAAACTGTCCTGACGGTGAGCGGCGCCACGCAGTTTTTGGGGAATCCACACCAGGAGCGGAGCGGAGCCTGGATGCTTCAAGAGCCAGAGCTGTAAAGGAGCAGGACCTCAGTTTCCTCAGACTGTGGCAAAGAGGTTAGGTCTGAGATGGAATAAAAAGCAATAT
Source organism: Nettapus auritus (assembly GCA_011076525.1). NCBI lineage: Eukaryota > Metazoa > Chordata > Aves > Anseriformes > Anatidae > Nettapus > Nettapus auritus. The sequence goes on along the minus strand of CM021786.1, from coordinate 1,225,055 downwards.
CTGCAGCTCCAGGCGTCTGCCATGCAGGAGGTAGTGCCCTGCTGGGAGGGCAGCAGTAAGGACTGAAAATAAGGGCGGTAAGGATTGAAAATAAGGGCGGTAAGGACTGAAAATAAGGGCGGTAAGGACTGAAAATAAGGGCGGTAAGGATTGAAAATAAGGGCAGTAAGGATTGAAAATAAGGGCGGTAAGGATTGAAAACACAGCCTGGGCAGCACTGGGAGCGCCGAGGAGGCTGACGAGGATGGGACTTGTGGTTGGAAGAGCACAGCCACGGCTGCTGAGCATCAGCCTGGGACAAATGCTGGGCCCCGTGCATCTCCCTGGAGAGGAAGCAAGACGTAGAGCCCGTCCGTGGCCGGCACCCCCCTGAGGTCTCCAGCAGCACCTCCCCGGCCACAGCTCTCCTGTGCCCGAAGCCCCTTCTGCAGCCCCCTGCGTGACAGTGATGTGCACGGACCCAGCCCTGGAGGAACTCCGAGTCAACCAGTTGCCTCTCGTTACTCTCTGCGGCTCCTGATGCAGGCACGGATTTTAATTTGAAAAATCAGGCTCTGGAGCTTTAAAGGGAAGGAGCAGTGTGGAGTTGTCACCGTCGTCACCAGGAGGTGCTTGGGGTGGAAGTCAGACGAGCTCTGGGAAGTCCGGCGGCCCCCTGCTCCGGGGGGGACCCCCCCTGCGCCCCAAAAATCAGAGAGGGGTTGGGTGGGTGGCACCCGTACCTGGTGCGGAGTGCTGCGGGGTTCTCCCTCGTGCAGAGCTACGCTGAGCAGCTGCTCCAGGCTTCGTTCGGAGCCACAAACTGGTAGCCGTGCGGCGGCAAGGCTTGCAGAGCTGTGCCAGGCGTGCTGGGAGGGTGGCCGGGTCCCTCCTGTCCAGCAGCTGTGCCGAAAATGCGAAGGGGGGAACCGCATGGCTTTCTGGAGTTTTCTCTTTTAAGGAATGCCTCTTCAACTAACTTGTTTTTTAATGACTAATCTGTGTTGTTGCTTCCAGGTCAGGGGCCATCACATTGCAAAGCTTGATCCTCTCGGCATTAGTTGTGTAAATTTTGATGATGCACCCGTAACTGTTTCGCCAAACGTCGGTGAGAATTGCTCTGCAAATTAATTCTAATGTAATTTAACTTTTTTACCCCTCCCCTCTTTTGTTTTTCTCCCTTTCTCCTGTCCCTCTTGGTATCTGTTCTCCTCTCCATTCCTGGCCCATTTCATAGATTCGAGGGCATCATGTAGCACAACTCGACCCACTGGGCATCTTGGATGCGGACCTGGACTCGTCCGTTCCGGCCGATATTATCTCATCCACAGACAAACTGGGTGAGGGCTTCGAGAGCAGTCAGTGCTGCATCGCTTGAGCTCCTCTCTCTTTCATGGCTTCGTAGGTAGAGCGCTTCACCCCTGCGGAGGGAAGCTCTTAGGTTTCCTTCGTGATGATCACTCTAAATTTACTCCGGGAGCGCGCAGCGGCGGAGCAGCTCTGCCCCCCTCCGGCTGTCCCAGCCGGCGTGCGCCCAGCCGAGCGAATTAACTCGCCTTGCCGCGGGATTAACTCATCCCGTGGGGGAAGCCGTGGCATCTTCTGGAAACGGCAAGCGGCCAGGAGGTTTTGTGTCAGGGAGAGCGCGAGCTCTGCCACCTCCTGCTGTCCTCGTAGGGCCCCGCCGGCAGGCGCTGAGCGCCGGGGAGCACGAGCTGGCCTGGTCCACACCGGGCTGACGCTGCCAAGAGAAGCGTCCCGGCGTGCCCCTGGGCGATGCCCAGCCTTCCCCTGCTCCCAGCTCGCTGCAGCCCCTTCAAGTCAGCGCGTTGCCCCTTTTTCCCCCAAGACCGAGCTATGAGAACCCGCCGGTGATCATGACGAGGAAGCTTTGGGACGCGTTCCCGCACAAGTAGGGGGGTGGAAATTGCGGTGCCTGGAGTGAAAGACGCGCGTGTGCTGCGCGGGAGCGTGTGTGTGGTGCCGAGGACGTGGACCCTAATCCGAAAGCGCTTAACCTCAGCCCTCTGAGCGAGCTTCAGGCGTGATCTCCGCGGCACGCCGCCGTTCTTCCAGCTGGAGCAGGGGCGCTGAGCTCTCACCTCGCTGGTGCTTTCCGGGGGTTGGACCCCGGTGCTGCGAGCACTCCTAGAGGCATGCTTCTAACCTAGCGTAGAGCCGCGGTAACGATCACTAACCCGCACAACGCAGCAGCTGATGGGAGCACGCGGCGCGTGGGATGCCCGCGGTCGCTCGTCCGGAGCTCCTGGCACCCGGCTGGGGGCGGATGGGGCAGGAGGAACCTTCCCCAAAACCAACTTCTGGGGTGCAGGAGCGTGCTGCCACGGCCCGGTGACCCAGCCGAGCAACGTTTCGGTTCCAGGAGCTGCTGTAGCAGAGGCCGGGCTCGTGTGGTTGTCACCTGTGGCCTGGTCAGAAGCGTGCTGAATTTCTTATGGGATTACCTGTGTGTGTCCAGGTTTGGGCTGGGAAAGAGTTAATTTTCTTCCTAGTAGCTGGGATTGGTAGAGAAGGGTTCGGATTTTGTCGTCGCAGCCGGTGGGATAAGGGGAAGCTGCTTCTCCCCGAGGTCTGACCTGCTGCCAGAGCGGGGCTGAGCCCCAGGAGCCGGCGGCTGGGGCAGGAGCGAGCCCCGTGTCGGGGGCTGCGACGGGAAGAGGTGGGGGGATGCAGCAGCAGTAGCACCACAAGGGAGGCTTTTAGGGTGAGCAGCCCCCCGGCTGTCCGTCCAAAGCAGGAATCAGAGGAAGGTGAAACCTGCCCGAGGCTTTTCCCCAGGTCCTGCCACGGAGGCGCGCACGCCCTCAGGCATCTGCACGGCTCCGGCTCCGTTTTGTCTCTGGGCTGTAGCTTTTGTCACTGAGTGTCACACCTGCTGGGTGATGCCAAATGCCTTTGTGCTTTCGGGAGAGCTCTGCCTGCTTTCTTTCCCCCCTCGGCAGGAATTTGGGCTCAGCTCCTGCCCGCTGTGGGCTCAGATCCCCTTGTGTCAGCGGCTGAGCGCAGCCGTCAGGCCTGATCCAGCCGGGGCTGCTCCTGCCCTGCAGCCCTCTCTATGCTAGCAGCAGCACCACAGCGGTGACAAAACCTGGGTAAAGTGATACCAGTCTCGTTTTTCCCACTCCCCCGGGGTGCGTGGCCGTGAGCCCTGCGGCGTGCCGCAGCTGGAGGTGTTCGGCATCGCTGCTCCGGAGGCATTAGCCGGGAGAGAATCTCAGCCCGAGATCTCTGCGTCTGAGCCGGGCGTTAATTTTAATTCCTTCATGCCTTTCTTTCTAAGACCTGTCACGGCGGTTCCTGGCGTTGATTTAATTGCCGAGAACGCGTGAATTCGTAGGAAATAATGAGTCCAGGCAGCGAGCCGTGCCACTGGTACCAGCTGCTGGTTCGCGCTGGGTCCCCGCAGCCGGCAGGACCCCGGGTTGAGGTGGCTGTGTGTGACCACAGGAGGCTTTTTGTCTTTGCGTAACGATTATTTGGTGCTGAACAGGCTTTCTGCTGGTAGCAGGAGGGCCGAGGAAAAGCTCATCTGACTGATCTCAGAAGAAAACCGGCCAACGTAGCTCGCAGGCGATGCGGAGCGCAGCAGAGGGAGCGGGTGCTGGTGGGGAGCCGGGGCAGGCGGGGGATGCGCGGACCCTGGGGACATGGGGACCAGGGGCCGGGAGGGAGAGCTGCGCCAACGCTGCCCTGCAAAGCGTGGCCAAGCCCAGCCCAGCAGCAGATTCCACGGGGCTCGACATGGGACTTTTCCCTTAATTGGCAACAGCCTCCCGCGCTGCCGAGCGCTGCTCTTTTCCCCTGTGGGAGCCGCACGGAGCCGCGCTGGCCTCAAAACCCTGAGCGAGCGGCAGCCCCCTGCCGTCAGCCCTCGGGGGGCAAGAGGTGGGCACCGCGGTGTTGCGAAGCCGCTGGGCAGGGTGTCTGTCCCTGGGTTGCCTCACTGGGGATGCCTAAAACGCTGCCCCCGGGTGGCATTTCCCACTCGCAGCCCCAAAACCTCTCTGAAGGGGCAGGAAGCAGCTGGCTGGAGCTGATTTCAGCAGTCAGGAGGAGAAGCAGAGATTTTCTGGATGGTGCCTAGGGCCTGGCGTAGCCCGCTTGTTTGCAGAGAAAGCCAATTTCTAAGCAAATCCCGCTGGCTTTTTGCTTTGAAAGGGTATTTCCTAACGCTTGGGCTGCAGTTAATTTACAGAGCAGCTAATAACGGGAATGTTTTTTAAACTTGCCCTCGAAACAATCTCGTTTCCTCTTTCTGTGCAGAGAAATCCTTAAAGGTCAGCTTTTGTGGTGGGAGCTGTGGTGCTAACAGCTTAAACTGTGGCCGGGCAGTGCTGTAAATCAAAGGAGTTGCATGGCTAATCTCTGAAATTGATCTTTCTTCTCAATTGCCTTTTGTTTAGCGACTTGCTTTTGTCTGTTTTGGAAGCTCTCTTTGGATTAAGCAGTGTGACCTTTGGAGAAAATGCCAGGGTGAGAAAGCCAGCCCCAGGGCACGCGGTGAGGCTGGCGCTCCGGCACCCGGGATTAACCGAGTGGTAGGGCTGGAGTGCCAAATTCCTCTTCCCTTTCTTGTGTTTTATTTTATTTATTTTTTAAACGTCTCATCTCGGTCTTCTACCGCAGCTGGTCCGGCATGGTAAGTGGTGTAGGACGGAACCGCCGGGATTACTGCAGGAACTCGAGACGGCCCAGGGAATACCTTAGCACTGAAATCCAGTTGTGTGTGCGAGGCGGCGTGCGTCTGAGTGTGTCTGCCTGTCCGTGCAGGGCGTGTTAGGCTTGGTTCGGCTGTGCCCCCAAATCCTCTGCCTCCCACGGAGCTGCTCCGTGCGTTTGGCCAGGACAGGAGCCAGCGGGAGGGCAGGTTCCTCGCCGGGGTCCGCCGTGGTGCAGGGCTCATCCCCCAGCTCGGGAAGAGCCCCTGCAGGGAGCTGGGCCGGGAGCAAACGCCTCTGAGCTCTGCTTCCCCCCGCATCCCGCAGGAGGTCCCCGCAGCCACGAGCAGCTCAGTGCCCCCCACCACCCGTGGGGCGCTCCCTGGCCCTGGGCGGCCTGCGGCGCCCCTCGGCAAGTGGGCAGTCAGCACCTCTCCCACCTCGAGACTCCCAAAAAACACCTCCCATCCGTGTAATTCCCTCCCCACCGACCAAAGGGGAACCATTCCCAAAGCCTTTCTCGTAGCCCCGGGTGAGATTGAGGCCCTCGGCCGCCTAACGCAGCCGGGGAGCGGAGCCCCGGTGCCGCGTCCCCGTGCTGAGCATGCTCGCAGCCCGCTTGAGCACCCTCAGCCCTCCGCCTGCTTGCCGCAGCATTTGTCGTCCCTATTAACGGCCCCACGCGCTCCTACAGCGCGGGGGAGAGGCCCTGGGGGACTTCCCACATCCCACATGGTGCACGCGTAGCGGGAGCGGAGGTGCCCGTGCTGGGCACCTCTCGGAGCAGAGCACGGCTGCTGTCTTGGCAGTGACCTTGTAGAGCCCAGCTCCCAGTAGACACCGGTGGAGCGAAACCATCTGCCCTTAGACGAGGAGGCTCCCAGCACCCAAATCCCCTCCGGGCCTCCCCGCTAGCCGCGATAACGCTCCGGGAAGGCGCCTTCCCGCGGCGCTGTGCCACCGTCTTGGGTTTCGCTGCCCCGAAAGAGGAGATCTCAAACCATGCAGCTCGACTGCTACCCAGTGTCTGGTGCCCCTCCTTGCCCTCCGTGCTCTTGCCTCCTGCAAGCGGCTCTCCGAAGACCTTCCAGCGGGATTTCTCTGCCATGTAGCGTGTAGTCATCCTCCATCCCAACCCCTCTGCCCCCGGTGGTTTTGACTGTGTGTGAATTCCGTATTTTTGACTTGTGCTTTCCGTGACTGGCTTTCACGGTTCCAGTTTTTGTTTTTTTTTTTACTAACTTTTGACTGCGTCTCTCTATCTTCTCCCTGCTGCGCCCCCCCTGCCCACCCCAGACCTCGCAGTGTTCAAGGAGCGGCTGAGAGTGTTAACAGTAGGAGGTATGCAAATAATGAGCCTTTAACCCTCGGGAGTGCAGGACTCTCTTTGAATAGGTTATTCTGGGCATGGAGCAGTCACGCCGGTAACGCGGTCCCCTCCCGTGTCGCACCGCTCCTGACTTTTGCAGCCCGTTCAGTTCTGATTTGTCTGGCTAAAAGCCTCGAGCTGGGCGCTTGGTTAGCGACGCTTCACCCATGCCCGAGCTAGAGCCTCGCTGCCCTTTTCCATACTCTGTGTTTGCATGCCTAGCTTGCTAGAGTACCTGTTTTAATTGTCATCGTTAATTCTACGAGGCCTCAATCTCCCTGATGGGTTCAAGACTAGTACAAATCCAAGCTGCCTTTGTGCCCCGTGATTTCCACGTGCTGTGCGCGGGTGACACGCACGGGAAGAGGTGTGTGCAAACCCCTCTTCTGCCTCAAAAGGTTAGTTATTCCATTTGGGGTGCTAAAACGGAGCCTCGCGTTTATTTGGTCTTCTCCACGAGGCTTCCAATCCCCTCCTGAACGGGAACTGCCCTGTTTGGGCCCGGTGAAAATTTGGCAGCTCGTCCCTCGCCTTCCCCCTGCCCGAGACCGCAGTGAGACCGCCCTGATTCTGCCTTGCTGCAGCCGTTGGGAAGGACCGGTCGTCCTCCTCCCCGTGCCTCAGTTTCCCCAAAGGCAAACACGAGCTCCAGCAGGCGCGGAGGGCTCGTGAGTGCCACCGCCGAGTGCCCTGACAGCACACGGGCTTTATCTGCAGCTCCAAAACCCGGTGCTGAGGTCCTGACCCCAGCTGTGCCCCGTTCCTCCTCCTCTCCAGGAGCAGCCCAGCGTGCCGTGAGCGGGCGCGTAGCGAGCTGGCACGTGTAAGCGGGTTTTAGAGCAAACACCATCACCCGGCTCCCAAGGACAGGGGCTGCTCCCGGAGCCGAGGACTGCAAAAGGAGAAGGTTCAGAGAGTTCCCCTAAAGGAGAGCAGCGGGAGCTGGGCGAGCCTCTGCTCGGGTGCCGGCACCACGAAGGAGACGAGCTGCGGAGGCACCGAAACCGCCCCGCGGCCACCGTGGTGCCGAAGCCTGCGGCGCCCGCCCGGCCGTGCCACCCCAAACTGAAGCGAGCAGCGCCGGGCGGCACCGCTCCCGGCTGAGCTATTCAGGAGAGTCCGTGGCAGAGCCCTCGCGCTGACGCCGTTTTCTCTCTCTTGCTTCTCTTCCTCCTCTTCCTCTCCTCGTTTGGGTCTGTTCTAACCGTTCCGTTCTGTTCCCGCTCGCCATTTTTAATTCTGAACGTCTGGTGAAATCCCCGTTTTTGCTCGATGACTCCTGTCACCCCCCCCCCCCGTTCATTTTCTCTCTGCTCTCTTTATAATTCACGGTGTATTTTGCCTTCTTGGGGCTACAAACTTCCCGATTCTGACCCTGGGTTTTAATTACCGGTTTACATGCACATGTATTGCTTTGTGTTTTGTTCCCTGCATTACCTCCCGTAATAACCTTGTGCTCAACGTCTTTTGTTTAATTACTGCTTGGTTTTTATCCACACAAACCTCCTTCATGCTTATTTTTGGTTTTGTGCTGCTTTTTGTCCCCTCCCCGCCTCTCCCCAACACACCTGGTTGCCGTGTGGCTGTGTCCAACCCCCCCCCCCTCCTTTCCTTCTCTCTCTTGCTTTCGCTTCTCCCACCCACGAAAACCCTGCAGGCTTTTACGGGCTGGATGAATCGGACCTCGACAAGGTCTTCCACTTGCCCACCACCACTTTCATCGGAGGAAACGAGTCGGCTCTTCCGCTGCGGGAAATCATCCGCCGCCTGGAGGTAAGGAGCAGGGCAGGACCCGCTGGCGGCCCGCGTGGGGCTGGGCGCAGCGATTGCTCTCCGAAAGTCATTTTTTGACAGTCTCACCCCCGGGGAGAGTCTCCTCTGCCTCCTCCCGCCGCTGTCAGCACGTTCCACGCCGCTCTGCAGAGCGGTGGAGCCCTCCCCGAGCCATCCTCACGCTGCCTGCGGCTGCGCGTGCCGGGGCTGTTCCCCTGGTACCGCCTCGAGCGCTGCCGCAGCATCCCCGCCTGCAGGCTCCGCAGTCCCGCTCCTCTCCTGGCCGCCTGTTCGGGCACGCGCCGTTCGAGCTTTTCAGGCCGGGCTCAGCGCTCGCCCCACGGTAGCCCGGCCGTCTGTGGTCGCCCACGGCTTCATCCTGCGCCGGGGCAGCGCGCTCGGGCTGCCGCAGGCTGAGCCAGCCCCTGACGGCGTAATGCCAGGCGCTTTGAAGCCCGCCTGGCGCAGCTGGGTTTGGTTTTTTTGCTGCTCCAGCCTAACGCAGCAAAACCTGCGAGGGGTTCAGCCACGGCCACGCTGCCCTTTGGGGAGCTCTGACCTGGGGCTGCGGCAGCGGGCACCGCTCCTCTGCCGGCCGTTGCGATGTGCTCCCGGTCAGGCTGCAGTCTCTGCAGAGACAGGTTGACCTTGGAGAAGCAGAGCTGTGTGAACATCTTGGATCAGCTGCAAGGAGAGCGGGCTCCTTCGTTCTGGGAGGTTGCGTTTCGGATTCTCGCCCCGCCGTAACGCGTGGGGTCTAAAAAGGCTCCGAGCCCCTGGGTGCGGTGCTCTCCCTAACCCGTCAGCCTTCCCCAGGGGAGTCCCCAGACTCTGACAGGCAGAGAAGGACCCCAGGGTCCGGGGTTGGGTCCCTCGGGGCGAGCAAACGGGTCAGATTCGTACCGATCGTCCTGCTGAGAGGCCGAAGGGGAGGATGACGGGGCGCTGAGCTGCACGGGGCGCTAAGATCCCGCCCGTGCTGACTTGGAGCGGGGTGGGGACGTGTCGGAGCCCCCGCGGGTGTTTCAGCGGCCTTCCTCTCTCCTGGCGGGGCAGATGGCGTACTGCCAGCACATCGGCGTGGAGTTCATGTTCATCAACGACCTGGAGCAGTGCCAGTGGATACGGCAGAAGTTTGAGACCCCGGGGATCATGCAGTTCACCAACGAAGAGAAGCGCACGCTGCTGGCCAGGCTGGTTCGCTCCACCAGGTACCGTGCCACCCCGAACCCGCATCTCCCGGCTCGAGGGGGCTCGGATTCCCGGATTCCCGGTCGGCCTGCCTGGTTTAATGGGCAGCACTCGTGGCGAGGACGCCTGGCCGCCCGCCGAGGCACGCTGCAGGCGAGCCGAGCCTCCTGGCTGCCCTCCGGGAGCACGCCGAGCCTCCCTGGGCAGGGTCGGCACCTTCCCGCTTTGTTCCCCGGCCGCACGGGGGTTGTTTGCTCCCAGCCGCCAGGCAGCTGCCGTATCCTGACGGCCACCGCCTGAGTCACCTCTCCTTGACGTCATTTGTCGCGGTCCCGCCGGGCCGGGTTAGCGAAGCCGCTCGGCGTGGTGCCGCAGGCGAGCTGGGCTGGCAGGGCTCGCTCAGGTGCTGCTGGCACGGAGCCCGAAAGCACGGATGACGCTGGCTGGAGAGGTCCAAAAATACGATGCCGTGCAGCGGGCTTCAGCTGAGTCGGGGTTGGTGTAGGGTGGGGGAGCTCTGCGGGGGGACCTGGGGTGAGCAGGAGGGCTGGCAGGATGCCGCGTGGTGCCTGCTGGAGCATCGCCTCGTGCTGCGGCTCCCGTGAGGTCCCCGTCTCCTCCCTGGTCCTGCCGTCGGTGGGAGGCCTGGGAGTGATGGCTCTCTCTCCTCGCCTTCCAGGTTCGAGGAGTTCCTCCATCGGAAGTGGTCCTCGGAGAAGCGTTTTGGTCTGGAGGGCTGTGAGGTGCTGATCCCAGCCTTGAAGACCATCATCGATAAGTCGAGTGAGAAGGGAGTGGATTATGTTATCATGGGGATGCCCCACAGGTAACCTGTGCGCCGCCGTGCTTTGGGGACGGGGACGGGGATGGGGACGGGGATGCTCTCGGGGTTCAGTGCTGCAGGACCAGGCTGGTTCTGGGCTGAGCCATCGGCCGACCGCTTGGCTCAAGGACTCAGGCCTCATCAGCTCTCCACTGATCCCAGCGTCCCTGACTTCAGCTTATTTTAAACTCTTCTGGAGAGCGGTGAGAGGCGCAGCGCCCCGAGCAGCAGAGAACTTGCCTTAAGTCACGAGAAATGTGCTCAGCGCAAGGCGCGGGGCTGTGAATCCAAGAGCAGGATTCGGCCTCGCTGTTCTGGGGCGGCTCCGGGGATGCAGGAGGGGTGAAAACGCAGAGCCCTGTGCCCTGGCTGCCCCCTGCAGCCACCCCGAGCGGCTCGGTGTGACGGGGACAGGACGGGGCTGCCTCCCTCGGCTGTCTGCGGGTTGCTGACGGCGGCGTTGCTTTCGCAGAGGGCGTCTGAACGTTCTCGCCAATGTGATCAGGAAGGAGCTGGAGCAGATCTTCTGTCAGTTCGACTCCAAGCTGGAGGCTGCTGACGAGGTGAGTCTCCTCCTCTGCGCCGTTTCCGTAGCAATTTGCAGTCTGTCCCCGTTCAGCCCCTGGAGGCCGTGGCAGCGCAGCGTGAGCTGGATCGCAGGCGGCTGCCAGCTCGCTCCGTGCTGCAGAGATTTCTCCAGCGAGCCCTGGGGCACCGCACGCCCCTGCCACCGAACCCTCGGTGCGTGACCGTCGGTGCCCGGCCTCCGCGGCACAGTCTGCTCCGTCTCCAGCGGAGGCCGGGCTGGTGGCAGCCTCCGCTGGGCGTAAAACGGCTTGGGGGAGATGAGAAGGTGCGAGGAGAGGGCGAGCAGCAGCAGCACGGTGTGCCTGCCCCGGCTGCTGCAGTCACCCCGTCCTGCGTCACCCTGTGGCCTCCCCGGAGGCCCTGAGGCTCCCTCCGCGGTGCTGTGGCTGTGTCACACTTGTGCCCCAAAGCCACGTTCGGCCGGGATGGTTTGGCATTGGGAAAGCTTTACCCTGCTCTGCCCTTTAGATGGGCTTCCAGGGCATCCCGCGTGCCTCAGGAGCTCCACTTTCCCCAGCACTCTTGCCCGGTGCCTTCCCCAGACCCACCTCGCTTGCTTCTTCCCTGGCACCTGGGGACTGCCCAAAACCGGGCTCGATGCCTGCCCGATGTTTGCGTCTATCTTGGTGCTTACAGCAGGCTGCTGCCGCGGCGGGTGCCAGGCCAGCTCCTGGATCCTGCTGCCTTCTGCCATTGCCTTGAGCTCCCAGACGTGGTTTCTGGCAGCAGACGTGGTTTCTGGCAGCAAGGAGCCCACTTTTTGCAGCCCCCGGGGCCCGTGCCACCCTGCCCCGTCCCCGTGGCGTGGCGGTGACTCTCCTCTCCCTCCCCCAGGGCTCCGGTGACGTGAAGTACCACCTGGGGATGTACCACCGGAGGATCAACCGCGTCACCGACAGGAACATCACCCTTTCCCTCGTGGCAAACCCCTCGCACTTGGAGGCAGCCGACCCCGTCGTTCAAGGCAAGACGAAAGCGGAGCAGTTTTACTGCGGGGACACGGAAGGGAAGAAGGTAAATGGTGCCGAGCCCGCTCCCTCGCCGCGATTTGGCACAGGCTGGGTTTGGTGGGGATCCGGTGGATCTTCTCTTTGGTGATAACTTCAGCACGTGACCGGGTGCTCCCAGTCCTCGGGGTGGGCGAGCTGGAGGCAGGAGGGGACGGCCCTGGCGGGGACAGCGGCGTGACACACGCCCAGATGCGAGGGCAGGCCAGCAGTGGGCTGCGGGGGGGTTTATTTGGGAACGCTTTCGCTGCCTGATTCATCGCAAACCTGCCTCTAACGCTCCAGAAGAAGTGGAAGGGTGAGATCAAAAGAACTTCCCTTCCTCCCACGCTGTGAGGGCTGGAATAAAAATAGACGAGCTCTGTCCTCGTCTGACAGGCAGCGTCCTCAGCCAGCCCCCGGGTAAAATATCAAAATAAGAACCGGAGCCGCTGCGAGCTCCTGCCCCTCAGCAGCGAGGATCTCCTGCCGGAATGCCCTCTGTCCTGGGTGAAAGCATGCACGAAAGGTGCATTTTTCTTGGCTTGTCCCAGACAAAGACCTTGTTTTGGGGTGTTTGTGCCTGGGGACGGGACTCGCCTCCCAGCCGATGCCCTCCGGCCACCAGCACGTCACCCGCTGCCCCCTCAGGTGTGTGAGCCCCGCGTGGGGCGTTGAGGCAGGGCAGCCGAGGGTCCCAGCCTCCCCCTGGAATTGCAGCTGACACCGCTCCGATCCTCTGAGAAGGCCTCGGACACGCTCACGAGCTGCTCAGAGACCTTCTGGGGAAGCCCGAGGCTCGGGGGACGAGCCCTGGGCCCCTTCCTGGCGGCCCGCACCTCAGCCCCCCGTCGCCCCGCAGGTGATGTCCATCCTCCTGCACGGAGACGCGGCCTTCGCCGGGCAGGGAATCGTGTACGAGACGTTCCACCTGAGCGACCTGCCCTCCTACACCACGCACGGCACCGTGCACGTCGTGGTGAACAACCAGGTAAGGAGCACATCCCCCGCTGCACGGCGGGCACGGCCCTCGCCCAGGGATTTAATCCCGGTTTTGCTCCCTGGCCAGGCCGGGCGGCGCTGCCAGGGCAGCAGGAGGTGCCCGGGGCCGTGCTCCCCGGTGCCAGCTGAGGACGGGGCCGGGGGAAGCCCCGGCTTAGCCGCCGAGCTTGGCCTGGCACTGCCCGCGTTCACCTGGCGCTGCCCGAGCCGATGAAACGCGCCTGGCTTGGGGCCCGGGGGCTTCCCTCGTGAGCAGCGATCTGCTCGAGGGAACGAGGCTTTCCAAATCCTCACCGCTCCGTCCCCTGTCCCCCTCCGGCCCGCTGCAGATCGGGTTCACCACGGACCCCCGCATGGCTCGCTCCTCGCCGTACCCCACGGACGTGGCCCGCGTGGTGAACGCGCCCATCTTCCACGTCAACGCCGACGACCCGGAGGCCGTGGTGTACGTGTGTAACGTGGCGGCGGAGTGGCGGAGCACCTTCCATAAGGACGTGGTCGTGGATTTGGTAAGAAACGAGCAACGCGTCGTACCGAAGAAACCGGGGTGCGGATTCTGCAAGCTGGGCTTTCTCCCGGGGGCTTTTCCAGCCTTTTTGACCTGTTCACTTAGAGGGGAGGGAAAGGGAGGATGAAAGCAATTTCATGAGGATGTAATAGCACCTGGAGAGGAAAAGCTGTCTCTGCCCTCCTGTCTCCCTGCGTTAAGGAGGACAGGGCCGGTCCCTGCTGGACTCTTCCCAGCGCAGAGCCAGGTGACCGGGCGCCTCCTGAGCCGCGCGTTGCAGGCGGCTCCTTTCAAAGGCTCTTTCCCTCCCGGCAGGTTTGTTACAGGCGCAACGGGCACAACGAGATGGATGAGCCCATGTTCACGCAGCCCCTGATGTACAAACAGATCCGGAAGCAGAAGCCGGTGCTGCAGAAATATGCGGAGCTGTTAATTTCACAGGGGGTGGTAAATCAGCCGGAGTACGAGGTACTGTCACCGGGGGCCCGGGCGGAGAACCGCAGGCGGCGGCTCCCCGGGGCTGGGCAGCGCCGCGGGCTGAAGGATGGGGGGCAGGAGGAGCTGGCAGCACGCAGCCCCTGCGTGAGGGTGCTTCCGTCTTGGCGGCGGAAAGGTTTCGTGGTCCGGGGGGACACGGGGAGGGCTGGGGTGTCCCAACGCCACGCGGGGACCTGCTGCAGCGCCTGGCGAGCTCGGGAGGCAGGGGACAGTCAGGCGTCTGAGCAGCCCCTAAACCTGCCCCAGCTGCTGCGCTGTCCTGCACGAAGCCCCCTTTTTTGGGGGTGCCAGACCTTCAGGGCCCATTCGTGCTCGCGCTCGTCACCTAAAGGTGGCAGAGCTGTGCTACGCTTGGGCGAGCGCCCGCAGCAGCTGGGTGGGGAGCAGAGGCTTGTCCTTGGACTGTGCCAGCCCCGAGCGGCGCAGGAACAGCTCGTTCAGCGATTGCCCCTTGGTCGCTGCAGCACAGCCCCTGCGGTGCCGGGGGGCGGCGGCGGGACCTGCGGGAGCGCCGTGCCTCGTGCGCTCTGCAGCAAGCTCCCTGCACGGCTCCGCCTGGCCCCGGGGACTCGCAGCCCTGCTTTGCAGCACCACGAGCCGAACGCGAGCTGTGGCTTCAGCAGAGACGTTCCCGGGGGCTTGGGGCTCTCCTGCAGCTGTTCTGTGCTCCGAGGTTGAGCTGCGGGGCCTGGGGGTCCACCGCTTGTGGGGGATTTATCGTGCCCGGCTGCAGGGAGCGGCTGTGCCCCCCAGGACCCTTGCAAGCTTGTGCTGAGGCCCCCAGGCTCAGCGCCCTCGTTCAGAACCTCCTCCCTAACGCCTGTCATTCCGCCTCTCAGGAGGAAATTGCCAAGTATGATAAGATATGCGAGGAGGCCCATGCAAGATCCAAGGACGAGAAGATATTGCACATCAAGCACTGGCTGGACTCCCCCTGGCCTGGTAAGTCGCTAGCAACTTTTCGGAGGTCCCTGGCGAGCAGGAGGTCCCTTTTTGGAGATCCCTGGCTCCTCTGAGGCCAGCTGGGGGGCTCCTGGAGCCCTGACAGCTGTGTTGGTGAACGTGCCCTGGTGGGGCCACGGGAGGGTGCTCTGCTGCCGGCGTCCTGGCTGCTGTTAGGGGTGCTGGTGAGCAGAGCTCCCCGCGTGGAGCCGGGCACGGCCCCGCAGCGTTGTGGATCGCTCCCCCTGCCGCAGGTTTCTTCACTCTGGACGGGCAGCCCCGCAGCATGACCTGCCCTTCCACCGGCCTGAACGAGGAGGACTTGACGCACATCGGCCAAGTGGCCAGCTCCGTGCCGGTGGAGGATTTCACTATCCACGGAGGTAGGGGCGTGCTGCAGGCCGTGCCAGGCCGCGCGCTTCCCGAGGGGGAGATGTGGCTGAGGGCTGGAACAACGCCTGGGAGGAGGGGGGGCTGTGACAGCACTCAGACACGCTTATTTGCCGCACCGCCAATCAGTTCCCAAGGGAGCTGAGGTTAAGGGACCGAGGAGCAGCTCCTCGGAGCGGATCCTTCCCTGCAGCCCTGCTTCCTCGTCCCTGTGCCTCCCTCCAGCCCAGGCACATCTCTGCCCGAGGCGTTTGCAGTTTCCCGGTCCGCGGGAGGGCCGTGGGACAGGAGCCTGGTCACCGAGCTCCCTCCTGCTTCTTCTGTCCCCGCAGGTTTGAGCCGTATTCTGAAAACCCGCGGGGAGATGGTGAAGAACAGGACTGTGGACTGGGCCCTGGCGGAGTACATGGCGTTCGGCTCCCTCCTCAAAGAGGGCATCCACATCCGCCTGAGCGGCCAGGACGTCGAGAGGGGGACGTTCAGGTAAAGCAGCGCGTCAGCTCCGCTCAGCCTCGTTAAGGGCAATCGCAGCCTTCTGGAGGGGATCCGAAGTGAGGCGCTCTTTGTCCTGTTTTTTTTTTTGTTTTTGTATTTTTGGGTTTTTTTTTGGCCATTCTGGGCCCTCGTTGGCAAAAGGAGTCCAGGAGAGCGCATCGAGCAGCTGGTGCCACGAGCCGGGAAGGGGAAATTGGCTGGGGCAGAGCCTCGATGAGGCAGCAGCTTGAGTTTGGCGGGGTGAGGACGGAGACGTGCTTTCCTCTCTTCCAGCCATCGCCACCACGTCCTGCACGACCAGAACGTGGACAAGAGGACGTGTATCCCCATGAACCACCTGTGGCCCAACCAGGCTCCCTACACCGTGTGCAACAGCTCCCTGTCCGAGTACGGCGTCCTCGGTGAGCGGGGGGCTCCGTGCCCACCCCGGGGCGATGCAGCATGGGAGGGCTCTGGGAAAACGACCTCCTCCTCCTCCTCTTCCTCCTGCAGGCTTCGAGCTGGGCTTTGCCATGGCCAGCCCCAACGCCCTGGTGCTTTGGGAGGCCCAGTTCGGGGACTTCCACAACACCGCCCAGTGCATTATCGACCAGTTCATCTGTCCCGGCCAGGCCAAGTGGGTGAGGCAGAACGGCATCGTCCTGCTGCTTCCCCACGGCATGGAGGGCATGGTGAGGACCTGGGCACCCCGAGGTGCTGGGCACGAGGCGGAGCAGAGGGCGAGGGCTCAGCTCCTCGTGCCGTGCCTCCACTCCCTGCTTGCCTTCGCCTGCAGGGTCCCGAGCACTCATCCGCCCGCCCGGAGCGATTCTTGCAGATGTGCAACGACGATCCCGACGTCTTCCCTGTGAGTGGCGGCCGTGCCGAGCTCAGCCCGGCCCTCCTGCACATCCCTCATGGGGCTTTCGCTGTGCCCTGGATCTGCCTTAACGCTCGTGGGAGGGAGCAACCCCCGGGGGGGGGCTCTGGGAGGCGTTTTGGTCGCTGGTTGTGCTTGGCAGAGGGGCTGCACCCGGTGCCAAGGCTTGCAGCCTCGCTGGCTCTGTGCCTTTCGGGTCCCCAAAAGTGCTGTGACACTTGGGGAGGGAGTTCCTGGCTGCCCCAGGGCACAAAGATGCAGCCTGCCCAGGTGCTGCGGTCTCCGTGAGCTGTGGGGGGAGCGGGACAGGGCACAAGGGGGCGAGAGGAGAGGCAGGGGCTGCGTGCCGCCGGCCTTCCAGCCGGCCGGAGCGCTGGGGCTAAGAGGCACTCGTGTTTCTGGAAACCCTCTGAACTGTGCTTGTCGAGGCAGAAACTGGACGACTTTGACGTGCGCCAGCTGTACGACTGCAACTGGATCGTCGTGAACTGCTCCACTCCAGCCAACTTCTTCCACGTCCTCCGGCGCCAGATCCTCCTGCCCTTCCGCAAGCCGGTCAGTACCAGCAGGCCTGCGCCCAGCCGAGCCCGCCTGCGCTTTCCGCCTCGCTTCACCCGGCTGGAAGCCAGGGCAGGGCGGCCCCGGGTCCGCAAGGAGCGAGGACCTGGTGCTGCGAGCCGGTCCCCGCGGGCTGGGGTGGCCGCGAGCCCTTCCAGCGCTCGGTGGGCAGGGCAGAGACGTCAGGGCCGGGGGGGCTGACAAATAATCCGGTGCAGCCTTCACCTCCCGGCACTGCGGCCGTGCGGGGGAGGCAGGTCCCTGGCAGCGCTGCAGCCTCTTCCCAGGGGAAATCCAGGCTGGGAAAGCAGGTGGGGGTGGCAGCGCCGAACCTCCTGCGGCGCGGCAGCGAGCGAGGAGCAAATCTCTGCTGGCAGCTCCCGGTCAGAGGCAGGGGAAGGCGGGCAGGACGGGCAGGCTCTGCTCTTTGTTGGCAGGGGAGGCGGCTCTGGCGCGGCTGACGGCCTCGCTCTGCCTCTTCTCCTTCCCCTGCAGCTGATCATCTTCACTCCAAAGTCGCTGCTGCGCCACCCCGAAGCTCGCTCCAGCTTCGATGACATGCTGCCAGGTACGAGGAGCGCGGAGCTGCGGGATGAAGGGTGAAGGGCAGGCACTGGCATGGTGTAAAGTCCTCCTGGCAGCCTCCCCCCGGGGCTCCCGGCCAGCTGTTCTGCCTGAGGCCGAGCAGGGCTCACGCCGGCAGAGGCTGAGGTCCGCAGCCCCCCTCCTGGCTCCGCAGAGCAGGGGCAGCGCTCACCCGAGCTGAGCTCAGGGTGTGCCGGGCTGCGGCCGTGCTCTGAGCTAATTGGAGCCTCCCGTCATTAACGCCATCATTAACGCCGTGTCTGGCGCCCCGGGGCGAGCTGCTGGCTCCGCCGGTTCCTTTCCAGCACCTCCCGAGCCCGTCGGAGCAGCGGGGCTGTGTGTGGCAAGGAAGACCCCCGGCTCGGCTTCCCCAGCCACCACCTCCATCCGGCTTAATCCCTGCCCTCACATCCCTGGGGACGTGGCAAAATAGGGCTGGGGGTGGGATACGGCCGCCTCTCGCCGCCTTTTTGCAGCCGGGAGCCCTGTGGGGTCCCGCGCCGAGGCCCTGCCCTGCAGCCTCACGTTGACCCCAAGCCTCTGCAGTTTCCCTGGCCACGCTCCCCACCGGCACCAGGAGATAAGCGGCTGCCGAGCGGCTCCTCCCCACATTCCTGCCTCCGTCTCCCTTCTCCTTTCTGGCTGAGCCACCCGGATTCGTGGATTTCCCAGGGCCTCCCTTAACGGTGCCGCGTCCCCCCCAGGGCATCGCCGTGCCGCTGACGGTGCCGTTGTGTCCTCGCAGGCACCCATTTCCTCCGCGTCATCCCCGACAGCGGCCCCGCAGCCCAGAACCCCGGGAACGTCAAGCGGGTGCTGTTCTGCACCGGCAAGGTGTACTACGACCTGACGCGGGAGCGCAAGGCCCGGCAGATGGAGGCCGACGTGGCCATCACCAGGGTGGAGCAGGTGAGCCCCCCGGGGCCGCGGCCGTGCTCTGCCCGAGGAGCCGGGGCCGGAGGCCTCCGGGGCGTGAGCGGCAGGAGGAGGTGGGAGATGGGGGTTTGGCGGTGCCGGCCGCGGCCCCCCGCTCACCTCTCCCTCTGCCCCTCCGCAGCTGTCGCCGTTCCCCTTCGACCTCCTGCAGAAGGAGGCGCAGAAGTACCCCAACGCCGAGCTGGTGTGGTGCCAGGAGGAGCACAAGAACCAGGGCTACTACGACTACGTCAAGCCCCGGCTGCGCACCACCATCAACCGCGCCAAGCCCGTGTGGTAAGGACGGGGCCGGGGCCTCGCCGCGAGGCCGTGCCGGGGAGGGGGCCGCCCGCGTCCCCTGACCCCGCCGCCGCCTCCCGCGCAGGTACGCGGGGAGGGAGCCGGCCGCTGCCCCCGCCACGGGCAACAAGAAGACGCACCTGACGGAGCTGCAGCGCCTGCTGGACACAGCCTTCAACCTGGACGCCTTCAAGGACCTGGCCTGAGCCCCTCGCGCGGCCGCAGCAGCATGCTCCCCGCGCCGCCTGTCCCTCGCTCGCCTCCCGTCTCCGTCCTTAACTACAGACCTTGGAAACCAAACGCCCGGCGCCTCCGCTCCTTGTCCGTCCGCCGCGCCGGGGGGAGAGGGGCTGAGAACCCCCACGGCCCCGTGGGGTGCTGGGGAGGGGTTGGGGGCTCCGTCCCCGTGGGGCCGGGGGTTGGGTTCTGCGCGTGGGATGTGCGGCGCAACGGTGGCTCCCTCCCTGTCCCAGTTCCTCCCAGTGTGGGCTGCCCGGAGAGCTGGGGGAGGACGGGGCGACCCCCGGGGACCCCACGTGCGCTGGTGCTGCCCCCCCCAAATAAACGCTGAGCTCCTGGGGCCGACCCCACTCGTCCCCGTCACTCGTGTCCCCAGGGGGTGCGGCGTGCCCCTCACCCACCCGTGTGCTGGCAGCCTCTGACCTCCACCGGCGGCCCCTCCCCCCCCGTGCTGGGGCTGTGCCTCCCCACGCGTGTCATTCCCCCACCCCCACGAGTGTCACAGCCCCCTAGATGTGTCACGTCCCCCCACCCCCTCCCTCTGCCCATATCTCGCTGCGCCCCCGCGCAGCTCAACGCGCGCCCCCCCCACGCCGAACAC
>CM021786.1:1160341-1204774 GCA_011076525.1 Nettapus auritus | reverse complement strand
CCTCAGGCTGGGGCAGGGGTCCCGTGGCTGGGTGGTGTCAGGGGATCCCCCGGTGCTTCTACGGCTCACCCGAGGGGGGTTGGAGATGGGGCGAGGTGGCCGGGTACCGGCATTGCCTGCATCCCGTGGTTCCTGCGGGCTCGTCTCTGTGCACGGTTAAAATCCACTGTGGGGTTTTCTCCCCTTGGAGCCTTCAGACAGCTTTCCCCCCCAAAAGTAAAACAGCTGAGGGCTGATGTTTAGACCCAAACAGACTTTTCCTCTCCCCAAATGAGAGGCGGGTGGTGGCTGAGCCCCATGGAGCTGGGACATGGGAGCCCTGTGGTGCTGGGACACGCATCAGGATGCGGGATGTCGGGACACGCTGCCAGGACACACTGCAACCAGGGCGTGTTAATGGGAAACCCTGAGAGGACACTGGGACCTGCAGCAGGAGGATGGGAAACCCTGGGAGAAGCGATGCTGGGACGCACAGCACCGGGATGCACAGCTCCAGGACACACAGCTCCAGGACACAAAGCACCAGGAAGCACAGCACCGGGACGCACAGTGCCAGGATGCACAGTGCCAGGGCGCACAGCACCACTGGGATTTGTAACCCCACTGGGGTTTGCACCGCCAGGGTTATTGCAGCCCTCGGCCGTGCTGTGCTGGGATCTACAACACTGGGATGTGTGGTGCCGGGATGTGCAGTGCCGGGACACACGACGCTGGGGTGCAGGACACCACGACGCACCGCACCATCCTTGGGGCTTTTCCCCACTTCCCCTTTTCCAAGGAAAACATCTCACCGGGAAGGAGCCCCGTGTGCGGAAGAGGAGAGGAAATCCGCTCATTAAAGCCCCTAATTGGGCATTAGGGGATCCCGCGGTGTTTGCGCCTCCTCCCCGAGCATGCAGGCGAGCCGCTGCCACCGCTGCCACACGGCGCAGTCCCCCCGGGGCCCCCAGCCCCTCGTCTGGCCGCGGGGGCTCGCCTGCCCCGGGGGGGCACAGTCAGACAGGAGGGCTCATTGTGGTCCCGCGGCACCGGCAGGGATGGGGTTAACCCCCCTGGTTTTAATTGGGGGGGGGGCTAACGAGGAACCAGAACTTGCTCTAATCTCTCTGGAATGTGACCGATTTTCAACTATTTTCCTCCTTTTTTTTTTTTTTTTTTTAATAGCTCCAATCTGCTGCTCTCGCGCGGCTCCCGCACGTGGTGGTACAGTGGGAGCCTGTGTCCGCGGCTGGGGCCTGGCTGGGAGGGGGGGGGGGGGGGCTTCATTTTTCCACATTACCACTGAACCGTTCGCCAGCTCCCCCCCTCTTTGTATATTTTGAAAGGGTCCCCCTTCCTCTCCCCTCCCCGGCCTCCTGAAACGGCTTCAAAATGAGAAGCAGCCTTTTATATACGGCCTTTCCCGAGCCGCCGTCCCCCAGCGGCTTCTCCGCTTACAGAATAGACGAGAAAGCCCCCTTTGTGATGGGGGCAGCGGGCAGGGGGTGGCGAGGCGGAGCGAAAGGCGCCCGCCGGGGCCCCGGGGATGCGCGGGGCACCTCCTGCGTCACCCCGGGGACGTCAGGGCACCTCCTGCGTCACCCCGGCACGGTGGCGGGGCACCTCGCGCCTTGGCGCGGTGCGGTTGCGGGGATGGTGGGTGTCCCCTGGGTGCCCCTGGAGTGGTTGGGTGGGAGGGTGCTCAGGGTATATCCCCTGTGTCACCCTGCGTCTGGTTGTGGGGACGTGGGGATGTGTCGTGTGTCACCCCGGCACTGCCGTGGGGGTGTTGGGGCACTTCCTGTGTCACCTGGCTTGGTTGTGGGGATGTTGGGGCACTTCGTGTGTCACCCCAACATGGTTAGGGGGGCATTCGGGCACCTTGTGTGTCATCCCAGTATGGTTGTGGGGATGTTGGGGCACCTCGTTTGTCACCCCAATGTGTTCATGGGGATGTTGGCACACTTTCTGTGTCACCCCAGTATAGTTGTGGGGATGTTGGAGCACCTCATGTGTCACCCCAACATGGTGGTGGGGATGTTGGGGCACCTCCTGTGTCACCAGGCTTGGTTGTGGGAGTGTTGGGGCACCTCATGTATCACCCCAATATTGTTAGAGGGGCGTTGGGGCACCTCGTGTGTCAGTCCAACATGGTTGTGGGGATGTTGGGGTGCTTCATGTGTCACCCAAATGTGTTTGTAGGGATGTTGAGGCACCTCATGCGTCACCCCAACATGGTTAGGGGGGCATTGGGGCACCTCATGTGTCACCCCAACATGGTTGTGTGGATATTGGGGCACCTCGTTTGTCACCCCAACATGTTCATGGGGATGTTGGGGCACTTTCTATGTCACCCTAATAATATAGTTGTGGGGATGTTGGAGCACCTCCTGTGTCACCCCAGTGTGGTTTTGGGAATGTTGGGGCACCTCCTATGTCACCCGAACATGGTTGTGTAGGTGTTGGAGCACCTCTTGTGTCACCCCAATGTGTTTGTGGGGGTGTTGGGTGTTGGGGCACTTTCTGTGTCAACCCAACATAGTTGTGGGGATGTTGAGGCACCTCGTTTTGTCACCCCAACATGTTCATGGGGATGTTGGAGCACCTTGTGCATCCTCCCAGTATGGTTGTGGGGATGCTGGGGCACCTTTTTTGTCACCTAAACGTGTTTGTAGGGAAGTTGGGGCACCCTGTGTGTCACTCCAACATATTTTGGGGACGTTGGGGCACCTCCTGTGTCACCTGGCTTGGTTGTGGGGGTTTTGGGGCACCTCATGTGTCACCCCAGTATGGTTTTGGGGATATTGGAGCACCTTGTGTGTCACCCCAATGTGGTTGTGGGGATGTTGGGGCACCTCCTGTGCCACTTGGCTTGGTTGTGGGGGTTTTGGGGCACCTTGTGTGTCATCCCAATGTGTTTTTGGGGATGTTGGGGCACCTCGTTTGTCACCCCAACATGACTGTGGGGATGCTCAGGACATCCTATGCACCACCCCAGCACAGCCGTGGGGATGTCGGGCACCTCATGCATTGCTCTGGCACAACCACAGAGATACGAGGGCACCTCGTGCGCTGTCCCAGCATGGCCCTGGGGACACTCGGGGCACCTCGAGCATCTCCCCGGCACGGCTGCGGGGCCGCGTCCCTAGCTGAAATCCGGCCACGCCATGCCGCGGCTTTGGTGGCGCGCGGCACGGCGGCGCGCAGCTGTTTGGAAACAGCGCGGAGTTGTACGGCAGCCAGACCCCGGGACTTCCCCGCCGCAGCCCGGCGGCTTTGATCACCGAGATTTGGAGGGCGCATCAAAGCCGGCGCTTCAGGAAACGGCTCCTACTGTACTGGCGGCGCAGGGTGTACCGCGGGTCACGGCGCGAGCCCGCGCCGGCCACGAGGCCGCCCGCATACCAGGCGTGCTCCGCGCGCGCACGGCGCCCCGGCCGCCTCCGCCGGCGGCCTTTTTAGGAGCGGATCTGGTTACGGCTCCCAGCGCCGGCGGCCCCGGCTCTCCGCTGTCGCATCCCGGCGGGGAAAATCCCGCTGCGCCAAATCTCCCCGGGGGAGAGCGCGCGGAGAATTTGGGGCCAAGGAAAGGTGCTCCCGGAACATCCCCTCGGCACCACGTGGCGCCGGCTCCGGGTGTTGAAGCAAAGCACGGGCAGGTTTTGGGGGGATCCCCTGTGCCGGCAGCTGGGGGAATGGTCAGACCCTGGGAAATCCTCACTTTGGGCTTTTTTGGGGCCGCTGGTATTTCATGCATCTTTTGGCGGTCTGGGGAGAGGCTTGGCAGCAAAACCCCAATGGCTCCATCCAATATCCAGCGATAAATGGCAAATTGACACCTTGGGAACTTCCCTTCTTGCTTTAACCTTCCCTGGGTGAATCCCTGGTGTGCCAGCGGGATTTTCACCCTGGCTCCGGGCTCCCGGTGTTGCCAGGAGGCGCTGGTGGGACCGGGGATGCAGGGGGTGCCGGGGGTGCTGGGGATGGAGATGTGGGGGAGATGGAAGGGGGGGATGGGGGGTATTGGAAATAGGGGGGTACTGGGGATGGGGGTACTGGGGATGGAAGGGGGCTCTGGAGATGGGGAGGTACTGGGGAAGGGGGGTATTGGTGATGGGGGATACTGGGGGTACTGGTGATGGAAGGGGGGGATGGAGGTGGGGGATACTGGGATGGGGGGGTACTGGGGGTGGAAGAGGGTTCTGGAGACGGGGGGCACTGGGGATGGAGGGCGGTACTGGGGAAGGGGGGTACGGGGATGGGGGATGCTGGGGATGGGGGGTACTGGGATGGTGGGGGATGCTGGGGATGGGGAGGTACTGGAGATGGGGGGGTACTGGAGATGTGGGGAGATATTGGGGATGGACAGGGGGATACTGGGGATGGGGAGATACTGGGATGGGGGTTTCTGGGCATGGGGGGTACAGGGATGAGGGTTTCTGTGGAAGGGGAGGTACTGGGATGGGGATTACTGGGGATGGGGGGTACTGGGATGGCGGAAGATGCTAGGGATGTGGGAGGGGATGCAGGAAGTGGTACTGGAGGTGTGGGGTAACGCAGGAGGGAAGGCCGGGCAGGATGCAGGAGATGCAGGAGGGGCTGGGGAATGTGGGGGGATGCTGGAAATGGAGGGGGGGATGCTGGAGGCTGGGGCGAGGCGGGAGGCGATGCTGGGGGGGACACACGGGGCACTATGGGGGTCTGCAGGAGGCAGTGCAGGCGGGGATGCATCTTTCCAGAGGCGGAAGAGTTAATGCTCCCCGCAGCTCCTCGCTCCGAGCTGGGCTTTCCTTCCAGCTGCTTCGGATCAGGAAGGTTTGTACGGTGGGGAAATTCCTGCGCGCAGCTGCGGCCCGTCCCGGCCGCATTCCCCAGCCCTGGCATCTCGCGGGACGTGCCTCCCTGCAGCCGGCTGCCGGGAAATGCCTTCGGCTCCCCTCACCCGCCGAAAAACGCAGCACAATGCACCTTTTCTTCGGGGGGCCGCTTAGGTCCCGTGCCGGGAACGGAGCGGGGCAAAACGCTCGTCCCGCAGCCAGGTTTACAGTCGGGGAGTGGGCAGCCAAAAAGCACCGCCGTGCTCACATCCCCGCAGCCCTTGCAGCCTGTTCTGTTCCCTCGTGATTTGGGGCTGGAAAGGAAGGGAAAAAAGGGAAGATGTGAGGATTTGAGGAAGGGGAGATGTGAGGGTGTGAGGCCGGGCGCAGGCTCGGTGCACCAGATGTGGCCGCACGCAGCCCCCGTGCCCTCGGTGCGCCCATGGGGCGGTGGCGGCTACACCAGCATCGCTGCACCTCTTTGGCCCCCAAATCCACTTCTGGGGTCAGGCGGAGGGGATCCATGGCTCCACTATTAATAACAGGGCTCCGCACTATTTACAGGGGCTGAAGCAGCCCCAGGCACCCCCACACCGCCTTTGTCACCGCCCCGCGGTGTCCCAATGGGTCGGGGTGACCCCGGCCGAGGGCTGGGGGTGTTTCGGGGCTGGGGGGCACCGTGACCCCCGGCTCTCTTGCAGTACCTGCAGATGAAGTGGCCGTTGCTGGACGTGCCGGCCGGCGCCACGCTCAAGGACAGCCGCTCGCCGTCGCCCGCGCACTTGGTAAGAGCGGCCCCGTGCCACCGTGCGCGTCCCTGGGGAGAGCCGCGCTCCAAAGCTGGGCACGACGCCGGTCTGATGCCCGCGGGTGGTTTTCTGGGGGGGGGATTTTTTGGTTTTCGCCCTCCCACGTGCTCCCCCTCGCTGCCCCGCAGTCCAACAAGGTCCCGGTGGTGCAGCACGCCCACCACATGCACCCGCTGACGCCGCTCATCACCTACAGCAACGACCACTTCTCGCCGGGCTCGCCGCCCGGCCACCTCTCGCCTGAGATCGACCCAAAGACGGGTGAGGAAAAAGGGGGGCGGGTGGGAGCTGAGGGGGAGGTGGGTGCAGGGAGATGGGCGCTGGGATGGAGATGGGTGCAGGGAGGGTCATGGGGTGCCTGGCATCGCCGTGCCCGTGTTTTAACGCCGCTTCCCCTTGCCCCCCGCTGCCACCGCAGGAATCCCGCGGCCGCCCCACCCGCCCGAGCTGCCCCCCTACTACCCGCTGTCGCCAGGAGCCGTGGGACAGATCCCGCACCCGCTGGGCTGGCTGGTGCCGCAGTAAGGATGGGCTCGCCCCCCCGGTGTCCTCTTCTTCCCGCGTGAACCTCCGCAATCTCGGGGCTTGGGAATGGGGCTCCTTCCCGCTGGGAGTCACAAATTGGGAATTTTGGGGACTGAGATCGGCTGGGGCCCGGCTGAGGGTCCCCAGGGCTGGGGGAAGGACGCTTATTCCTGCTTCTGTGCGCTCAAGCTCGTGCGTTTGCAGGCAGGGACAGCCCGTGTACTCCATCCCTCCCGGCGGCTTTCGGCACCCCTACCCAGCCCTCGCCATGAACGCCTCCATGTCCAGGTGGGTCCCCGTGTCCAGGTGGGTTTCCACCTCCAGGTGGCTCTCGGCAGGGACAAGGGACCCCCCTGGAGCATCCTCAAGCTGGTGCAGGTTTTTGGCCACTTCCCTGAGGATGATGTGGGACTCGGGCCCGCAGCAGCACTGCCCGTGGGTGCTCGCTGACCTCTGTATGGATACAGCCCGGCCCCTGGGGGCTGCGGTGGCCTCCTTGGCCAAAAATACCCGGGGATGGTCCCCATGGGTGAAGAGCAATGTCCCCTGGGCCGGGAGACCACACTGCCAATGTGGGAAGGCTCTTGTGAAAGCAGCCCCTGGACAGGTTGGGGCCAGTGCTCCCGTAACCTTCTCCTGAGGTTCTGGGGAGGGTTTGGGGTGGAAAGGGGTCGTCGGCACCCGCAGGGAGCTGACGGGGCTCCCCCTCCCCCCGCTGCAGCCTGATGTCCAGCCGCTTCTCCCCGCACATGGTCCCGCCGCCCGCCCACGGGCTGCACCCCTCGGGCATCCCGCACCCCACCATCGTCTCGCCCATCGTGAAGCAGGAACCCGCCCAGCCCAGCGCCAGCCCCGGCGGCAGCTCGTGAGTGTGGACGGGAAGGGGTGACCCCGGGGACGGGGACGGGGTCACGTCCACCCCGATCCTGACCCCCCCGCCCCGCTCGCCGCAGGAAATCCCCCGTCACTGTGAAGAAGGAGGAGGAGAAGAAGCCCCACATCAAGAAGCCGCTCAACGCGTTCATGTTGTACATGAAGGAGATGAGGGCCAAGGTGGTGGCCGAGTGCACGCTGAAGGAGAGCGCGGCCATCAACCAGATCCTGGGCAGACGGGTACAGCGTCTCCGTTCCCTGAGCCTTCAATCGGCTTTTGGCCCCTTTTACACCTCCATCAACCAGATCCCGCATCCCGGGGCACCACTGGCCCTCGGCAGGGGTCCTGGGGAGGCGGTGGGGACCCCGGTGGCTATGAGACTGCCGGGGCGAGTGGGGCCATGTGTCCTCAGGGCTGGATGCACGGCTCTGGGGTTCACACCGAGCTTTTTTCCTCCCCCCTGCAGTGGCACTCGCTGTCGCGGGAGGAGCAGGCGAAGTACTATGAGCTGGCACGGAAGGAGCGGCAGCTGCACTCGCAGCTCTACCCAACGTGGTCCGCGCGGGACAACTACGTAAGCGCGGCCCCCAGGGCCACGGGTGCATGGCTGGGGGTGCCGAGGGTGGCAGCGATGGTGCTGAGTCCCCGGGGCTGCTCTGCGGCACCGTCGGCCTCGTTTCTCCTTGGGGTCTTGTCCATCCAGAAAGCCCTCACCAACAGGCGTACCCCTCTCCGGCTGTGGAAAGCCGCATCGGGGCTTCGTAATATTTTGCAGGGCAAGAAAAAGAAGAGGAAGCGGGAAAAGCTGGCCCAGCAGCAAAGCCACGACACGGAGAGTGAGTACCCCCCAGGCGGCCGGAGCCGCGGCGCCCTGCCTGTCGGTGGCTCACGGCCTCCTCCGTCACCCGCAGGCGCGCTGGCCTCCAAGAGCAAGAAGCCGTGCGTGCAGTACCTGCCGGCCGAGAAGCCCTGCGACAGCCCCGCTTCGTCCCACGGCAGCATGCTGGATTCGCCCGCCACGCCGTCGGCCGCCCTGGCCTCCCCGGCCGCCCCGGCTGCCACCCACTCGGAACAGGCCCAGCCGCTCTCGCTCACCACCAAGCCGGAGGCCAGGGCTCAGCTCGCCTTCCTCTCGGGCAAAACCGCCTCTTCCTCCTCCTCTTCTTCCTCCTCTTCCTCCTCCTCCTCCTCGAGCCTCGGCAGCCCGCCCTCGCTCCTCTCCAGACCCATCCCCTTCACCTCGGTGCCCTCCACGTCTCTCCTCTCCTCGCCTCCGTCCTTCGCGCCGTCCCCGCAGGCTGCCCTGGCCGTGCTGCAGACGCAGCCCCTGTCCCTGGTCACCAAACCGGCTGACTAAGGGGGGGCTCGCCCCCCGCCCGGCCCGTCCGCCCCCTCCCTGCTGTACGTTGCAGAAGCCACAATCAAGATTCAAATGCAGCCAAACCATTATTGGTCAATATTTGACCCTTTTCTGAACTCTTTTTTTTTTTTTTTTTTTGAGTAAGCTGTCGGGGGAGGGGGGTTTTTTTTCCGACCTGCTGGCGGCCGGCGGCCAACAAAAAACCATTTTTATTAAAAAAAAAGGAAAAAAAAGAAAAAAAAAAAAAAATTTTTTTTTTTTTTTTAAAAAAGACCCTACTCAAGGTGCCGACGATGGAAATACGCTGAGCGCGGCGCTCGGTCCCGGGGGCAGAAGCGAAACGCCGGGCACCGACCCGGTGCCTCCGGCTGCTCCCAGCCCTCCCGTCCCACAGCTCCTGCCCCACTCCGTCCCGCGGTGGTGCCGGCGTGGGCAGGATCCGGGGCTGAGCCCCCCGTGTGTGTGTGCGGGGGGGGTTCCCCTTGAATCCTTGTTGTTTTTCACAAAAGGAAATAAAACTACAGCTGCAACTTGCTGCGTGAGCGTGGTCAGTGGGGGAGGCGCTCGCTCCCTGCCCCTCGCCACCTTCGCCCCGCAGGTGCTCGAGCATCACCGTGCCCCGGGAACCATCTCGGGACACGGCTCTGGTGTGGCCCCCCATGGGGCCAGGTGTGGTCCCAAGCCCAAAAACAGCACCCCAAAACTTCAGCGGGCACGGCACGGAGTTGGGGTGCTCGCCACAAACCCGTGATGGAGCGAGCTGGCAGCACGCAGCTTGGGAGACACGGGCAGCAGGACGTTGGGCACCAGGTAAATCGGATTAAATCAGATCTTGGGGTGCCCATGAAGCCGAGCCGGGTGTTAGCGGTGTGTGCCATACTGCCAGGAGCTGCGGGGTACCCTGCGCCTGATTCCTCCCAGCCAGGAGTGAAACAACCCATCAGCATGAACATGGGACACAGCTCGAAAGCAGCCTGGGGTGACCCAGTGAATTTTCAGCCAATTTTGAGTTTTTGGTCAGTTCAGTATCTGAGCTAATCATGCTATTCTGCCTCACCATCTTTTTAATGGGAATAAAACCTATCTCAAAGTTTTCCCGCTGAAAACACAATTTTGTTTTCTGTTGAAGATCCGATTCTGAGCAGTGAGGTGACTCGTGGTGCTTACAGCTCCATTCTGTTCCCCTTGGAATTTTTTGGCCAATTTCTATTTCCCAGGGCCCATTCTGCCTCCTCCAGCTGCATTAAGGGGACTGCGGTGTCCTCCGCAGCACCGGCTCTTGACTCGGCTGGTGCTTCTCACCGTGGCACCGAATGGTTGGGGCTGAGGGGGGACCTCTGGGGGCCTCCTGGTCCTCGCCTTGTGCCCAAGCAGGTTGCCCAGAAGGCTTTTGGTGGAATAAATAATGCCTTAGCTTCTCATTGTGACATTTCTCCTTTCCAGCACTGAGCCACCCGGGATGCCGCAGGGGAAGTGTTTGCAGCCAGCTGGAGCAGCAGCGGACATCCACCTGCAGGTAAAAAAGGAAAGGGGACCGTCCTCGTGTGCCTTGTCCTCAAGGAAAAGGAAGACGGAGCCCGCCTTTGCCAGATGTCGTGCAGGATGGGCGCGTGCCCTGGGATGGTGCTGGCAGCTGTGGCCCCAGAAGATGACACTTGGATTCGTGAGTTCCCATGCACAGATTGTGGCTGGGCAGGACTACCAAAACCACGGCTGATGGATGCCCCCAGCTATGGGAGCAGACAAGAAAACAGGATGGGGCTGCTCTGGGCCCCTTGCACGAGCACTGGGGACAGGTTTTGGGGCAAACGCCGCCTCCTGTGGCCATGTGGCAGCTCCAGATGAGTCCTGCGAGCACAGCTCCTCGCGTCCAGCTGAGGATTGTCTTCGGCGACAGCTTAAATCCGCAGCCAGCCGCAACTCGGAGCTGGCTGGAAGCTCCCCAAATCACTGCTCTAAGGGGGCCCGGCTCGCCGAGAGCCTCGAGCAGCGAGAGGAGCCTGCAGCACCCCCAGCTCCTGCTCACCAGCTCCTGGTGGCCACCACCAAAGCCTCCGAGCGCGAGGAGGTGCCAGGAGCATCTCCGTTCACCCTCGCACCCAAGACAGCCCCGGACTCGGGAGGCGTTTCTATTCCACGCACAAAATTGTTTAAACACTTCGCTTTCGAAGAACAAACTCGGAAATGGGCTAGGGCACGATGCCTCCGCAGCAGCACCCCGGAGGACCGGCCATGACGCTTTAATTGATGGCATCCTGATAGCGTGTCGCGCGGCCGTGCGAGCTCCAGAACTGAGGGGATTAGGGTGTCGCTGAAAACGTGCGGGGCCGTGATCTGAAAAGAGGCAAACCGGGGCTTTTTTTAGAGAGGCCGTTCCAAAAAACTGGTTTTCTGCAAGGAACGTCTGGATCGCATGCGGCCTCACTCTCCCCAACACCGGGAGCAGGCTGCAGACAAACAACTTCTTGAATTAGATTTCATGGGAAATTAAAGGCATGAAGAGACCTGTCACAAGAATTAAAGTCTGAACCGGAGCCAGACAGCTTCAAACAGATGTTGGTCTTCAGCAGGAGAATATTTCTTTGTTTTACTCGGCATTTTCCCATACAGAAAAGGAACATCTGTTCCGATGCTTTCGCCGTGCTCCTGAGCCGGGCTGGGCAGGGATTAGCCCTGCTGGAAGAGGAGCAAGTGGACACCGTGGCCCAGGAGAGCCCTTGTGGCTCTGCTCCTCCTGCAGACATGGGGGAGATGAGGAGGAGACCGGTTACACTCTGCTCGGGCTCAGATGAGCATGCTGAATTGGCCTCTCCTGGTTTAAACCTGTCCTGTTTAAACCTCTCCTGTTAAACCTCTCCTGGTTTAACCGGGCTGCTCGGGGGATCTCGTCACGCTTGCAGCGATGGGGCTGGGTGAAAACGTGAGATAAAACACTCAAAAAAATGCACAAGGTTTTTCGTCCTCCTGGAGGCACTTCAATGAGAGGAAAATTCTGGGGTTCGGCTGTGGCAGGAAGGCTGGCGTATTGGTTTGGGCTGCTGTGGCAAAGGGGTCCATAGTCCCCTTCCTCTTTTTTTGGGGGGACACCTTCTGGGCTGCATTTCTGCCGATGCCTAACGCGTCCTCCGAGCTGGGAGCCGAGATCCAGCCGGGCACAGGGGCTGGGCAGTGCTCCCGCGCTATTTCCCCATTAAGAGAATTCACTTACTGAACTTGTGACAGAAAGAAAACAAAACCCAAGGCTGGGGCCAAAGATTCCTGATTTTTTTTCCCCCTTTGTTACCCCGAGAACACAAGGCATCCACCGCTGCACACCTCTTCGCAGGCTGCTTTTTCAAAGGACATCGGACAACCGCATCCCCATGATGGTGACCCCATTGCTGTCCCCATTTTGGCTCCGAACACCGCCGAGCCACCGGGCGCTGGATGAGGCCAGCACGTCCCTCCCGTCCCCTCGCCACCAGGGTGACGTTTTTCCCTGGGCTCGCTGCAGCCATTGTGTCCTGCTGGGAGCTGGCGAACGCCTCGTCGAGAACTCGGGAGCAAACTTCTCGGAGAGCTCTGGTGAGCACGGGGAGCATCTGGGAGCCAGCTTGGTGCTTTCCCTGCTTTCTTTTTTTTAATTATTATTTATTTTATTTTGGGAAGCGGGGTTACTTCTGTCACCTCCGCCCGCTCGCCTAATTGCAGCCATCTTGATCCAACGGCCCCCAGCCCCCTCTCCCGACGCAGCTCTGGCTATTCACTAATTGAAATGCCTAATGAGGTCCCAGGGGTCTCCTGCAGAGATGGAGCTAATTAGGGGCTCCGCCACGAACCCAGCGAGCAGCAGCAAACGAAGCAAAGGCTTCCTCATGCCCGTTCCTCGCGAGGGGCCGGGGGGGCACACCAGATGTCCCATTTCCCCGCTCCGCACCGGGGCAAGGCCGGCGCTCCACGGACTCCTGCCAAAGCAGCTGGTGCAGAGGCGGTGGCTACACTTAATACATTTTAATTAGCATCGTTAAATTCTTCCATTTGCTAATTGTTTCTCCTTTCGGTCCTTTATCCTGACCGGATCAGCCCTCAGGGGAGGGGGTGTGGACACTTGTGGCAAGGTGAGGGCTTTGTCAGCGCCGGGCACTGCGGATGTCGCCGGGCCTGGGGACCACTTGGTGCCCAAGGGCAGGACAGATCCACGTGTCCTGGCAGCTCTCAGCCTCTTAGCTCTTCCCTGGAAAGTGGGAAGCAGCTCTGGGAAGCAGCTGGGTGGGACCCAACGGGAATTTCCTCCTCCTGCTTTGCAGCGGATGGCGAGAGCGGCCCTCAGCCCTCCTCTTCCTCTGCGGCCTTGCAGTCTTCCTCGCTGTGCGGGGCCAGGCATGCTCGCCATCCTTTTTATTGTGTTTTATTCAAGAAAAGGGTCGGAGGAAAGCGATCCTGGTGCGAGCCACCCGGCGCTGCGCTGATGTCAGCCCCGCACTCGGTATTTGGGCAGAATTCAGTTCCCAGATGCATTGTTGTAAATCCAGAGGAACTTGGCCTCGGTTCAGTTACTCTTGACTTCCAAGGGTGTGAGTGAAAGCCGAATTGGCTGGGCATGCGAAATAGCCTCGCTTGTCTGTTTTAAATCTCAACAAAAGCATTGGGCCAACTGTTCTTCTGTCTCCTTAGAAAGGCAGGCATGGGCAGAACCGAGCCGTTAGGATTATTGGAATGCATTGAATTGAATAGCGGGCTGAAAAAAAAAAAAAGAAAAAGAAAGAAAGAAAAATCAACCACATAATCCATCATGCTCTGAGGCCAAGTCGGGATTATTCCCCAAAGCATTAGCGCTGCGCAGGACTCGTTTGCTTTGCGTGTTGTGTGATGCTGCATTGTTTTTCTGTATTTCAGTGTTAAACGGGGCAGGCTAACGAATTTGTGGCGTTCTTGTGGTTCCTTCTGGACACACTTGAGGCTTGTTGCTGGTCGTGGAAGGTTCAGCAGCGCTCAGCACCGCAGGAGGGTGAGTTACGGATGAGATGGCTCCGGGGACACCGAGGGAACACCAGGAAGCGTGGACAGCCCGGTGTGGTCAGACACCTGAAGGCTCTTCTTGGGAAATCTGCTGGTCCAAAGGGAAAGGAGCGAGCTGACCACGAGGGCAGCTGGGATTTGTGCTTGTAAATTGAACTGCAGAGACCTGGGGGCACAACTCGCGCCCGGAGGCCCGGTATCAGAAGTCGTGGTCTGGGGAGGGCAGGGAAAGCTGGGGGTAACACCACGAAGAACGATGTGACCCCTGCCCAATTCCCCTCACCGAGGGACAGAGCCGAGCTCGCTGGGTATCAGCAAGGAACTCGAGACCCAAGAACGTTTGGAACTCTTTATTTTACCAGAATCTCCCCAAAAAAAGCCCCAAAACATCAGCTCTCAGCAGGAGACAACCCCAGAGGGCCCCTGGACGGGGGGGCGGAAGTGGTGGGTGATGGCAGCAGCAGGACCATGGCACTGAGGGGTGATGGCACTGAGGGGCTCGGCCGCGGAACCGTCCCTGAGTTGGGGCAATTTGGGGCAATATCCTTGGAAATGAGGAGTGCCTGCCTGCAGGGTGCAAAAGGGGGCGCAGGGGGAATTCTGAAACGGAGAAGGGAGGCACAGCAGAACGTGAGCCACCAGTTCCTGGGAGCTACACAGGGCTGGGGAGCAGCCCCAAAACCGGCCGCTTTAGCCCCAAAACGCCGCTTCCGGCCCGCGCTGCAGCGGGGCGGGCTGACGCCTGCAGGGCGATAAGCCCCGCCCACTCTAACAGAGCCACGCCCCCACCCACAAAACCACGCCCACCGTGCTCCCCAGCCAGCAAGCCCCGCCCCCGCCACACTCCTTATTAACCCCGCCCGTCTGCTCTCCGCGCTCCGCCCCTCTCCACCCGAAGCTCCGCCTCCCACGCGGCTCTTGGCGCTCCCTCCCGCCTCACCCCGCTCTCGCGAGATCTCCTCCCGGAAGCGGCGGCTCCTGGCCGGAAGCGGAAGCGGGCCGTGTGCTCGGAGCGGGGCTGCCATGGCGCTGCGGCTGCTGCTGCTGCTGCTGCTGCTCGGCACCGGGACCGGGGCCGGGACCGGGGCCGGGACCAGGGGTGAGCAGGGGCGGCCTGGGATGTGAGGGGGAACCCGGGGAGGGTCGGAGCCCCGTGGGGTTCACGCAGCCGCTCGGCTTGTCGCCCCCCGGGGGGCTGCGGACGGGGCCTCGGGGGCGCCCGCCCCGGTTCGGGCCCTTTGGGCTCCTCCCGTTCCGTCCCCTGGGCCGGGGCTGCCGCACGGGCGGTGACGGCGGGCTGTGTGCTTGTTGCAGGTGCGGAGCTCCCCGAGGCCCTCAGCACCTCCGTGCTCGCTGAGGGATCGCTGCCCGGTGCCTCTCAGCGGTTGGAGACGCGGCCCGGCGGGAACCGAGCCTGGGGGGACAGCTCGGAGGCGTTGGCAGCACACAGCAGAAAGGTAAAACGGGATCAGAGCACGGGTAACGGGGCTCAGAGCAATCCCTCGAGTAACGGAGGCAACAACGAGGAGCCGCAGAACAGCAGCACCAAGCAGCAGGGCGACAACAACCCCAGCGATCAAGGCCACCAGCAGCGTGGCAGCAGCTCTGGTGGGCAACCCCAGAACGGTGCCGACGGCAACACTCGCAACGGCGAAGAAAAACGAGAAGGCGAAAACCAGCAACGTGGCGTCAGCAGCACCGAGACACAGAGGGATACCCAGCAGGGTGACGGCAATGACAGTCACGGCAGCAATGGGGACAAAACCAACACTGAGCAGGATGAGAACGGGAAGGGAGACAGCACCCAGCAGCGAGACAACACCAGGCAGGGAAGTGACGGCCAGCAGCAAGACAGCAACACGCAGGGAAATGGTGGCCAGCAGGAAGAAAACAGTGAGAAGAAGAACAACAACCAGCAGCAAGACAGCAGCAGCCAGGGAAATGGTGGCCAGCAGCAAGAAAACAGTGAGAAGAACAACCAGCAGCAAAACAGCAGCAGCCAGGGAAATGGTGGCCAGCAGCAAGAAAACAACAGGCATGAGAACAGTGATGGGCAGAAAAATGGTGATCAGCAGGACAACAGCAGGAAGGAAGACGACAAGCAGAAAAGCAAGGACCACGAGCACAACAACGAGCAGGGAAACAACGGCCAGAAACAAGGTAACGGGCAGCAAGATAACGACCAGCAGCGAGGTAACAGCGGGCAGGAAAACAACGGCCAACAGCAAGGTAACAACGGGCAGCAAGACAACAACCAGCAGGAAAACAACAACCAGCATCAGGACACTAACGAGCAGCGAAACAGCAAAAATGAGCAAGACAGCAGCAGGCAGCAAACTGGCAACCACCAGGAAGAGAGCAACAGGGAGGGAAATGGGGGCCAGCAGCACACCAACAGGCAGGGAAGCAGCGACACCAGCAAGCAAGGCAGCAGCCAGAGCAGCACCAACAAGCAAGGCAGCAGCCAGGGCGCTCAGGGGGACTCACAGAGAGAAAAAAACCCATCGTCACAGTCGTCTGTACGGCTTCCTGACAACGAGGGCTCTCCAGACAGCGGGGAGCTCCAAGAGGAAGAGGACGGGGACAAGAACGGCAACGGGGGCTCCTCGCTCAGTAATGGGAGGGAGAAGAGCATCCCGGCTGTTCCCAGGGAGCAGTCGGAGAACAGCCACTTCTTTGCCTATCTGGTGACCACGGCCATCGTGGTCGCTGCCCTGTACGTCGCCTACCACAACAAGCGCAAGGTGAGTGCCTCTGCTCCTCGCCCAGACCGCGCCTGCTGGGCTGGGAGCTTCCTGCCAGACTGTGTGGGACGTGCTCGGCTGCAGCCCTTTCCCCTCTGCTGCTCTGGTTTTTGTCTTTGGTTTCCTGCCTTTCGCTGGGCCGCGTGGGTTAACGTCGATCTGAGCCCCGGGCTTGGCAGCTCTGGGATGAATTTGGGTGTTGCGATGTGCTCTGGGGATGAATTTGGGTGTTGTGACAAGGAAGGTGGGTCTCCATGGAAATCGGGTGGCCTCAGCTCTGGTTATTTTCAGCTCCGAGAACTGGAGCTGAGCGAGGAGAGGAAACGACGTGTGAAGCTGCCCCGCGCTCCTCACCGACGAGGAGTTTTCTGCAGCAGGTTGCAGAAGACTTGGCTTTAAATAGCAGCGCGCGGAACAGAGCTCGGAGGACAGAGCTGCTGTCCTCTGCTGCTTTTTCCCTCCTGCAAAGCTATTTTTGAGGTGGGAAAAAGAGAACAGCTCCTTACTGTTCTCTGCGTGCCAGGCAAACCTCCTCGTTGCCTGCTTTCAGTCTCAGCTGCTCTTAAATTGTAACGCTTGTTCGCTTCAAGTGCTTTCTCAGATGAAATACGGGCTTTAGATGGAGGGAAGTGGAGCTCGTCCTTGGCTCAGCAGACGTTTGGCTCTGTTTGAAGTGCGAACAAGTTACGTGGCTGTCACTGACCCGCCCCCGTTGTCCCTGCCTCTCTCTCTCCACAGATCATTGCTTTTGCTCTGGAAGGGAAAAGATCGAAAAGTGGTCGAAGGCCCAAATCCGGCGATTACCAGAGACTGGATCAAAAGGTAAGGCCCGCCTGATTTGCCGGCTCAGACCTCCCCGTTTCACCTCACCGGCGTTTGGGGAAGTTGTTTCCCCTGCCAGGAGTTTCCTGACCTGCCCCTGGGGCGCAGTCGGGTGGCCGGGCAGTCGGAAAGGGCTCGGCTTTTGTTTGGAAGTTCCTCAGAGAGACCCGGCCCTCTGAAGCCCTGGAGGTTTGTAAGATTAATCTCTTGAACCTCTCTTTTTTCCAGATCTAGATTCCTCCTCAGGTGTTGGGTGGAACGAGGATGCCCGGCGATGGAATCCTGGCGCCCCACCGACTGCCCTGCTGTAGCACTCTGAATCGTAGCTTTGCTGTCGTCGTCAGACTTCAGAGAACAGGAAGGAGAAATGCTTCTAGTTCTGCACCTGCACCTTGCTAATGTTAAACCTCTCACTTCCTTAACAAGCATTTCTCCTGCCCCGGCTGCCTGAAGGTGAGCTGCTTTTCTGCCTGGGCGTCTGCGGCCCGCGAAAAGCCGGCTCCCTGCGCCCGGCACACCTCCTGTGTCCGAATGAAGTGGAATTGGCCACCTACTGTACTGACGGCTGCTCTCGGAAAAAAAACCCGCCTGCGAAATGAGCCATCTGATCGTCTCCTCTGAGTCACGGAGCTGCCTTCGGAACCAGCACAGAGATCTCTGCCTCTGTCCTTTCTGGTTGGACGCTGGGGTTCGGAGCGAGGCTGATTGCACTAGCTTGGAAATTACCCGCCGCGGACTCTGATTTGATTTCCCTGCTTTCTTTCCCTCTCTGATGAAGTCGATGTCAGTCTGACATCTCGGTTCTCCCCGTAACGCGCATCTTGGGAGGTGCTGGGGCTGTCCCTGGCCCTTCGGCTACCTTCATCTTCCTCCACCCGGGTCGTTCCCTCGCAGTCCCCGCGGCTCGGGCGCTGACGGTGACGTTCGGTTGGCTGCTGTGAAGCTCAGCCTCAGAGCCCTGTGCCGGAGCGCTGCCGTGCTGTGGCAGGCTTCGCCTTGAGAGATCGATCTCCTCCCTGCTGCAGGATGTCGTTACGTGGTAACGCGAGGTGTGCGGCCATCCCGCAGCGTTTGGGATGGGGGAAACTTGCAGTCCTGCCGCCCCCGTCCTCAGAAGCGCGGCGCTGAGGCCCGGGAGCGTTCAGCGCTGAGCCAGCCTCTGCGTCAACCACGGAGCTCGCCGTGCCCAAATCCTCGGGTCAGTTCCTGCTGAAGAAGACCGCTGAGGGGCGAGGAAGCTGCCGATCCTGGGACCGCACGCACGTGGGCGCTTCGCGGAGTGCTGAGCACCTCGTGCCTCACAGCGTCGCTTCTGAATCCGTCACAGCCCGCGGCGGGGCGCGCTGCCTCCACGTGGCTCCTGCGCGGAGGCATCTCCCGAGCCAGGTGCCCTGCCCGGGACGTTTTGTGTCGCTGAATGTACGCACGGCCAGCTGCTCGGCGCCGCGCTGGTTGCCTCGGTATCGCTGTGGAGCACTTAAACCAGGGCCCGGGCCGTACCGGCCGTATTTAGGGCTGCAAAACATCGATTGCTGAGTTAGAGATGTGACGCCGTTGTTATTTTTGTAGTCCTACTCCAAAGATGTTTGTTCGAGACGGCATTTTGGGAGAGCGCGCCAAGTGCCTGCCCAGCTTGCTATCTTGTGCTTTTTTTTCCGCCCGATGTGGGCAGGAAAAAGCAGGGCGTGACGCATCTCGAGCTCTTCACACGGGTAAGCTTCCACGCCCGAAGCTCTCGCCGACCGTCCGTGAGTCATCCCCTTGCCGACTGACTGCACAGGAAGGATCCCGTCCCCGGTGCGAGCTCGGGGCCCGATTTCCCTTCCGCTGGCCACAGGAGCGCCTCGCGGCGCGAGGGCTGCCCTCCCGCAGCCCCCCGAGGTTGCGGACAACTGGGGATCTGCCTGCAGATAGTCACGTTGACGGGCCCAGTTTCCTTGCCTGGGGATGGAAGCTGCAGCTGCGTTCTGTTTTTCTCATGGCTCATTCCTCTTGTAAGAGGGGAGAGGGGGGCTGTGTGCACAGCTTGACCCGCTTCAGAGAAAAATCCTTTTTTCTGCCTCTTTTTTTTTCCTAGCTGTCAGCCAGCACGAAGGGAGAGGGGGAGAAAGTCCCTCTTGACTTTAAATAGCTCCCGAGGTTTTCGTAGTAAACTTCTGATGCTAAAAGCACTCGTGGAGGCTGTTTTGGTGAGCGGGAGTGTGAGGTGGGGGGAAGAGAAAGGAAAACAAGTCTGGGAACATAACCCTGGAGGGAAACGCTGCTGTCTGCTGCCGGCGGGGGGGAAACCGCCGAGACGTGAAGTGCCGCGTGCATCTGAGCTGCTCCTTCCTGAAGCTGTAGAGTTTGTGCCTGCTTCTGCTTTGTCCCGGTTTTTAAAAAAACATTGAAGAGCAGTTTACAAAGGCTTTTTTACAACCTGCTTGCTTTTATATCCCACGAGGTTTTTCAGATGTCTCTCAGTCCTCCGTCACTCGGAGTTCTGGTGGAAATCCCACCCCCGTTGAGAGCACCGGGCTGTTCCTAGCAAGCCGAAGCTTCGGATAGCAGGGCCGCTGTACCTCCAGCGTCTCCATGGGTGTCCCGCTGTCAGGTTGTGCCGAGCAGAGCAGCACCAGCTTCTTACCAGGTTGCCGAGATCAAACCTCACGTCCCTGTGGGAGCCGTCGCCTTCCTTGGTGGCTCAGCCTCCTCCTGCCCAGCAGCTCCCGGCTGCCGTCTGCTCCTGGCAGCAGCCTCCGTAACCCAACGGCGCGAAACCCCCGGGGATGACCTCTGTCGATTTGTTTCTTTTCTTTTTTTTAATGGGATTTGAATTTATGCAATGTTTCAAACTGGTCAAGGTGCGTGAAACCTTTTCCCTTTGGACACGAGACGTTTTTGAATGGATGGTATCTGTCGGTACGCAATTTTTGCCAAACGTTCCTGTTAGGCCAGCTGCCTCGCCAGTTTGAATCAGCAAATGGTTTGGTTTCTGCTGCAGTGCAACGCACCTTGCTTTGAAGGATCCGAATTTTTATATTTCTTTGTACTTTTTTCTGTGTGATGAAGTCAATAAATGATTTAGAAAAATACGCCGTTTTCACCTCTGTTTTTGTGCACGCATTATTTGCCTGATCTTTGAAACCTGGCAGCGACGGTGCAGGTCAGTTCCTCCTTTTGCAAAAGCCAGAAAACCCCCACGGTCTTTGAGCCGTGATTTATGTTCTAGGCTTTCTGGGGGAGCCTCGATTCGCACAGGTAAGCTCAGACTGCGTGTCACCAAGCACCCTGAAGCCGGAAAGAGCCGAGACAGCCTTCAGCTGCCAGCCTGTGAGAGAACTTTCTGGATGGTTTCACGATCGGCTTTGCGATCAGCAGGCGCTTCCCTGCCCGCCGACGTGGTTCCCTCCGCAGGCTGTGGGGTTAGCGAGGAGCTGAGGTTGTGGAAGCGATGCTTTGAGATTTGTCCTGCTGCATTCCCTCCTGCTCCCACAGGGAGGCTCCCTGAGCGGGACCCAGCTGAAACTGGGATGACTGGGACGGACTGGGAAAGAGGGAGCCCAGGGGAGGAGGGCCAGGCTGTGTGGGGTGCTGCTGGTGGCCAGCCTGAAATGGGGAGAAAAAGCTGCCACGAGCCCCAGCTGCCGATGCTGAGGGCACCTCTGGGTAGTGCCTGTGGCTGCTTCCTGCAGCACAGGGAAGAAATTTTCCCCTTTCCTCCACTTTTTCTCTGAAAGGAGAAAATTGGCCCTCCTGCGCTCGCCTCCGGCTTGGCTGACCCCTCAGTGTGCGCAAGGGAAAGGCTGGAGGAAACGGGAGGGCTGCTTTTTAGTTTTTTCCTCCCCATTTGACCACATTGCTGAGAGAAGGAGGAAAAAAAGGGTGAGTGCAGGGAATTAAAAATCCTCTGCTCAGGTGGAGTGCACTTCCGAGCCTTCCTGCGACGAGATCAGTGCTGTTCTGCTGCACGCCTTCAGGGTGATGTCCCAAGAAATAAGGATTATGCTCCTCTAACAACTCCTCAACCCCCTTGCCCAGTTCCAGCCTGATTTGGGGGTGCCACAAGGGCCTCAAAACTATTTTCTTCCTACAGGTAGAGGGAAGCAGCAACCCAGCAGGTCCCTCGACAAGAGGCGGCGATGTGGGGACCCAGGCCCCAGGTGAGTGCTGAACGTGGGGTTGTGTCGGGGCAGTGGCACCGCACGCCCACGGAGGTCTCAAAGTCCAGGAGAGGGCAAAACGCTCAGCGAAACACAAATTATCTGCGAGCTGGGCAGGGCTCTGTTTACTGGAGCCCAGTTATGCGGGGCTAAGCTGAGAAATACCGATACGGCCAGGTTTTCTGCGAGAGGGCCTCGGGGTGGAGGCGGCACAGAATTAAGGAGTTAACGTGTGAGCACAAATCTGCTCAGCCCTGGGGCACGGGTGGGGGCATCCCCTGCCTGCTGCACGGCCTCAGACACCCAGGGGCGTGCAGGAGGAGCGGGCTGAGCAAGCACCTCGGTCCCATGGGGTGTCCCAGCCCACCCTGCGCTCATCCCATGGAACAGGAGGCTTGCAAAGAGCCAGTTCTCAGCGGTGAACTGAGCCTTGCCTTGAGCAAAGCCCCCAAATCCACACCCTGACCCCATCCCGAGTTAACCCGCCAGCATGCAAGTCCCGCTGAGCACCCTCCTCATTTTTTAAAGCCTTGAACAAGAAGCAGCCTCACGAACAAACAGCTCGAGCCTGGGGTGATCTTTACACCGCAGCAGCAGTATTTTCATTGTGGGTAGGGCAGGTAAACGTCAGCTTCTCCTCTGTAAGGAAAAAGCCCATGGCTCATGCAGGTTCACTGAGATAAGATTGTGTTCACGACGCTGGAGCTCCTCTGTGGAAGAAGGTCGGGGGTTGAGCAGGTCCCAGAGCCCTGCTGGGGTTGGGGCTTCAGTCACAGGCTTCGTTTGGGCGGCCCTGCTCTCAGACCCTGTTCCGTCCAACGTGGGAAGGATCTGCCCTAGATCTTCCTTGTGCTACTCCCCCAGGCAGTTCTGACACACCCCAGGTCACCTTCTCAGGGGGGGTTTCTGCTGGTTTTCCCACAACTTCTCCTTTTTTCCCCCCTCTACGTAACCGGGGACTTCTTGCAGCCAGGCTGCCGCTCTTCCTCCTCTAGCCCTCCTTCCGGAGCCGGGCCAGGAAGGAGCTGGCGGCTCTCAGACGTGGCCGAGAAGGGGAAGACCTCCCGCGTCAGGTTGGTGACGAAGCAGGGCATCTGCATGCAGCCCTTGTAGGTGCCCCGGACCTGGAAGCGAGGGGCCACGTCCCTGTTGAGCCGGGTGGCCAGGCGGCTGAGGGCCAGGCCCCGCTCCTCCCCGTCCAGTGCCCTGAGCAGCGCCTGCAGGAACCTGGATCCCGAGAGGTTCAGGAAGGCCCCGTAGCCTGCAGAGGAAGGAGAGAGGTGTTGGATCCAGCCGCATTTTCTCTGGGTTTTGGCTCACGAGGCCTTTCCTTACCCGGGCTGCAGGCGAACATGACGGCGGTGTTGGGAGGGATGCGGAGGTAGTCTGAGAAGCTGCATGGCTCCGGCTGCCCGCTGTCAGTCTCCAAAAACATCCCCTGGTCCAGCGTGTCCCCCCGGCAGGCCTGTGGGCAGAACCGTGGCCGTTGGCTTCCCCTGCTCTGCTCCCAGAGAGCTCCTGGGGTCTTCGGGGGCCCCCCGTGGACCTGCAGCACCCCCAGGAGAAGCCTGCGCCCCATCCCACCCCCCAGGCACCAAGTGACTTCTCTCCAGCCTCTTCCCTCCCATCCATCCAGCCCCGAGCTCAGCTTTGCCGAGCCTCCCTTCCCCATGAGCTGTGCTGCCTCCTCTCTTCCCTACGTGAGCCTGGTTCCCTTCGGGGCTCCAGGAATATACCTGGAGCCCTCCGAGTCTGCTCGGAAATCACCAGCAGACTCCCCCTGGAGTGCAACGTTTTGTGTGAGGTTGCTGATTCCATGTGGTGCTTTGTTGCTTTCTTCCAGGGATGGGGTTTTGGGAAGGCTGGAGATGGACCAGCACCACCGAGCCCACCCTGAGGACCCGTTTTGTCCCCTTGTGCAGCAAAACCCCAGCGGTAAATCCTCGCCTGGCCCCTGGAGCTGCCCACAAAGGAGCTGCACTGAACGAGAGGTGGGTGAAGGCCACCAGGAGTTGTGGTGGTGCCAAGGGGACCAGCACAGCCCCGTGGTGTTAGCCTGAAGGGAGGACAGCCCTCGGTGCCAGGTGTCAGCATGGGCCTGCACCAGTCCCTGGTTTTGCTGGCTTGGCTGTTGGAGACGTCCTTGGTCGTCAGCATGCCCTGCACGGTGCTGAGCCCTTTGACCAGAAGGAAGTGAGCGCTGTGAGTAATTTACACTCGCTTTCAGGTAAAGATTTCTGTGTATTTGCATATTTGAGCAGCAGAGCTGGTATCAGTCAAGATTGCTAGACTGTTTGCTCAGGGAGCTCGCCCAATCCTCCCTGAGCCGATCACTTACAGCCCCCAGCGCTGTCCTGCCAGGGTGTGCTCCCATTCCCCAGGGGACCAGGTGTGGGGGTTTTCCTCTGCACCACCAGGCTCCTTCGGCTTCTCCCAGCCCCACCGCAGGAGGGGGGCACGGTGATGGAATTTGAAGGCAACTCTTACTGATTTATCCACGCCCTGGTGGCATCTGGGGGGATAGTGCAGTGAGCAAGAAGAGCCCAAAATCAGCATGAAAAACGGGTTGTAGGGGGGAGCTGGGGGTTGAAGAAGAGACCGAGCTTGTACAGGGGTAGCAAAGTCCACAATCAAACCAAACACACGCTGACAGCTCGTGCTTGCACCAGTCTAACTCTGTAGAAACTTAGCCAAAAGGGAACAAATTATCACCAGCAGCTGTGTTACCTGGATAAAGAAGACTTTAGGTGTTTCGGCGAGCACTGGGCAATTCTGTGGTGACAAAATCCAGAAGATCCGGGTCAGCTTAAGCGGCTTGCAGTCAGAGCCGAATACGGCCCCCTCCTCCCCGTGGCTGGAGATGATGCTCACGAAGAAATCCCCGTGCTCGCGGCGGCACTCTGTGGGGCACAGCCGAACATCAGCTCCACCAGCCATGGCCATGATTTGAGGGCTTGGAGAGGAACCCAGTGTGCCGGGGGCCTCCCTGCCTCCAAATCTGAGCCCCCGTGGTGGGGTGACCCTAAAGGGCCTGGGTCTGGCTGTGGGGTGAGTCCCCAGGTGCTGCTGAGCAGCGACAGGGTGCTCGGACCAAGATAGGCAGAGGCAGAGGTGGGAAGTGGGAGCTGGCTGGGCTTTGGGGAGCACGACGGTGCCGAAGGGGCATGTACCTTGCTGGTAAAGGTCTTCCATCTCTTTGGCCGTGCTGTTGTGCATCAGCGTCACCTCGTAGTTGAGCTCTGAGAGCGCCTTCAAAAGCTTCTCCGCTTCCCTCTTGGCTCCTCTCCGGGTCCCAAGCACCTCATCGCCGGCACTGCTGCAGAAATCGGTGTTGACGATGATGAGAGCCCGGCTTTGCCTTGCCTGTGCCATGCTGCGGCGTCCCCTCGGGTGAGTTAGTGGCCTCTAAACCCCCACGGCCCCAACGGGGAGCTCGGGCTGGCGGTGAGCCCTCAGTGCTCCTTCGACTCAGCGCCAGCATGGGCTGAAGGAGGAGGGCAAGGCAGGAGCAGTGCCCTGTCACCTGCCAGATGTCACCTGGGCATGAGTCACTGTGGCAGGAGATGGCCACGGTTTGCCACGGGGCTTGCTGAGCACTGTTCAGCCTGGGGCATGCAGGGAGGGGAAAAAAATATAGAAAGAGGATTTTGGTCCAAGGGGGTCATGGGCAAGGGCAGGGGGATGCTCACCCACACCTCCCTGCATGGGAAGGGGAAGAGTGGGCTGGAGAGAAGTGCCTGTGGTGTGGGACCTCCCCCCCCCGATTTTCCCATGTGGAGTTTGCGTCTCCCTCACTCCAGTCCCCCCAAATCCCTCTGGTTCCTGCTCCCAGCTCTGGCTGCTGGAAAATTGCCCCCTCCAACTCCCTTGTGGCTCCCAGCAGGACTCTGACTGGGGGCTGAAGTCCACAAAGTCCTCAGCCGGCACGGCTCCAGCCAACCCTGCTGGCACAGGGAGGCACTCACCAGCCGGGCACCACGTGCTGGGGGCACCCATTTGTGGTGCCCTGTTATTTTATTACCCCTGTAAGCAGGCCGTGCTGGTGCAGGACAGCCCCAGCGATGGGGTTTGGCCCCTCCTCATGAGCACAGCCTTCCTTCCCCAGCTTGCCCAGGCTGCTGGGAAGCCCTGGTTGCCCACCAGTCTCCTTGCGCCCTGCCACCCAGCCAGGGGGGATCTGAGCTAAGAGGTTTGGAGAGCAGGGACGTTTCTGCTCAGCCCTTCCTGCATCCCCTGGGGGATGCGAGCAGCCCC
This sequence comes from Nettapus auritus, assembly GCA_011076525.1. Classification (NCBI taxonomy): domain Eukaryota; kingdom Metazoa; phylum Chordata; class Aves; order Anseriformes; family Anatidae; genus Nettapus; species Nettapus auritus. The sequence goes on along the minus strand of CM021786.1, from coordinate 1,179,450 downwards.
CTCACGCCACCCTAACCCCAGCCCTGCTGCTCCCACATCACGAGGCACTGATGGCATCACAAGACTTTTTTATTTCTAGTCTCATGTGCTTCCCTTCCCAGCACCGCGGCGGTCGGAGAGGGCTTTGATCGTGTGCCCAAGCTTCTCCCGGCCAGCAGACAGGCCGGGCTTTTTGCTACTTCTACAGGAGCGGGGATTCGCACCGTCACACATCTCAGGTGATGAGCAGCGCCGACGTCCGCAGCACCACCGGACCGAGGGCTGCGGGAGCGTGGAGCGTGCGACACCACCGCAGCAAGGCACGCTGTGGGACTCCCCACGCAGTTGGCGAGCACCGCGTGCCGTGGCTCCTCAGTGACCTTAAATCCAGCTTTAATCAATCCACCTTGGCGTGCAACAACGCCTGCTCTGCTGACCCACTGAACTCCGCTGGCTGCAGAATGAAGGCTGGAGCCACGAGCAGGCTTCTTCACAAGGAGCCCCATGTGCCTTCGTTAACACGCAGCGACGGGGCTTGGCCTGGCTTGGAGCGATTTGCCCTCGCTTCGATGCAGCCGTCATCCATCCATGGACTGACAGCGAGCGGGTCTGATGCTGCCTGGGCAGGTTTGTGCAGGGTGCTGCTGGTGGAACCTGCCGGGCTCTGCCTTCTGGCGCACCCCGTTTTTTGGGAGTGCTGCAACTTTGCTCCTGGCCAACGCTGCCCGTGTCAGCTCTTGGTGTCCCAAATGCTGGGAAAAGGGATTTGCCCTCAAAAGGGCAGCAGGGAGAGGGGGTGGTGATGTGCGTTGTGGTGGAAGGAGGCTTCCTCCTGGCCTTCCATCCTTCGGGGCTGCGTGAGAGGAGGATGTGCTACCTATGCCAAAGCCACCACTGGGCCGTGGTGTGGGGGTGATCTGCCGGGCTGGGAGGGGAAGGGGGCACTGGTGGGACGCCGGGCCTCAATCTCTCTTCTTGTAGTCGTTGGTGGTGGCCTGCGTGCGCTTCCTCAGCCTTAACGCGTCCAGGTGGAGGTTGCGGTTGAGGACGGCGCCAGCGCAGAAGAGGGCTCCGTGCAGGGCTCCCATGAAGCCGCACGTGAAGACATCCTGCCCTGGAAGAGAGCAGGAATGGGCTTCATCCTGCCCAGCAGTAACAAACCAGCGCCGAGCAGGGCGTCCATGTCCCAGAGCTGAGGAACACCCGGCCCTTTCCTCCTGCCCTTGGAACCGCACGGCAGCGATGCGCTTCGGTGCACGCCAGCAGCTCTCGTGGCACCCCGCGGCACGGAGGTGGCTCGTCCCCTCGTGCCATTGGGGGACTGAAGATTTCTGTCCTCCCACCCCAATTCCCTGGGGACGTCCCCACCCGAGGACAGGGGCTGTGGTACCTGTCAGGTAGAGGTTGGGGACAGCCGTCTGTGGCCGCATGGTGGCTATGGCTTCGGCTTGCATGCGGGCGGTGTCGTGGTCGATGCCGTAGATCTCCCCCCGGGGGCTGGCGATGTAGTGCTGGTTGGTGAGGGGCGACCCTCCAGAGATGTACTCGATCTGCAGGGGACAAGGGCAGGCGTGATGGTGAAGGTGCCCCCAGACATGGGGCACGGTCTGGGATGAGGTTCCCTGCAGCCCCTGGGTGGTGTTCGTGGCCAGGTTTGGGCACAGCGTGGTCCCAGAGGACAGCAGCCAGCCCCCTTGCACCACGCGTGGTCAGGAGGCTGCTGAGCGGGCTGGTGCCACCCAGGACCCAGCAGACCCACATGGGACCCAGGAGAGGAACCGGAGGACCTGTGAACCCCTTGTTTCCTCACCTTGTCCTCAATATTGGGGTAGAGTTTGAAGACAACCTCCATGACGGCATCCACAAAGGTCTTCTTCAGGTCCTCATAAGCATCTCCCCGTTTGTTGACCGGCTCGTCCTTCCACTCCTCAAACCACTCGTATTTGGCAAAGGTCACGATGGCCAGCGTGGATTTACCTGCAGCGGGACAAGGCTGCCGTGTGTCCCCCTGCCCCCTCGCTGCCACCACTTCACCGTCACCAACCCGGCCCCCATAATCCCATGAACGTCTGGGACGTGTCCAGGTAGCTGTGGCCCCACATCCTTGGTGTAGTCACCACACGGAGCCTCTCCTCCCTTTCCCCTCATCACAGGGCAAGCTGCTCAGCACCTTCTGGCTGTGCCGGAGACCCTCAGACCCCTCCCTGAACAAATCCAATTTGCACCCCCTTATTTCCAAACCCCCAGGGCGTTATTTGGCTGCTTTAGGGGAAACTCCTCATCCGCAGTCGGCAAATGAACCAAAACCCAGCGAGAGGTTCTGAATCACTGCCCAGCTTCAGCCTTCACCTGGGTGCCTCGTTTCCCACGTGGGGTCCTTGGCCGAGGGGCAGGTGACAAAGAGGAACGGGATGCTCTTGGCGGCCTCGTCTCTGGACGAAGTCAGGTACCGCTTCATTCTGCAGAGAGACGCAGGGGTTGGGGCCGGGTTCGTGCAAACACCTGCCAGAGCCGAACCACCACGCAGCGAGGATCTGCCAAGAGCATTCTGAGCATTTGCTGAGCTACCGCCCAGGAATTTATCTCCTTACGCTCAGCGAAGCACGTCGGAGGTGAAGGCGAACGTACATTTCATCCAGGTTGTTTCCTGGGTAGACGAAGTAGTTCGTGGCTTCCAGCCCCAGCTCTTGGCTCGAGCCCGTAAGACCTACGAAAACGCTGAAACCCGCCTCGCCGTGTTTCACCATGCCAAGCTGGGACCGGATCTCTGCGATACGGGGGAAAGAAGTGGAACATTAGTATTTTCCTGGCTGCTCAGCTACGGGGAAGTGGCAGCTTCTCCTTTCCTAGAGGAAGCCCCTCTCAGATCTGCGTTGCTCCCCTTGATTGTGTCGGCTTGCAAAACTGATGTCCTCCTGTCCCCGAGGGGCAGGAGGGCAGCTGGCGGCCGTACAGGTGGTGGCAGAGCCGTCGTGTCCTACTGGGGAGGTTTTAGGGCAACCTTGACACGAGCTTTTGGTGCATTTAACCACTTTTTGTGACTCAGCTGTGCTCCCGCTCTGCAAACGCTGAACATTTGTTCGATGTCGTTGTCCAGAAAGCTCCCGCCGAGACAGCAGGAATTTTGTGACAGCGCTAAGCTCAACTTGGAGCAGGAGTTTCACCAGCTTCCACAAGCTCCTGGGCACTGTGCCACGTTTTTTTTGGAGCAGGCAAGCAGCAATGCCAGCTCCGGCAAGCCAATTCAGCCTTGATAAAGCCCCTGCAAAGGGATTCATGATCGCCCCTGGGTTTTGCTGATGCCCAGGAAAGAATTACAGAGCTGCCTCCTGATGTGGATGCTCTGGCTGAGGGCGGGATTACTGCGCTAATCCCAACCAAACCCAGCGCTGGAGGCAGCAGCTCTCACCCCCCCCTGCAAGGCTGCTCCCGTGGCATTTTACCAGGCAGAGCCCGCGCCTCCGCCGGCAGGAGCCGTTCGTAGGTGTTAAATAATCCGGCGTCCGAAATGATGATGGGAGCGAAGATGTTCACCAGATCCTGCCCCTTCTTGACGCTGACGCCTGGAGGGGAGAGGCGAGGAGGGGAGAAAGGCTCCGGTTAAAAGCACCAGTGGGGGAAGCCGCGTGTGTCCTGTCCCGTCCCATCCCATTGCTCACCGCAGGCTTTGCCCTGGGAATCCAGTAGGATGCTCTGCACCGGCGCCCTGCCCAGCACGTTGCCCCCGGCCCTCTGGATGATGGGGATGGTGTGAAAGGCAATTTCCCCGGCCCCCCCTTTGGGGTACCAGGCGCCGTGGAGGTAGTGGTTCACCAGGACGCTGTGCATGGAGAAGCTGGCCTTCGAGGGGAGCACGCCTGGAAAAAGGGCGAGCGTAAGGAGCATTTTCCCGGAGCGGGGCAGGAGGAAGGTTCAGGGCAGGAGTTAGCGCAGGACGGCTGCTCCCTCGCGTGCAGGATTCGTGCTGGGAAGCCGACGGATGAGGAGGAAAAGCCACGGCCCTGGGGACGAAGGTGAGCAGGGCACAGCAGGCAGGGACGGCACTGTGCAAGGGCTGAGGATAGCACCGAGGGCTCCGGGCGGTTTGGCAGCAGCGATGCAATGCGAAGCCAAGCGCGGGGAGCTGGGACCTGTCCGGCACGCATCCAAAAAGCAAAGCAGAGCAGGATTTGGGGGGGTTGGTTTTGTTATAAAGGGTCTCACTTCACCCCTACAGGGTGTCCGAGCCTCGTGGCGCCATACCGTAGGTGGGGAAGATGTAGCTGAGGATGGCGCGGAGCTCTGCGTTGGTGGTGAGGCCTTCGACCACGTCCTTCAGGCTGCGCGAAGCCATCCGGCAGAAGGGGTTGAGCCAGGGCAGCAGCCCCGAGTGGCACAGCAGCCGGGCCAGCGGCAGGGGCAGCAGCTTCAGAATGCCCACGACTTTCATCCCTCTGCTGACGCTCTGCGAGAGAGGGGGGTTAAAACCCTCAGATGGGTTAAAAGCTCTGTGTGCGATGCGGGGCTTTTGGGGTACAAAATGGAGATTTTGAGGTTTTTCTCCCGAAGTGTTTGGGACATTGAGGCTCTGCGCGGAGGCAGGTTGTGCAACACCACTGCACGGTGCCAAAAAGTCGTCCCCAGGGCAGCAAAGGGGAAGAATTTCCTTTCCTCCGCCTGACCCCAGAGCAAGGAACCGGAGCCAAAAGCTCCAACCACGGCCTGGTGAGCGGAGGGAACGTGACCGAGCCCGTGCCTCCGGTACCTGCGTGAGCTGCTCAAACTTATCGACGGCAGCCGTTTCTCCGGGGAAGCGCTCCCTCAAGCTGTCGAAGTATTCCTTCCTCCCCGCGAGGACGCGGTGCGCCCTGCTGCGCCGGGGCTCCCCCAGCACCACGGCGTCGTAGGCGGCCGGCATGGGCACCCACTCGAGCTGCCCCTCCGTCAGCTGGTCCACGAGGAAGCGCGTCATGCAGCCCTCGTGCATCTGCCCCACGTAGTGGATCCCTGCAAGAAGCCACGACGGGGTGTTTGCGGGGCGATTTGGGGCTTATTCTGTTTAGTTTGGGGTTTATTCTCCTCGCACCGCGTTGCTGTGAAATTCCTGGCTCCTCCGGGCTCGGCAGGGTGCCCACAGCCTCCCGCTGCTGGGGCAGAGTTCATGTTCAAAAGGAAATCCAAGTGCTCAACGCAGCATTTTTAGGTGGTTTTTCAGGAACTCTGGTACACATTGACATAAACTTCCCCTCCTCACCACGCTGCTGTCAATAATTAATCCTGGGAAGGCTGCGAGACGCACCGAGCTCGACTTTGTCTCGCTGGAAGAAGCGTGCTGCGGGGTCCTGCCCGTACGGGGGGTGCCGCAGGGATGTGGCTGTGTCACAGCGATGGGACATGTCACGATAGAAGCATCGCGACGGCAGCACCGTGGCCATGCTCTCTTTCAGCAGAGGAATTTTGGGGCAGGGCAGGTCTACCAGACGCCAGCACTCGTCCCAGCAAAGCGCTGGGTGCGTGCTGGGGATGACGCTGCGACCCCAGTTCCCTATGCGGGGGCAGCATCCCCGGGTTCCCCCCCAAGGGGTTTGGGTCCTGGGCTGGTTCCCACCCCGTACGAGCGTCGCCCTCTCCGTGCCCGTGCTTACCGGCATCGAACTCGAAGCCCTTCTCGCTGAAGGTGTGGCAGCAGCCCCCCAGCTTGCCGTGCTGCTCCAGCACCAGCACCCGCCGGCCAGCCTTGGCCAGCAGCACGGCCGCCGCCAGGCCCCCGATGCCGCTGCCGATGACGATGGCATCCAGCCCCGCGGGGACTTTGTCTGCCGAGAAAACTGCGGGAGCGGGGGCCTCAGTGGGGGCTCCCGAAATCTCGACGGGGGGGTGATGCCACGGGGATGGGGCACTTGGGGAGGGGGATGGGGGTCCTGGGGATGGGGATTCCGGGGGATGGGGGTCCTGCGGCATCCCGGGCACGGGACACCTGGGTGATGCGGGTCCCAGGGCATCCCAGGGATGGGGGTCCTGGGGAATGGGGGTCCCGGGGGATGGGGATTCTCGGACATCTCAGGGATGGGGATCCTGGGGCATCCCGGGGATGGGGTGCCTGGCAGATGTGGATCCCGGTACAAACCAGGGACGGGGGTCCAGGGGGATGGGGCTCCCGGGACATTCCGGGGACGGCACACCAGGGGGACGGGGGTCTCGGGACATCCCGGGGCTGTGGGTCCCGGGGTCTGTGGGTCCCGATTGATCCCGCTACGCCCCCGGGGAACACGGGGAGCGGTGGCCGGCCCCTACCTGCCTTCAGCACCGCCCTCCGGGCAGCCTTGTCGGTGACCAGCGGGGCCGGCGGGCGCCGGGCGTCAGCGGCGAAGGGGTTGGGGCCGCGGGGCCAGCCCCAGCGGAGCAGGGCGAGGAAGAGGAGGAGGCCGAGGCCGAAGGCGAGCAGTGCGAGCGGCCCCATGGCGCGGCGCCCGTCTGCGGCGCGCCACCGCCGGCCGCGCGCTCCCGCTCAAGCCACGCCCACTCCCGCCCGAACCACGCCCACTCCCGCTCGAGCCCCGCCCACTCCGCGCACACCCTCTCGACTCTCGCCCCGCCCTCCGCCCCGCCCAGCTTCCCGCCTCTTGCCGCCCCCCCCCCTCCTCCCCGCGCGTTGCATGCCGGGCGTTGTAGTCCCCTGCCCCGCCCCGCCCGCCTCCCTCCCCCCGTCCGCGGACTGCAGCTCCCGGCAGGCAGCGCGGCCGCGCCTGCGCACTGCGCCGCGCCGGAGCTAGGCTGAGCCCGGCGGCCCCGCCGCCGCTTCCGGTGGGCGAGGGGTTAGGGGGCGGGGGGCAGCGGGCGGGGGGCTGCCGGGGGGGCGGGTCAAAGGGCAGGGGGCGGGGCCACGGGGGCATGGCTGGGCTAAGGGGGGCTCAGTGGGACCCCAGGGGGGGCATTTGGGGACCCTTGGGGGGCTCAGTGGGGACCCCATTGGGGACCCCTGGGGGAATCATTGGGACCCCTCCGGGGGGCTCATTGGGGACCCCTTTTTGGGGTACACTGGGGACCCTTGGGGGACCCCCTTAGGGGGCTCATTGGGGACCCCCTTGGGGGGTCCGTTGGGGACCCTAAAGGGCTCATTGGGGACCACCGTGAGGGGACCCCCTTAGGGGGCTCACTGGGGACCCTTGGGAACCCCCTTGGGGGGGCGCATTAGGGAATCCCTTGGGGGGACCCCTTTGGGGGTTCGTTGGGGACCTAGGGGGGCTCATTGGGAACCTAGGGGGGCTCCTTGGGGACCCCTGGGGACCCCTTTTTGGGGTTCACTGGGGACCCTTGGGGGACCCCCTTAGGGGGCTCAATGGGAACCTTGGGAGGCTCAGTGGGGACCTCAGGGACCCCCTTAGGGACCCCCCTGGGGGGCGCATTGGGGAATCCCTTGGGGGGAACCCTTTGGGGGTCATTGGGGACCCTTGGAGACCCTCTTGGGGGGCTCATTGGGGACCCTTGGGGGGCTCATCGGCCTTGGGGGTCCCCCGGTCCCCCCGCTGACCAGCACCACCTTCCCCCCGCAGGCCATGAGCTCCCCCCCGTCGCCGCCCGAGGAGCCCCCGCTGTCCCCGCCGGTCCCCGGGGTGTCAGGGGTGAGCAGCGGGGGGCCGGGGGCGGCGGGGGGCGAGGGGCGTCCCCGCTGAGCGCTGCCTCTCTTTCCCGGCTTAGATCTCGGCTCCGAGGCCGCCCGGCCTCCTGCAGGCGTTTGGGGGGGCCGCCGGTAAGCTGCCCCCCACCCTTCCTGCTTCATCCGCTCCCTTCCCGTGGTGGGAACCCCTGGGGAGCTGCCGAGCCCCTGGGACCGGGTTTGGGCTCTGCCGGGGGCCGGGTGGCTGCGGTGTGGGACGCGGGGAAGGGGAAGGGGACGCCTCCGAGCCTGCCGAGGGCTGTGGGGGGCAGGCAGCCCCCCGAGGCCTTCCCCCCTTGTTGCCTCCCTCGGCAGAGAGCAGCGAGGAGGTGCGGAGAGCGCAGGAGGAATGGGAGGCGCTGGTGGAGATCCAGCCAGGTACTGCTGATCCCAAAAGCTCCTGGGGTTTTGGGGTTCGGGCAGGAGCCAGCTCCAGCGCCAGGCTCGGCCGGGAGGGCTGACGCTGCTCCACGCCTCCCCGCAGGGCTGCTGGGGAAATCCGGGCCCGTGCCCCTCATCTCCTTCAACGAGGCGCTGCAGCACTTCCAGACCGCCGACCTGTCCGCCTGCAGGGTGCGTGGGGACCGCCAGCTCCGAGCTCCCCGGTGCCAGCGTCTCTGCGATCCCCCCGCTGTCTCTCCCCCACCCGATTCCCACGGGACCGGCTAACCCTCATCATGTTTTTTTTGTTGTTTTTTGCCTTTTTTCCTCTCCGCAGAAGAAGATCCAGGCGACAGCGCGCAGGCAGGGCCTGGCCGCTCTGCTTCGCTTCCTCTTCGGCCCCCCGCGGCTCCAGCAGCAGCTGCAGGGCGAGCGGGACCTGGCTCTCGCCATGGCTCACTGTGAGTGTCCCTGTGCCCTTTCCTCCACCTGCAGTTTGTGCTTGTGGTGCCCCACGCAGGGAAAAACTTCCCATCTGGCAATATTCCCCATGCTGTCTGTGTTACGTAGCCCCCCGGCACTCACACAGCTTTGTGTTTCGGCACCTCCTGAGGGCTTTTTTAAATCCCTCCCTTCTCCCCCGCAGCAGGGTGAACACAGCAGGGTCGCTCTCCTTGTTCCCCCGAGCCGCTTGCTGCTGCGGGACCTCGTGCCCAGCTGGCCTCCGGCGTCCCCCGGCCGCTGGGGGTGGCTCCCGTCCCGCCCTGCGGTGACGACGGAGCGGTGCCCGGTGTCACCGAGGGGTTTTCTCTGTGCCAGGTGGCCTGGATGACGGCGAGGCGGTGCACATGAGGATCCTGCAGACCATCTACAAGAAGCTGACCTGCTCCCGGCTGGGTTGCCCGCGCTACGGCGCGCACTGGGAAGAGCTCGGCTTCCAAGGTACGGCGCGGGGAGGGGACGCCCGGGGCCAACCTGAGCGAGGAGCGGCCTCGGCGGTCCCGTCCCCTCCTCCAGCGGTGGTGTAAAGGTTTGGGAGCTCCTTCCCTCCGCCTGCCTGCCCCTGCAGCAGGTATTTGGCTGGGGTCACAGCAGGACCGCGGCTGGCTGAGCCGCCCAGCACCCTCGGCAGCCGGCGTCCAGCTGGAGGGGACAGAGGTGGCTGCTGTCACCGCTTTGCTGGGGCCGTTAATGCTCTTCATTAGCAAGCGATCTCTAATGAGGCGTCCCTGGAGGGCTGGTTTGTCAGCCAAGCCCTCGTCAGGGCTCTGTCACCCAGGGCGCCTCGCAGGTTGCTTTCAGCCTCGGCTGCGTGCGGAAAACAGCGTGATTAAAGCTGCCTCTGTCCTCTCAAGTGTGGCTTCACCGGGGTTTTCGGTCTGGTTGGCTTGAGTTAAATAGGCCGGCTTTTAATGAGGCCTGAAACCGGCGGGAGAAGGTGAACGGCTCCCTCTTCTCTTCACCGTCGAGCACACGACTGGTTTTAATCCCCCTGATTTCGTTTACCAGCTTCAGCCAAGTTTGCCCCGGGGTGGGTAGAGCTTGAAGATCCAAATTCCTGGAGATGCTGCGGGAATCGGCACGCGGGGAGGAGAGAAGTGCTTGTCAATGCCCACATCAAAGGGGCCACGGCACCATTTCAGCACCTGTTAGACGGGAATTCCCAGGAAACCCCCCCAGGATGTGGTCTCTGAGGTTCCTCTGCTCCAAGTGGCCGAGGATGAAGCAGCCCAGGACGAAGGGGAGGTGACAGAACAGCCCCCGATTCACCCTCCTCGCTTTCAAGGTGCGGATCCGGGCACCGACCTGCGAGGGACGGGGATGCTGGGCCTGATGCAAATGCTGCACTTTGTGATGGACGCGCAGACGCTGCCTCTGGCTCGGCAGATCTTCAGGCTGTCCCACCACGAAACACAGGCACGTCCTCCCGCCCGCTTTGCTCACCCTCTGCCGTGGTATTTACCCCTCTCTTTCTAAAGCTCAGGGAAAGGTAAGCACGAAAACCTTCCAGCTCAGTCCTCCTCACGCTGCTCCGGTGAGGCAGGTGGTCCCCGGAGAGCTGAGGAGCGCTGAGCAAAGGCTGAGGCCGAACCCCGTGGGATGTTTTTTACGCTGGGAATAAGATTTTAGAGAGCGGAGCTCCCCTGGTGGGGTTCAGACCGATCGTCTGACCCTGCGTGGTGTGGCCAGGAGCAGCACGGTGGGACGGTGAGGGTGAGCAGAGCCAACGTCCTTCGGTTTGGGGCGGTCTGGGCTGCTTTTAGGTTTCAGCCTGGCTGGATCCACGGCATCCATCAGAGCCTGCATCCATAATCATGTCCTGATACGCGAATCTGTTCCCTGCAGCCATCAGCGCGTGGGTTTGGGGCCGTGCAGACGCAGCACCAAGGGGCTGGTGGCGTCGAGGCACCTCTGGGTGCTGGAAGGGAGGACGCCCTTCTGGCAGAGCCGACGTAACGCCGCTTCTCTTGCAGAATTTCCCCTTCTGCATCATGTCCGTCAACATCACCCGCATCGTCCTGCAGGCCCTGAGGGAGGAGTGCCTCTCCAGGTGAGGACTGAGCTGTGCTGCGCCCTCCTGCCCTCGGGGCTGCCTCCAGGCGGGCTGCCCAGGGGGAGAAGCGAGGAGAAGCGAGGAGAAGCGAGGAGAAGCGAGGAGAAGCGGCTCCGCTCAGTCCCCTGGGCGTGCTGCGGTGGCTGAGCCCCTCTGTCCCCGGGCAGGGAGTGCAACCGCAGGCAGCAGGTGATCGCCGTGCTGAACGACGTGTACGCGGCCGCGTTCCTGCAGCTCTACCGAGTCTGGAAATCGCAGCACAAGACCGTTGCTGACTCCGGCTTCCTCCTGAAGGGTTCGTTTCCCCACGTTTCCCTCTCTTCTCCCAGCCAGGAAAGCGACCCGAGGCGCAGGGACCAAGCCTGGTGTGCTCCGGTGCTCTCTGCTCTTCGGGGAGCGCCACGTCCTGCTGGGATGAACTCAGGGCACAGTGCATGGAAGTCCCCAGCCCTTCATCTTCACACAGAGCTTTTTCAACAAGTGGTGTTATCTCAGCGCCCTGCGTTTTCATTTCCCTACCTTTGGAGTCTCAAATCTGACGGGCGAGCGCCCGCCGCTTTCAGAGGGACGCCGTCGTGGTGCCTCGGGGTGGCAAATCATGGCGGTGGGGTGACCAAACGGGGACGTTCTCGCCCCAATTCCTGCAGGCTCGCTGACGTGGCGCTCGGTTGCGTAAGCGCCGTTTTGTAGCGCGCCGTGTAAGCGGGGCGGCCGCTGCCGTGCTTTTCGCAGTCAGCAGCAGGGATGTTTACTCCGGGGGAGACGCCCCTGACGGAAGCAGAGCTGCTCGGATGCGCTGTGCTAATGGCTCTGTTAATTCGGGGTCCTGCTGGTGTGGCCAGGCCTGGGCTTGGTCCTGTCCCCCGGCAGCTCCGGGCTTCCCTTTCGGTGGGGGGTGCTGGGGCTGTGGTGCTGAGCTCCGCTGGGAGGTGGCGAGGAGCTTTTTGTGCTCTCAGCCCAAGCGCAGCCTTTCGTGAGCAAAACAACCGTGCCTTTTCCAGAGGGAACAGTGGCGATACGCTGGGACACGAGCAATAGTTGTAAATATTTGGGTAAACGCCTTACGCCGGGAGCGTGCGTCCCACGCTGTCGCTGCCACCATCCGGCCCTTGCTGACTGTTTGCATGCTTCTCCTTTGACTTTTCCAGAACTGGAGTTATCCACCAAAAAGAAACCGAAGCAGCTCCTGAAATCCTTGGAAGCCTACGTGAGCAGAAGCCCCGTGTCCGTGGCAGACGGCATCCAGCGACCGTCCTCTCCCTCCGGCACCGGCGGCTCCATCAGCGCCGTCCGGGCCGGCGAAGAGCTGAACTTCACGGGTGTCTGCGACCTGCAGGTTGAGCTGGAAGGGGAGCCCCGGCCGGTCTGAAACCCGCAGCGGGGAGCCCTGCTCGTGGCAGCGCTACCGGGGGGTCGCCCGGTGCTGCTCGGGGGGCTTGGAAGGGGCTTGCCCCAAAGTGGCAGGCGCAGAGCGATGCCTCTGGGCAGGAGGTGCCCAGAGCCGTGGTGGGAGAAGCGGCTGGGACCCGGCTTCGGGCACTCGGCCAGCTGGGGCAGCGTGGAGAGTAGATTTTGCCCTAGCACCCCCAGGAAGGGTGGCCGTGGCCGTCCCCGGCGGTTTGGTGGCGTTGCTGGGAGCGACGGCAGGAGCAAGCTGCAGACTTCGACCCTTTCGAGGTAGAATTAGTCGGGTTGGTAGTTGGGCTCGGTGACCTTGAAGGTTTTTTGCCAACCTCGGTGGTTCTGTGATTCTAAAACTAAGCACAGCAGGGTTTGAGGGTTTGAACACAAGCCCAGTGTTTGGGGAGCCCTCCTCAACTCCCCCCCGGAGTTACTACGTGTGTAAGTATCGAAATAAGGCATTAAAAGGGAAAAAATAAACTTTTATCAGTGTTCAGAGGCTTCCTGACGTGGGCTTGGCGGTTTCCGTGGCTGGGCTGGGAGCGAGGTGGTCGCGAGGAGCGGGACGGGGCCGGGATGGGAACCAGGGCCTGATTCTGCCCCGTAGCGAGGCGGTGCTGGGAGCCCCGTCCAGCCCCCGGCTGCTTGGAGGTGACTTCCCTGTGCCCACCTCTTTGTTTCAGGAAAACCTCATTTAAGGGGGAAAAAGGGTTTTTGCCTGCAGGTGCCGGAGCCGCATCCAGCTTCATGTTGGGGAGTGGGTCTGAGGCTCTGCCCCGTCCTGCCTCAGTTTCTCCCTCAATAAAACCCAAATTTCGGTGATGGCCGTGGGTGAAGGATGGGGCCCTGCTGGGGGTAAGCCCCTGCAGCATCCCTGGGGGGCGAGGGGGGAAATGGGGTCTGGTCCCCACCAGGGGGACGAGGATGGGTACCCGGCATGGGGACACTGCTGTTGGACGGGGCACGGAGGCGAGCTTGGAGCAGCAACGGCCGCAGCGTGCCTTAGAAACGCTCCAAAAGCCTCTTCAGCCCTCGAAAGGAAGAGGAAAATAAAAGCCCCAAAAGCGCGGAGCTGGAGATCAAAGTGGCTTTTAACAAGCGAGAGCCGGGAGCTGGAGAGACAAAGGTGCCTCGGTGATTTCCCGGTCTGAAACAGCGCGGGGACAAAAAGAACCAGCGAAACCTGCCCACGCGCCCTCAGCACACGTGCCGGAGCCCGTAGCCTTTTTTTTTTTTTTCCTCATAAAATAATAAAGAATTGGGGCAGGAAGAGCGGGGCACGGAGCTGGGCACCACCTCTCCGCTGCTCTTCCTCCCGGGCTGAGATTTCTCTGATGGGTTTTCACGGGGCCGCTCAGCAAGCGGGGTTTGTGCGCGGCTGGTTTTGGCATCGGTGCCTCGGGACCTGGGCAAGGTCGGGTCCTGAGCGCATCGAAACCAAAATTGGCCAAAAGGGGCGATTTCAGGAATTTCTGCTGTCGGTTTTTGGAGGGTGCCCCGTCCAAAGCGCTCAGGGACGGAGGCAGTGGGGAGATTGGGGGGAAAGATTTGGGGCCAAAGTCCCCAAACCGGGGGTTGGCTGAGGGGTGGCCGGGATCCGGGGGGCATCATCCAGCCCTGGGGGGCACAGGGGTGGCGAGGAGGGGTCGGGGGGACCCCGAAAGGAGGGGATAGGAGAAGGGTGCCCGGGAAGGGATGCGGGTGCTGGCACACGGTGCGGTTCCTACGGGGAGGGTGACGGCGCTGGGGGGGTGACAGGGGTGGGGGGGGGGGTGACAGGGGTGCTGAGGGGGGGCTCAGGTGCTGGGGGGCCTGGCAGTGAGGAAGGGGCACGGGCACTGGGGATGGACGAGGGTCCCTGGGGGATGTGGGTGCTGCGGAGGGGACACAAGTGTTAGGGGGGATGCAGGTATCGGGGGGGGGGGGACACCATCCCGGGGGGGGTGGCACGATCCGGTGGGGGCCGGCTTTGAGCCCGGCGCATCCCCCGGCTCCTCCGCGTGTCCCCGGGTCCGCCCCGGGGGCGGGGGCGGCTCAGAGCCCTCCCGCGCCCGATCAAAACCCCGCGGAGGCGGCGCCCGGCGGCTCAGAGCCCGGTGGCACCGGCACCGGCAGCCGGGGACCGGGAGCGGGCAGGGTGCGGGCAGGGTGCGGGCAGCCCAGCTCCAGCAGCAGGATGGCGAGCGGGACCCCCGTCCCCCAACCCAGCCCATCCTCATCCTCCCGCCCCGTCCCCCGCGTCCCCGGGGGCCGCTGAGCGCCCGTGGCCGGATCCCGGGGCCGTGCCCCCGTCCCCCCGCCATGGAGAGCCCCGAGGGGGGGTACTCGGTGCAGGCCACCGCCGCCATCGCGGCCGCCATCACCTTCCTGGTGCTGTTCACCATCACGGGCAACGTGCTGGTGATCATGGCCGTGCTGACGAGCCGCTCGCTGCGGGCGCCCCAGAACCTCTTCTTGGTGTCGCTGGCGGCCGCCGACATCCTGGTGGCCACGCTCATCATCCCCTTCTCGCTGGCCAACGAGCTGCTGGGCTACTGGTACTTCCAGAAGACGTGGTGCGAGATCTACCTGGCCTTGGACGTGCTCTTCTGCACCTCGTCCATCGTGCACCTCTGCGCCATCAGCCTGGACCGCTACTGGTCCGTCAGCCGCGCCATCGAGTACAACGCCAAGCGGACGCCGCGCCGCATCAAGTGCAGCATCCTCATCGTCTGGACCATCGCCGCCGTCATCTCCCTGCCGCCGCTGGTCTACAAGGGCGAGAAGAAGGCGGCGCCGGGCGGGCGGCCGCAGTGCAAGCTCAACGAGGAGGCCTGGTACATCCTCTCCTCCAGCATCGGCTCCTTCTTCGCCCCCTGCCTCATCATGATCCTCGTCTACCTGCGCATCTACCTGATCGCCAAGCGCCGCCACCGCCGCGGCCAGAGCCCCCCCGCCGCCCCCAGCCCCCCGGGTTCGGCGCCCCCAAACTCCGCCGCCACCACCGACGGGGACACCCGGGGACCCCATCCCCTGCCGGCGGACAGGACCTCGCTGCTCAGCCCAGAGGAGCCGTCGGCGGCAGCGGTGGCAACAGCGGGGGCCGGCCGGGGGTCTGGGGGGTCCCCACGGCCCGCGGGGCGCCCCAGGGACACGTTGGCCATGGGGACGGGGCGGGTGGTGCTGGCGCCCACGCTGAGCCCCAGCCCCTGGCGGAGGAAGGCGCAGGCGAACCGGGAGAAGCGCTTCACCTTCGTGCTGGCCGTCGTCATCGGCGTCTTCGTCCTCTGCTGGTTCCCCTTCTTCTTCCTCTACAGCCTGGGCGCCGTCTGCCCCCGGCGCTGCAAGGTGCCCGAGGGCGTCTTCCAGTTCTTCTTCTGGATCGGCTACTGCAACAGCTCCCTCAACCCCGTCATCTACACCGTCTTCAACCAGGACTTCCGCAAGGCTTTCCGCCGCATCCTCTGCCGCCGCGGCGCCCGGACGGCGTGGTGAGGGGCTCGCCCCCGCCCGGAGGCACTGCGCCTTGCCCCCCCAGCCCCCCGACGCTACGACGGGTTCGTGCCGCGGTTTTCGGGGAGCTTTGCTCTTCCTTCCACCCCTCTCGCCTTCGCTGTCTCTGCCGGTCCTGGTGGCCGTTCCCTCGGGGCACCATGCTCGCACCGGGGCTCCTCATTTTCCCCTTTTCCCTCTCGTTTTCCCTTTTTCCTCCTCGTTTCTCCCTTTCCCCCCCCGGTTTTCCTCCCCGAGCGGCAGGCTCTCGGCTGGCAGCGCCTGCCCGCCCGCTGCCTCGTCTCGCTGCCAAATTTGCCGCGGGAAACCCGGCCCCGTGGGGCTGGGGGCACGTGCCACCCGTGCCACACGTCCCCTGTCCCCGAGCCCGGTGGCATCTCCCCAGCCGTGCTGGGGTGCTCGGCGGGCAGACCCCAGCCCGGGAACGGCAATGAGGGGGGGTTTCAGGGATTTTTCTCCCCACCCTACACACGGCGCCCCAGGAAATCGGCTTTTCCCCCTGTTTTTTGGGTGTCCCAGCCGAGCTCCCCAAGTCCCGGGGGCCGCTGCCTTTTAACAATAAAAGATATTTTGTAATAAGAAAAAAAAAAATCACTTCTTGACGCCGCGGAGGGGACACGGGGGCACAGCCCAGCTGGAGCAGCCACCTCGTGCCGTGCCCCTGCTGGGTCGGGGGGCTCTGGGACCCCCCCCCCGTGGTACAAGGGCAGCGCTCGGGGTGAGTTCCTCCCGTGGCCGCGGGTCGCCCGGCCGGGAGGAATGTTTGCAGCACGAGCGGGAACAAAATGTTTGGACGGGGTCGGTTATTTATGGCAGCGCACGGGGAAAATAAATTAATAATTAGAAAAACCCCCCCCCCCGCCCGCGCCCCCCCCCCCCCGCCCCAAAGAATAAATCCCTGCAGCTGCCTCCCGCAGGGCCCGACCCCGAGGATGTTGAACCGGACGGGGGTGGGAGGCAGCGCCGGGGGACGGGGACAAAGCCCCGTGCTGGCCGCTTGCAACGGTGCCACGTGAAATGACGAGGGGGGGATTCTCGGGTGTCTGATATAGGGCTGTGCTGCCCGGCCCGGGGACAGGGGGGTCTCCTGGAGGGGGTTTCGTGAGCTGTGCCCGTGGGGTGGGGATCATGGTGGTGTGATGTGACCCATGTCGGTGCGACTTGCACTGCTCTATCGTGATCCATGCGGCTGTATCAGGACCCAGAGTGCTGTGTGGTGTGCCCCACGCTGGTGGATTGTGACCCAGACCATTGTATCGTGCCTCCTGATGGTGCGTTGTGACCCACACCGGTGTATCGCGACTCACGGTGGTGTATCACGACCCACACCGGTGTATGATGACCCGTGGTGGTGGAGCATCACCCCCTACCACTATATTGCAGCCCACACCCGCACGTCATGACCCCGCTGGTGTATCGTGACTCCTGGCGGCACGCTGTGACCCACGGCGGTGTGTCGTGACTCACACTGCTGTGCCGTGACTCACGACGGCGCACGGTGACCCACACCGGTGTACGGTGGTGACCCACACCGGTATATCGTGACCCACGCCACTGCATCGTGACTCACGGCGGTGCACGGTGCCCCGCAGTGGTGCATGGGGACCCCCACCACTGCATGGGGACCCCCATCAGTGTGTGGTGCCCACCAGTGTTGCAGGATCCCCCCCAAATCCTGCCTTATTCCGTGCCCCACACCGCTGCCTCCTGACCCACATATTCCCAGGCTCCCCACCCCATCTGTGCCCCCATCCCACCCCGTGCTCCCCCCACCACCAGCCCGGGGAGAAGCGGAGGACGTGGCGCCGCACATGCCGAGCCCAGCCCCGGGGGACAGGGCTGGGGACAGCTCGCCCCTGCGGTGGCGGAGCGGTGCTGGCCCCCCGCCACCTCCCCGTCCCATTGGGGATATCGCCTCCGGCCACCCCAAAACAGGGTTGAGCTTTTTTTGGAAGCCCTTTCCCAGCCCGGACACTTCCCCTCCCCTCCCCAACCAAGCCAGCAGAGGCCGGCGGCCGTTGGCCCGACCCGGCGCGCTGGGACGGTGCTGGGGTGATGGCGACGCAGGAGAGGGCGTGCGACCGGGGCCGCTGCGCACGCCGAGACCCTGGCCCCCGGCCAGCCCTAGCCCCTTGTACTCCCAACCCCCATCCGCCACCGCCTTGCACCCCACATCGAGGGGAGCTATGGGGTTGGGTATGGCCCTATGGGGCTGGGTATGGTCCTATGGGGCTGGGCATGGTCCCATGGGGCTGGGAATTGTTGTAAGGTTCTAGGTATGGTTCTGTAGGGCTGGGCACGGTCCTATGGGGCTGGGCATGATTGTATGGGTTTAGGCATGGTTCTACAGGGTTGGGCATGGTACTGTGGGGTTCAGTATGGTCCCATGGAGCTGGGCATGGTCCTAGGGGGTTGGGCATGGTCCTATGGGGCTGGGTTTGGTCCTACAGAGCTGGGCATGGTCCTGTGAGTTTGAGCATGGTCTTATGAGGCTGAGCATGGTCCTATGGGGCTGGGCATGGTCCTATAACACTGGGCTTGATCCCATGGAGCTGGGCATGGCCCTATGGGGCTGGGCATGGCCCCAGTGGGAGTTGATGCCTTCCCCGGCCCCAGTGCTGCCTCCAGCCCCCTTTCCCCCTTCCCCCCCACTCCCCAGGCTCTCGCAGCCCTTCTCTCCCCAGTAATTTCCCCAAAACAGCACCCGGGTTGTCATGGTGACTCACTAAAATCCCCCCTACTCAGCGTAACCAGGTTTGCTGCAAAAAAGAGGCCATGTAAATCATATATATGTATTTTTAAATCCCAAGGATTAAAGCTAATACAAAAAAAAAAAAAGTAAAAAAAGCCCTGGTTAGACCCCAAAGCAAGTGGCGTCAGTCCGCATGCCTCTGGAATTCAGTGCTCCCCGGGGATGCACCAGGGGCTCGGGGGCTTGCTTGGGCTGGGCTGACCCCACACTTGCTGCTGAGCCAACCCGCGGCCCCGCCAGCGATGGGGAAGCGCGGGGAGAGGTGAATTGAGCAGAAATGTTAATTGCTGCGCCCAGCCTCCTCCCTCCGGTGAAGAGGTTGTTGCCAAGGAGGATGCTCAGGCCCAGCGGCTGGCTAGAACTGGCACCAGTCTGCCTCAGACTGGGAAAGCACTGGTGTGGGAGCAGCGCGGGCGATGCTGAGGTGTGACGAGCTCCTGCCAGGTCTCAGCCTACGGCTCCGGGGCTCGCCGGGGATGGAAACGAGCTCGATCACAGCCCTGCGGCGCGCTCCCTCCGTCCCGTGATATTTGCTTTATTTCGCGGGGTGGTGACAACATTTGGCCACTTTCGCCTGCGGAGGGAGGTCAGGCGCGAACGCGGCGGGGGCAATCTGTTCCTTCATGGGGGAAAAATGCTTCTTTCCATTCAAATATTTAAAAATAAGGATCTGGGAGCGGCTCCGGGGCCGCCGGGGCTTGTGAAAGCGCTTTATTTGTACTTGGGTTTAATGGCAGCGCGGCGCGAGGCAGGGAAGGGGAGATACGGTAACCATGGCCACCACCGCGCGGCTGGCGGCGGCGCGCCGGGGGGTGAAAAGCCGCAGCAGGCACTTTGCGGAGAAAATGCTTGAAAATTTTTTAAAAAATTATGGGCTGGGCTGCGTGAAAGCTTCCTGGCGGGGTGACATTTGC
>CM021786.1:1148128-1159941 GCA_011076525.1 Nettapus auritus | reverse complement strand
GGGGGGGCCGTACCCCAAACCGTGGCCCTGGGGGTCTGTGTAGGGTGGGTTCCCCCAGAACACGACTACAGGGGCTGTGTGGGGCCTGTGCCTTCCCCAGGGCCCTGGGGGGTCGTGCAGGGTGGGCTCCCAAAGCCCCCCGAGATCTGTGGAGCCTGTATGGGGCCCATGTGGGGCTCTTGTGGGGTGTGTGGGGCACATGTGGGGTGTGAGGAGTCCATATGGGGTGGAAGGGGTCCATGTGGGGGGTGTGGGGCCCATATGGGGTGGAAGGGGCCCATGTAGGGTGTAAGGGGTTCACGTGGGTTGTGTGGGGTCCATGTGGGGGTTGTAGGGCCCATGTGGGTTGTAAAGGGTCCATATGGGGTGGAAGCGGCCCATGTGTGGTGCAGTGGGCCCATGTGGGGTGCATTCCCCACGAGCAAGGCTCAGTGGGGCCCGTGGGGTCTGTGGGGTTGGGTTCCCAAACCCCACTAAGGGCTTTGTGGGGCCCATGCGGGGTCTGTGCCCCCTGCCCCTCCCCAGCCTTGTGGGGTCCGTGGGGGCGCCCTGTGCCAGCATCTCCCTCTGCAGGACCAGACCCCAAACCGACCCTTTCTGCCCAGTTTCTGTCTTCTCTTCCCCAGCTGTGCGGCACAGGACACGGGGCAGCATCCCCCTCCCACACCGAGACCAAGCATCTCCCCCTCACGCCATCGCAACCCAAACACAGGTGAGTTTCCCCGAGGGACGAGGACAGGCTGTCCCCAAAGCGGGGACACGGTGAGTGCCAGCGTGTGCTGGCCCTGTTCCCTCGTGCCACGAGCGCCCCGGTGTACCCAGGCACTGTGTACCCTGCTCAGGTCCCCTGTGGGTTCCCCCCAGGTGCCCGGGTGGCCCGGGACAGGCTGACGCCAGATCCCTGTTTCCTTCTTTTCCCCTGCTGGATTTGAAAAACAGGTTGTTTTTCTGCGTGAGCAAGCGCTCGCGCTCCCGTTGCTGCCAGGAGAAGCCTCGCTGAGTGCTGTTTCTTGGAATAAAATGACTTCAAAATCTCTGCTCCAAAGTGAAGCGGGGGTAGAAGTGTTTGCAGCCTCCGCGGGCTGCACTGGCTGTGCCCGAGGGGTCTCGTGTGGGCACACGAGTGACCCTGGGATGTCCCTGCTGTGGTTATCACCCCACTCCTCCTGGCATCCGTGAGCCACATTAGCACGGTTTACTTTTCTGCATTTTTTTTTTTTAGAGGAAGAAGTGTCCCTGCTGATCAGCAGTGGGTGCGTTTGCTGTTGGCTGGTGTCATGCAGCATCTCCTTGCTTGGGTTTGAAAATCTGGGATTGAAAATCAAGGATTTATTCCTTCATTTTGGGGCGTAAACATCTCCCTGAAGAGCAGCGTGGAGCCCGGGCTGCAAAGCACCGAGGGTTTCTTCCCGAGTGTCTCTCAGGTGTCTGGGGAGGGAAGATTTCCAGAAGGACAGCGTTACATCCCACCCTGCCTGCACGACTCTCACCCGTCCTCGCTGTCTTGGGGATCTCTGTGTCTTGGTGGTGCCATGGGGTTGTTGGGTACAGATTGGCATCTCCTTGCTTGCGGGGAGGAAGGTGTGGGAGGGAAAAGTCAATTGTAGCCGTGCCGGAGCTGTATTACAAAGAACAAATTCTTTTCCCGAGGGCTTTTGGAGCGTTGGTTGCTGTTTTTTTCCTTCCCTTTCTCTTTCTGCAGTAGAACAACTCATTTCCCCACCAAGGAGCCGGTTCCTTCCCTTCAAATGCCTGAAGTGGGGAGAGGGGCTCAGCACCTCCTTCCTGCACCCCGTGGGTCCCATGCTGCCTTCACCCCCTTGCCCTCCACCCTGGTTATTTGGGTAGAGGTCTCCTGGTTGCTGTCGTGGGGGTGAGGGGCGTCCACAGCCTTCCTGCACGCCCCGACTCTCACTGATCCTCTCCTGCCCTTGTCTCCCCAGCTGACCTCCACGGGCCGTGCCAGATGCTTCTCCGAGGGTTTGTTCCTGCTGGAGCACAGTGATCACCCCGGGGTGCTGGTCTCACCATTTCCAGGTCCCCACGCTCCTCCAGTGACAGTGGCACGTAAATGTATCGTGGAATCATAGAACTCGGGTTGGAAGGGACCTCAAAGATCACCCAGTTCCAACCCCCTGCCACAGGCAGGGACGCCACCCCCTAGATCAGGTTGCTCAGGACCTCGTCCAACCTGGTCCTGAACACCTCCAGGGATGGAGCATCCCCGTCCTCTCTGGGCAGCCTGTTCCAGTGCCTCACCACCCTCTGAGGGAAGAATTTCCTCCTAACCTCTAATCGAAACCTGCCCCCTCTTAATTTAAAGCCATTTCCCCTTGCCCTGTCATTATCTGACTGAGCAGCAAGTTGCTCCGTCTTTTTTCCAAGCCCCCTTTAGAAGCTCAGTGGAGGGGGCTGCTCGGGGAGGAAGGCAGCTGCAGGGTGAACGTGGGGCTTGGCCACGGGAGGTTTGCAGCAGCACGTGGCAGCTTTATTTCTCCCCAGGGAGTTTAGAAGTGGGACTTCTCCTTGCCCCAGTGCATCTGGGGGCGCGTTTGCCTGCACTTCGTATTTCCAGGGCAAGGAGGTTCCGTGCCATCCCTCCCTCTCCCTGTCTTTCCTCCCCTCTTCAGATGAAAACCTGGCTCTGTGATTCAGGGCAGAAGCTGGAAATTTTCTTCCCTTTTCTGGGCAAGTACCGGCCGCTCACGGGGCGCTGCTGCCAGACCTGCACCCCGAGGAGCTGGGTAAGCCGGCTGCGGGGGCTCGGCCGAGGGGCCGCGGGTGCAGTGGCGGTGGGTTTGCCTTTCCCAGCTGGTCTGGGCTAACCTCCAGCCGTTTCCCTTGCTCTGCTCCCAGGATGGCTTCTACCACGCGCAGCTCTCCTCCCTCGGCTTCTGCAGCGCCGCCCAGGTGACGGAGGAGGACACCAGGTGAGGACGGGACCGTCGGTACCGGTTGTGGTGTGGGCGCTGGGAGCAGAGCCCCGTGCCAGGGACGCTGGGCAAATCCCTTTTTCCGGGTTTTGTTCTGGTCTGAATCCCTGGGGAACCGACTTCCCCTGCTGCACTGGAGCGCAGGGACGCCTCTCTGTCATCCTCGCTCACTAATTAGTCCAGCAAGTGGTCACGTTAATTATTTTTTGAATGGAAGCCACATCTCCGGGCGCAGAGCGATAATAACAGCAGAGAGGAAAGGGCTTGGTCCGTTCCTCTGCTTACTGTCACCCTCGTGGCCTGGAAGAGCAGTCAGCCACAGCGTCAAGGGCTTGGGACTCCTTAAATCAAAACTTGATCTCTCGAAGCTGTTGGGAAGAGCCTGAGAGGGGGCAGAGGGTGTTTTCCTTCTCCCCTCTGGCTCCGGCACAAGGAGAAGCTCACGCACGCGGGGCCAGCTCGCTCCCACCCCTGGGAGATGCGAGATGGCCTCGGCAGCCCCCATGCGCTTCCTCCTCCCCACGGCCCCGCGGGGATCTCAGCTGGTGTGAACCAGCCTCTGCTCCAGCCGAGGAGCTGACGTGGCCGCCCAGGAGCCTCTCGCTTGCCAAACGCCCGTTGTTGAATTCAGCCCGAGTTTTCGGAGGTGCCGGACTCCTCCGGTTCCTCTCCGAGCGGTCCCTGGCGGCTCAGCAGTTCTGCGCTGTATTTTTCCAAATCGGGTCATTACGCTCCCTTCTGCTTGAAATATCCCAGCTCCCAGCTTTCAAACTCTTTGAATAATTCATCTCCGCTCAGAGCGCCTCAGGAGTTGCGGGATGCTGAAAAAGAGGCTGGAGATGGGAGGCTGAGATCAAAAGCAGACAGCTTGGAGGAGCGGAGACCCCCTGTCCCTGCCCGGCCACCCACAGCCTCGTCGCACGCTGGGTCCCCCGTGCTCTGGCACGTCGCTTCCACCCCTCTCTGACCCCTTGGTGCTGCCCGGCTCTGATTTGGGGCGGATTTGGCCAAGTCCCTGGCTTGGGACATGTGCAGCAGCGCTGGTGCTGGCAGAGCTGCTGCGAGAGCAGCTTCGGGGACGTGTCGGCAGATGCAGGGGTGGCTTGCTGAGGCAGGGAGGGCTGGAGGGTGCCCGGAGAGCTTTCCTTGCGGCCTGGAAGCCCCCGGCTCTTCCCTAGCAGTGCCAGATTTCCTTCTCCGTGCCAGGAAAGCGGGCAGCAATCCGGTGAGGAGCGGGGCGGCCTGGAGCAGCGCTCTGCACCAAGCAGAGCCCCGGTGCCTCCATTTCCCCAGCTGTAAAACAGGGAGAAAAGCCTTGAATGTGCAAAGAGCGCGTTGGAGGGAGGCTGAGGCAGTAACAGCACCCTAAAAGAGCAGGGGGTGCTCTCACCGCCGGCATTGTCTCCGTGCCCAGGTACCGGGGCTGGCTGGTTCGACGCCTCTGCTGCTTCCTGGCTGTCTGGGACTGGAAGGTGGCCGCCGACACCCCCAGGGACCTCCCGGAGAGAGTTTGCCGCAGCCGCAGGTCAGTGGGGACGGCCGGGGGCTTCGGTGTCACCCCCAGCGGGAGCCGGGCCCTGCAGAGGCTGCTCCGTGTTCGGTCTCTGGCTGCTGCTGCCGCGCGGCGCCGGGTGACGTGGCCTCGTCAGGCAGCTGTCACCTCGCCCCTTGTCACCGCTAACGATCCAGCACGGGGCTGGCAGCCGGTACATCGTCGTTGTTGTCACTCAGAGCGGCTTTGGGTGTAAAAAAAACCAAAAACGCCTTAACCCGCACTTCCCACCTCGTCTCCCTCCTCTCCCCCCGCAGGGTACGGGACGTCGCTGCCCGCCAGGCCCGTGGCTCGGGAGGGGACAGCGAGTCCCGCTGGAAGGAGAAAGCCCTGGAGATCCTGGCTGGGATCCAGGCCCCGCTCTCCCTCCCCGTGCTCAGGTGGGTGCGGGACGGCGCGGCAGCTCCCAGCCCCCAGCTGGGGCATTCCCAGTCCCGCTCCTCCGCTCCAGCTCCCTCCTGCTCCTCCTGTGGGGTGTGGAGCCCTTTGCCAGGGGGTCTCCTCGGGGGCTCACACGGCCTCACAGGGATATTTCCCCCTCCGCAGAGCTGGAATACAAAATGCTGGAGTGGTGGTGGTGGGGGAGCCGCGCCGGGGGGATGGAAATCAAAGCAAAGCAAAAGAAAAATTCTCCTTTTTCTCCCCCCCCCCCCCCCTTTTTTTTTTTTTTTTCCTTTTTACCTCCTGTCATTGAGAAATTGGCAATTAAAGGTTGCATTGTACCCTAATTGCTCGTCTGATTGAGCTGTAATAAAAGAACCTTCTGAGCAGTCTGAGGTATTTAAAGGGAAGAAATTACCCAGGGGATGAAAGCGTTCAGATCCTTCCCGTAAGCAGCGTGCGGGAGGACGGGGAGATGGAGGGGTAATTGACTTGAGCTTTTGTTACCGGGAGGGGGGAGAAGGGGGTGGTCTTGTCACATCCAGCCTGTAGTGTTTTAACTTAATTTATAATGAAGCTGTTTATTTGCTTCGTGGGAGCCGAGCAGCGAGATCGGGAATCGATGCTGTGAGGCGAACCATCTCATGCAGCCCCACTTGTGCCTGGCTGGGGAAACTGAGGCAGGGGAGGGTCAGGACAGTGCCTGGGAGGAGGGTGAGGGAGCTGAGGGCAGCGAACACGTCCCCGGGTGATGCCCGGGTGCTGTCTCATAGCCCGGCCGAGGTCTCCGGGGCCTTTGGGTGCAGCCACGGCCCCCGGGGGGAGCGCTGACTGCCTTGCTGTGCTGCCCCGTCCCGCAGGTTGTGCAGCTGGGTCCTGCTCCGGCTCCTGAGCCGCCTCTTCCTCAGCGTGCAGCTCCACCGAGGGCAGCTGGAGATGGTGCTGAGAGCCGCCACGACGGTGAGGAGCCCGGCCGCCCGCTCCCGGCACGCCGCGGCTGCACGTCTGCCCCTCGGCACCCACTCCTCGTCGCCTCCTTCCCCGCAGCCCGGCGTGCCGCTGGTCTTCCTCTCCACGCACAAATCCCAGCTGGACGGGCTGCTGCTCTCCTTCCTCTTCTTCTCCCACGGCCTGGGGGTGCCCAGGGTGACGGTGGGCAGCTTGAACTGCAGCCCTCGGCTCCGGTAAGGCACGGGGAGTCCTTTCGCAGCCCGGCACGTGGCTGCTTCCCCGCACAGGGTGAAGGAGATTGCCCGCGGGGAGGGCAGAGAGGACAAAAAGGTGGCGGGGAGGACAGAAGGGCGGCAGGAGGGACAGGATCCCATTCGTGGGGGGCACCCACAGCATTTTCCTCCCCAACAGGGCCTTGCTTCGCTGCCTGGGAGGGGTTTTCCTGCCTGTGAGCACGGAGCAGACATCGAGCGGCCAGGACGGAGGGCTCCCACGGGCTGTGCTTGCCTCGGTAAGTCCACCCCCCACATTCCCCCCTCTATGCTGGGAGGGAAGAAGCCCCCGAAGCACCCGAAGCGCTCGGTGAAGGCGTCGTGCTGCCAGATGGGTGAGGCAGCCGGGCTGTGGGGGGTGGCAGCGGCACCCCCAGCCTCACCCCCTCTGCCGCAGTACGTCGAGGAGGTGCTGAGGAGCCGGCAGCCTCTGCTGATCTTCCTGGAGGAGCCCTGCGCCCCGCGGCGCCTTTCGGCTGCTGCCCACGAGTGGCTGGCCCCGGTGTACCGAGCCGTGCGGGACGGCACCGTCCCCGACGTCCTCCTGGTCCCCGTGGGCATCGCCTACGACCTGGCCCCCGACAGCCTCCAGGAGAGCGGAGCGGTGAGCCCACTCCTGCCCTGGGGCAGCACCTGAATCGGTTTGGGGGCGTCCCCCCTCTGCCGCCCCGTTAATTAATTGATGACCCCCATTTCTCCCCCAGCACGGCGCTCGGCCCCTCAGCCTCAGCGCCTGCCTCTGGGCCGCGTGCCGAGCCCTGCGCCGACGCCTCGGCTGTGCCCGCGTGGACTTCGCGCAGCCGTTCTCCCTGCAGGTACCGCCTCCAGCTCCTGGCGCAGAGCTGCCTCCCGGCATCCAGCCCGGCCCCAGCGGTGTTGCTCTGTGGTGCTCTGGGCTCTGCAAGCCTCTGGGGGACGCGTTTTGGGCTTCTGGGGGAGATCTGACGTCCTCCAGAGAGCTGCTGAGCCCACACGCAGGGGAAGCTGGGCCTCGATGGGGCAGCTCTTGGTGGGACTGAAGGCGTGGATTCATCGGGGTGGTGCTGGGGGCTGCTGCCATTAACCGGCTCCGTGCTCCTCCCCAGGAGTTTGTGGCCAAAACCCTCAGCAGACAGAAGCCGCCGGAGGAGCTGCTGCTGCCCACCATCCTCGGCACGCAGTAAGCCCGCGGCAGCGCCTCGCCCCCCGTCGCCTGTTCCCAGCGCCCCCTTTCCCACCTCTCTCACCCCCTTTCCTGCACCTCCAGCCAGCTGCACGGCGAGAGGGCACACCCCGAGGGTCCGGCCCCTGGAACGGCTCCCGGCTCGGAGGCAGAAGACAAAATGCTGGTGACCACGCTGGGCCTGCACGCCCTGAGCGGTGAGGGGTCTGCTGGGGGGGGGGGGGCGTCCGTCCGTCCCGATCCCTGCCGTGCAGGCTGCGGGGGGAGCGGGACGCCTTCGGGGCTGCGTGTCCCTGCTCCTGCTGCTGCCTGGCAGCGCCCGTGCCGGAAATAGAGCGCAAACAACCGAGTGCCAAGGGAGACGAACGAGCACCTCTCGCTCCCCGCAGACGGCACCGCCTGCTCCGCCGTCACGGCCGCGGGCATCACGGCCGCGCTGCTGCTGCACAAGCACCGCCAGGTGAGGCCAGGCCCCTCGGGGGGCTGCCAGGCTGCCCTCGGAGCCCCCAGCCCGGCTCAGCCTCGTCTCCCTGCAGGGCGTCCTCCTTTCCCGGCTCATGTCGGACTTCGCCTGGCTCCTGGAGGAGACGCTGGTGCGCCAGCGCGACGTGGGCTTCTCGGGGCAGCTCCGCGCCCTGGTGCGGCACAGCCTGGGCCTGCTCAGAGCCCACGTCGCCCTGTACCACCTCGCACCCCCTGGGGACGTCCTGGTGGTCCCTGAGGTCTCGGTGGAGGCGCGCTGGGAGCTGAGCCACCACAGCGCAGCCCTGCTGCCCGTCTTCGCCGGCGAGGCGGTGGGAGGTGAGCACCAGGGCACGGGGGTCCCCGAACTGGGGACCGGTGACACCGTGGTGACACCGTGGTGACACCGCTCTCCCCGCTCTGCCATCAGCCTGCGCCGTCCGTGCCCTGCTGCTGGAGATGCTGCCCTTCCTGGGGGTGGCCGCCTGCCCCTCCAGCATCACGCTGAGCCAGGACGAGCTGCTCCACAAGACCCTGGCGCTGCTGCAGCTGCTGCCCCCCAGCCTGCTGGGGCTCCAGGTAGGAGCGGGCGGCACGGGGACAAGCTGCCCTCGCGTGGAGGTGGCCAGGCTCTCGCCGGCTCCTCAGCAGCCTCTTCTCCTCTCTGCCAGCCCTGCCAGCCGCTCGACCACCAGAGCCAGGACATCTTGGACAAGCTCATCCTGTGCGGGCTGCTGGAGGCGGAAGAGGTGGGTGCCCCCTCTCTGCTCAGCCCTCGCCGTGCCCTCCGGTCCCGGTCGGGGACAAGGGACTGGGGCACCTGTCCCCTGCTCCCCCCCCGGCAGGGGTGAGGGGACCGGGACGCGCGGTGCCAGCTCAGGGGTGCCTGGCGTCGCCGTGCAGTCGGAGAACGAGCGCTGGCTGTGCGACCTGGCCCCGCGGCCCTTCCGCAAGCCCTGGGCCGAGGTGGATTTCACCGACAGCGACAGCGACAGCGAGGACGGCCGCAAGCGTTGCTTCAAGGTGCGGGGGGGCTCCCCCCCCCATCCACGCCCCTGGGATGTGGCAGGGCGCCGCAAGCTCATTTCACTTTGGGCTCTCCCCCCCCAGCTCCGAGAGCCCGAAGGCTCGCCTGGCCTCCTCCTCTTCCTCTGCCGCCTCCTGAGCCCCGTGCTGGAGACCTACGCGCGAGCGGCGGCTTTCCTGGAGCAGCCCAGCTGGCCCCAGCCTGGTAGGACCCCCCCTCCAAGACACCCCCGTGGCCCCTTCTTCTTCTTCTACACCCACCCCAACCCTGCTCGGCTTTGGGGGAAACTGAGGCACGTCGGCAGCACCCACCCTCGCAGCCCCAGCCCCTGCTGAAGCCCCACGGGGGCTGCACTGCCCCGGAGCGGGGGGTGTCGGGGTTTTTCCCCCCCCCCCCCCCCCCGCTCTGAGGCTGGGTGCTGACCCCGCTCCCCCCGCAGAGGCAGCCTGCGCGGGCGCGCTGCAGCAGTTCCTGGCGGAGGAGGACGGTTTGGGTGAGTCGGAGCCTGGCGGCGGGGGTCCCCCCACCCCTGCCGGGCTGTGGGTGGGATGTGGGGGGGCTCCCTCGGGGATTTCTCTCCCTGCAGAGCGCCCCACCCGGAGCCTGGCGCTGAGCACGCTGCGGACCTTCAAGGAGATGGGGGTAAGCGTGGCCGCGCTCTGCCCCCCGTCTCCATCCCCATTTGCCTCGCTGTGACCCCCCCCCCTCTCCCTCCCCAGGTGCTGGAGGAGACGCCGAGCCCCGCGGGACCCCTTCTGCACCTCGCGCAGCCCTTCGGCTCCTCCGAGGGCCGGGGGAAGCTGCGAGCCTTCATCCAGCAGTTCGTGCAGCCGTAGCCCCCGGCGCGGCAATAAACCCAGCTGCGGGCGCAGAGGGAGCAGCACCCTCCTCCTCCTCCTCCTCGTGCGGATTTATTGAACGCCGTCGTGGCACGGCGAGGCCCGGGGGGGGGGCTCGGTCGAAGCTTTGGGGGGCTCGGTCCTCACACCACCTTGTTGCAGATGGTGCCCAGCTCCTCGATCTCGCAGCGCACCTCGTCGCCCGGCTGCAAGGGCAGGAGGCGCTGGCGGCACCGGGGGGGGGGCAAAGTGGGGGGTCTTGGGGTGAAGGGGTACGTGCCCCGCGGGGAAGGTGGAGGGGGGAGCGGGGGGCACCGCGCTCACCTTGAGAAACACGGGGGGCTTCCGGAAAACCCCCACGCCCGGAGGGGTCCCCGTGAGCAGCACGTCCCCGGGGCGCAGTGTGACGAACCTGGGGGGACCACGGGAGCCGTCGGCCAGGGTCCCACACATCGGGGGGAGCCGGGATGCTGCCGCCCCCCCCCCTCCCGGTGCCGCACGTACCGGGACACCCATGCGATGAGCTGAGGCAGCCTGAAGACGAGCTGCTTGGTGCTGCTGCTCTGCATCAGCTGCCCGTTGACGCTGCAGCGGATGCTCAGGTTGTGGACGTCTGCGCAGGGGACGCGTCACCTGGGGGACACCTCGGGGACCCCACGCTTGGGGGGTACGAGCCAGGGTCTGCCTCCCGCCCCGTCCCTACCTGTCACCGAGTCCTTGGTGACAATGGCCGGCCCCAGGGGACAGAAGGTGTCGAAGGTTTTCCCCAGCAGCCACTGCCTCCCGTTCCTCCGCATCTGCCAGTCGCGGGCGCTGACATCGTTGGCCACGGTGAAGCCCACGACGTGCTCCAGCGCCGCCGACTCCTGACGGGGGGGGACACAAGGTGGCAGGGCTGCAACCGTCCCCGTCCCCCGAAGCACAAGGCGCTGCCGTTACCTGGATGTGCCGCCCGGTCTTCCCGATGACGGCGGCCAGCTCCACCTCCCAGTCCACCTCCTGGGGGACAAAACGGGGTTTGGGCTGGGGGGGCTGCACCCCCCCAGCTGGGACGGGGGGCACGGGGCACTCACGCTGCTCTCGGCCGGGTGCACGATGTCGTCGAAGGGCCCGACGATGGCGCTGGGGAACTTGCTGAAGATGAGGGGCTCCTTGGGCACCTTGGCGTCCTGCTCCAGGCAGTGGTCGCGGTAGTTGAGCCCCACGCAGATCACCTTCTCGGGGTCGCCGATGGGGGCCAGCAGCCTCGCCCCCGCCCTCGGCAGGCGGTGCTGGCCCGAGGCCAGAGCTCTGCGGGGACGGCACCAGGGACCCTCGGGACCCTAACCTCCCATAACCCGCCCTGGGACCCCGTAACCCACCTCAGGACCCCGTAATCCACCTTGGGACCCGGTAACCTGCCCCGGGACCCCAGCACTCTACTCCAGTCCCTGTCAGCCACCTCTGGAGCCTGTCACCCATCTCTGGACCCTGTAATCCACCTTGGGACCCCATAACTCACCTCAGGACCCCAGAACCTACCTTGGGACCCCAACAATCCACCTTGGGACCCCAACACGCACCTCTGGACCTCATAACCCACCTTGAGACCTTGTAATCCACCTCAGGACCCCAATACCCACCTTGGGACTCTTGTGGTGTCCGTGCCTATGGCAGGGGGTTGGAACTACATGATCTTTAAGGTCCCTTCCAACCCAAACCATTCTGTGATTCTAGGATTCTACGATAACCATCTTGGGACCCCAACACCCATCTCTGAACCCCATAACCCACCTTGGGACCCCATAATCCACCTTGGGACTCTCGTGGCATCCCTACCTATGGCAGGGGGGTTGGAACTAGATGATCTTTAAGGTCCCTTCCAACCCAAACCATTCTAGGATTCACCCCAACACCCACCTCTGAACCCCATATCCCACCCGGGACCCTGCAGCCCACCTCGGGACCCCGTAGCCCACCTGCGGGCCGCGGCCAGGCCGTGCTCGCCGGTCTCCAGGAAGGCCCGCATGGAGCGGGGCAGCAAGGGCTCAGCCTCGCTGAGGTCCACCAGGCCCCCGCCCTCCTCCTCCTCCAGCCCCAGCCGGGCTTCGCCCCCCCCGGGGCGCTGGAAGCGGACGAGGCGCATGGCGCGGGGCAGCGCCGCGGGCAACCGGCCGGGGGGCATCCGGCACCTGCGGGTGGTGGCGGGGGGACGGTGGGCACCAGGACTGAGCCCCCAGCCGAAGGGAGGGGGG
>CM021786.1:1136244-1147728 GCA_011076525.1 Nettapus auritus | reverse complement strand
TCCCTCCCAGCCCTAATCCCATGGGATCCCACCCCAAATCCTGCACGGCCCTGATCCCATGGGACACCCCCCCACCCCAACCTGCACAGCACCGACCCCAAGGGACCCCCCACAGTCCTGCACAGCCCCGATCCCACGGAACCCACCCCAAAATCCTGCACCCCGATCCCAGCCCCGGGGGTCCCCCAGTCCCGCCCAGCCCCCACCCCCCGCCCCGGACCCGGGGGGGTTTCCCCGACCCCTGCTCAGGGGGGCGCGGGGGGATCCCGGCTCCTCTACGTCACCTCTACGTCACCGCCCTTCGGGCACGCGCTAACCCCGCGCCCCCTGCGTGAAAGCCGAGGCCACGCCCCTTTCAGCGGGCTGGCCAATGAGAGCGTGAGGAGGTGGAGCCCCGCAGCCAATGGCGGCTGGGGGCGTGGGGCCTCGCCCCTTCCTGAAGGAAGTGCGGGCGTTGCTAGGAGACGGGGCGGCCGCCATGATGGCGCCGCTATGGCAGCCCCGGGGGCTTGGGGGGGACGGGGGGAGGCGGGCAGCGCCGCGCCGGGCCCTTCTGGGGGAAAAAAAGTTCAAAAAAAAGAAAAAAAAAAGCCACTTACCGTCCGGGGGGGACTTGGGGCAGCATAGTGGGGCTGGGGAGCCAGGCAGGGGTCGGGGTTAGGCGGTGCAGTGATGGGACAGGTGGTGATGGCGTTAATTAAGGGGTGTCATTAGGGAGGAATTGGGGTCATTAGGGAGAGATTAGGGGTTATTAGGGAGGAATTAGGAAAAATGCCTCGCCATGAGGGCGGCGAGGCACTGGACAGGCTGTCCGGGGGTGCTCGGGGCCAGTCTGGGAGCGGGCACCGCACGGATTAGGAAGAATTGGGTTTATTCAGGGTGTGTGGCTTCGTCGCCTTGTCCGGGGGACAAACCCTGAGCCAGACCCGGGGTTTGGGCCGCGTGTCCCAGCTGTCGGTACCCAGCGACCGTTACTCCACAGCAGAAATAGGACCAGTGAACGCACACCTCTACAGGTCCTGTTATCCGCATCCCCCATAAAGTTCAAGCACCTTTTGTTGTGATTGCTCAGCCGTTATTACAGGCCCGTGAAGTTTTTCAGGTCACAATTGATGCAATCAAGCTTGTGTCCCATTTAAATTGAAGTCACGCTTGGGAGTGATTGTATTTTAAGGCGTGCGTGCGATTGCTCGCTGATCTCACCCACTCTGAACTCATAAATGGGGCATCATAACACACCACAGGGCCTTATCCCACACCGAACTCATACATGGGACATCGTAACGCACCGCGGGGCCTTTTCATCTGAATTAAGTTGCAAAATTGTTAACTCAGCCTTTCGTTGCCCACCTGACGTTCGGTGTCCCTAAACTGAGCGAGGCGAGTCCCTGGGAGAAGGGACAGGCTCTGCTGTAAGCGCCGGCTTTGCCCCAGCCCTCGTGTACATAAAACAACGCTCAGGACAGGGAAGGAAACCGGTCACGACGGCGTTTCCCTCCCGTCGAAGTGCCGGTGAGCCCGGGAGGAGGAAGGCAGCGCCGTGGGATGGTCGCAAGAGGGCAGCGTTACCCCGCCGAGTCCCTGCGCTCCTGGTCCCGGGCAGCACCGGCACCGCGGTCCCGCTCCCGGTCCTGGTCCCAGGGAATCGGTGGGAATGAGAGAGCGGCTGGGGGGCTGCTGGTGGGCAGCCAAAGTCAGCCTGCCACAGGGAGGGAAATGGTTGGGAGAGGACACCGTTGGGATGCGGAATTTGGGGGATAAGGAGTCCTCGTTGTAATGGGAAATCCCCGGCAGGAAGGGAAAAGCATCATTGGGATGGGAAATTATTACTGGGATGGGAAGTTGCTGGGATGGGAAATCATCGTGATGGGAAATTGTTTTTGGGATGGTGGTGGTGGGGATGGTGGGGATGAGCTGGCAGCTCGCAGCACAGACAGGAGATTTTTAGTAAAATAACGACAAACAGGGACTTTGTTAAAGGCTGTATTGCCTCGAGGGGTAACCAGCTGCCAGGAACGCAACACCCCTGTACCCGTGGCTTTGGGGTCGGGGGGGTGACTTCCCCGAGAGGCTTGGGGGCATGGCAGGGACTGAGGAGGGCTTGAACACTCCCACGCCTGCCACCCCCGTGGTCCATGCAGCACCTCCACATCCTGGGGCAGTCTTTGGGGTCCTTCAGTCCCAGCTCCCAGAGGTCACCTGCCTCTCCTCGACCCCCCTGGCGTAGTGTCAGGAGGGGAGGTGGAAGAAGCGGCTGGTCCTGCTGCCACCGTGGGTGCCGCGCAGCTCTGCGTGCCACTGCACCGGCAGCGCGTTCCCCAGCTCCTCCTCCAGCATCTGCAGGACAGAAGCAGCGTTTCAGCATCCCAGCCCCGGGGTGGTGGGGAAGGCAGCCCTCCGTTGGCCCCCAGGGATGGGATGAATGGGTTCAGGATGCTGCGGGTGCGGGGGAACCGCTCACCTCCTTGCGAGCAGCCAGCCGCTGCTTCCACTCGCTGAGCTCCATGGCGTGCTCCTCGTCCAGCCGCCCCAGCTGCCTCCTCTCCTGCTCCTCCAGCAGCTGCATCTTCTCCCTCTGGGAGAGGCGAGGTGGCAAGGGAAGGGATTCGCTCAGGGAGAAGTAGCAGGAGGTACGGGAAGGCTGCTCCCCGGTACCTGCATCTGCTCCAGCTCCACCAAGTTCTCGGCCTGCTGCCGCTGCAGCTGCTGCAGCTCCTGTGCCTGCTGCTCCTGCTGCCGCCGCACCTCCGCCTGCTGCCGCCTCTCCTCCTGCTGCAGGAACTGTGGGGGGACAGCCCCCGTCACACTGCCTGTCCCCAGCCCTCCCAGGGCTTCATCCCCCCTCCATGTCCCAGGTGACCCCCACCTGCTTGGCCAGCTCTCTCTGCTCGGCCCCGTTGACCTCCTGGCTCTTCAGGTTGCCCTTGAAGATGGCCAGGCGCGTTTTGGCTTCGCAGCGCTGGCTTTTCAGCAGCTGGGCCCGCTGCTGGGCCTGCTGGCTCCTCAGCTCCTCCAGCGAGAGTTGGTGGAAGCGGAGAGCCCGCTCCGTGTCCTGCACGAGGACGGGGTGGCATGGTGACCGAGGAGCCGGGGGGGCAGGTGGGATGTGGCCCCCCGACTCCGGCCTCACCTTCTCGTGGCGCCTGCGGAGCTGCTGCCGCTGCAGCGCGTGCTGCTCCGTCACCTGCTGCCTGAAGAGCTGGTACTTCTCCTGCAGGTGCCCCTGCTCCATGCTCCACACCACCGCCTCGCGGGCTGCCGGGCGAGAGCACAGCGCCGTGACCACGACCCACCCCAGCCTCCAACCTCCCCAGCTCCCCTCCCCGGGACCCCTCCGCCCTCCTCCTCCCAGCCCTGTCCACCTCGTCGGAGGCTGTGGATCTTGCTGATGCACTCCCAGTCGATGGACGTCATCTTCTTCTTGTGCTCCTGGACCACCCTCTGCAGCGCCGCGTTGAGCTCCTGCTGCTGCTGCTGCAGGAACCGCTGCTCCTGCAGCCACCCACAGCAGATGGTCCCCAGTGGCACATGGCCCGGTGGCACAGCCGGGGGGGGGACAGCGCCGTCCCGGACCCTGACCTCCTTCCCATCGCCCTTCACTTCCTGCAGCCTCCTCCTGCAGTCCTTCTCCTGGAGGGCCTTGAGGCGCTTGGCCTCGTCGCGCAGCCTGGCCGTGTACTTGAGCTCCTGGCACTCCTTCAGCTGCCGGTGGCGCCGCTCCCAGCTCCCCACCTCCCGGTCGTAGTACTCCTTCTTGCTCTGCCACGCAGAGGCAGGGGAAGGGTTAACGGGGGCTGCGGTGACACCCGGGCAGAGTGTCACAGATCAGGCAGAGTCCCCTGCAAAAAGCGACCTGTGCACTGCATCGATGGGGCTGGGGCAACCGGGAACATGGCCAACGAACTAACTGAACACCCCAAAAACATCTCTCACAGAGGGACCCCAGCACCTCCCTGCACGGGCTGGGGGCCGTGCGCCCCTCTCTGACCCCGTAGTCGCACCCAGCCCCTGTCCCCGTTACCGTCATCTCCTGCTCGATGTGGCGGAACATCTGCTCCCGCTGCTGGTGGAACCTCTGCTCCAGCTGGCTCTGCGCCCGCTGCTCCTCTTTCTGCAGCACCCGCAGCTCGCGGAGCTCCTGGCGCCTAAAGGGGGGGCGAGCTGGGGCGGGAGGGGGCCACAAGCCTGGAAGAGGCCCCCCCAGCCCCATTCCCAGCCTCCCTCCTTCATCCTTCACCCCTCATCCTCCCCAGCAGAAACCCGGAGGCCCGTGCTGCCGGCACCACTCACCGAGCCGAGCGCGTCTTCTCGTCCCTCGGCCCGGCCCTGCTGGCCGTCCTGGCGGTCGTCACGCTCACCTCCTCCCCGTCCACCATGAACCTGCGGGTTTTCCTCACCGTCCTTCTCACTGAGGGGGGGTCCTGTGGCTGGGGACAATGGTGGGAGCTCAGCGGACCCCCAAATCGAACAAACCTAACATGGAGCCTGCGCAAAGGGGGCAGCTCCGTGGGTCACGTCACCTGCAAGCTGCTCACCTGCTGGGCTTCCCCCATGGAGGGGGAGGGCTGCGATGTCACGGGGAGGGTGCTCAGACCTTGTATGACCACAGATTTTTCTGCAGGAGGTGACTCTTCTCCTTGCTTTGACGTGACGGATGGGTCTGGTGCGTCCTCTTCCCACCCTGCCCGCACCTGGGCAGAGGAGTGGACAAGAGCAGCAAAGCTCGAGGTGTTCCTGGCCTCTGAATGTGCTCCAAGGGGCTCTGGCACCACTCCGTGACTCTCCAAGCTGCCCACCTCCTCCTCAGGTCCATCCCTCAAAGGTTCTTCAGGAGCTGGAGCGAGCCGTGCCCCATCTCCGAGCCGTGCCCCATCTCCAAGCCGTGCCCCATCCCCAAGCTCTCCGTCATCCCCATTGTGTCCCCTCCAGCCATTCCCATTAGCAGCCCCTGGCTGGTCGTCTCTGAAGCTGTTCTCTGCTTTCTCTTCTGCCTCTTTAATGTCCCCCAGGATCTCCACACTGGATGAATCCCCTGCTGCATTTTGGACTTCCTCATTCACAGGTCCCCCTCTTGCAGAGGCTGCTTCCAGCTCCTCTCCCACTGGCATCGGCTCAGCCAGGCTGGCTGCATCCCTCGCTGCGTTGGGGTCTCCAGCCAAATGCCCTTTCCCAACATCATCTTCCAGTTGGGCTTCTGCTGGCACCGGAGCTTCACAAGAAGTTTCCACTGGAGTTTTGTCGTTGGTGGCTTTTTCTTCCTCCCTCCCCATCTCCAGCCTAACCAGGGCCGAGGAGCCAGCGATGGGCTCGCACTTGTCTGAGTTTTTCTCCTCCTCGTTTTCCTCTCCATCCTCTCCCTGACCAGCTGGGGGCTCCTGCTCCCCCTCGAGCACTTCTGACCCCACAGCTTCCTCCTCTATCACTCGGGGCACCAATGATGCCCCCTCCTGCAGCACCCTTTCCACCTCCGTTTTGGTGTCCTCAGGCTCCCCATCGCCCCCAGGTCCCATGGGTGCGCTCCCTGTTCCATCCCCACCCTTCCCAGGACCACCTCCAGCCCCGGTGGAGCCAGCCTCAACTTTCGGACCTCTCAAGGGTGCCATGACCCAGCACGGATGCTCTGCGATCTTCTTGAAGCTCTGGGCTTTGGTTCCCAAGGGCCACAGGTCCAGGGCTGCCACCAGCTGGGAGCCGCCCCACGGTCGCTGCTCGGTGTGGGTGCTAGCAGAGCCCGGGCGCTGCTTTGTCCTCCGTCCTCCAGGGTCCTCACCCAGCACCCCTGCGGGTGAGCCTCCGCACCGGTCCCCATCGGCTCCATCTGGGCGCCCGGGCAAGACCGGTGAGCTACGAGCAGCAGCATTGCTTAATTCCTTTTTCTCATCAATTCCGGGGGGCGAAATGGGGCACGGCGGGGCTGCGAGCTGTCCCTCCACAGGCGTTTCATCCACGGGTGTTGTATCGGTGTGTTGGCTTCCCTCCTCAGCCCTGGGTCCAAGCCGGGGTTCTTGCATTTCAGGAAGGTGTCCCTCCTGGCCTGGCCCCGGGGGGAGCTCAGCTGGGGTGCAGGGGGTCCCCAGAGCGGCGCTCCCCTCCTGCTGGCACCCCTGGATGTCTCCTCCTGCCTCCGCCGTCCCTTGGGGCGCAGCCAGCGCCATCCTCTCCAAGCCGCTCGCCTCCCCCCCGTGCTGCTCCTGGGCCGTTTCTTGGGACCTGACCCCCCCGAACAGCGACCTGCGCCGCATCAGCTTCAGGAATTCGGACGGCTTCCTCGAGGGGAGCCTCAGGGAGCCCGTGGGCACTGGTGAGGATTTCCTCCTCGCTGGCTTCAAGTCGCTGGACGCCGTCTTGCTCCTGGGCACTGCCTCTGTCCGGACTGGGGGCTCCTTGCCGAGCCCCCCTGCTGGGGCTGGGGGCTGATGCTCCAGGGGTTCCCTCGGGGATGGGGGGCAGGAGGAGCTTCCGTGCTCCTCAACAGGCTGCAGGATGGACAAAGGCAAGGAGGTGAGGTGAAACTGATGGAAAGTGCTGGGAGGAGCCTTGGGGAGGTGTCCCCTGCACCCACGGCGCGTTGGCCACTACTCACGCACCGAGGGGACCAGAGCTTCCTCCACATCCTCTTCCTCCAGCACGTCTGCCCGGGCCTCGGCCACCAGCTCCCGCAGCGGCCGCTTGTCCGAGACACCCGCCACGAAGGGGTGCTGAGAAGGAGACGGGGACGAGCAGGGATGGGGCCGGGGGCCACCACAATGGCAGGCAAGGAGGGGACAGGACAGGGGCCACCCACCTGCAGCAGCTGCGTGGCCGACCAGCGCGCCTCGGGGCTCTTCTCCAAGGATTTCCTCAGGAAGTCCTTAAAGTCTTCGGACCTGCAGGATGGTCTCCATGAGCACAGGGGGGCTGCTCCCAGCTGTGGTCCACAGGGGGCTCGGGGGGTGATGGACACCTTGGCAGAAGGTCCCCAGCCCGGTGCTGCCCACCCGTGTCACGGCAGTGTGAAGGGAACCCCCAGTGCTGTGTCGTGGAGGAACCACAACCAACATTGCCCGTTGGTCCACGACCCCGTCCCACCTGCCCCTGCCTTGGGGACCCCATGGGACAGCTTCTCCCACCGCCACCAGCACTGGGGGTTCGGTGACAAGTGATGGGACGCGAGGGCATGGCACATGTGGTGCCAGGGGAGGGTTGGATCGGGCGTCAGGAGGAATTTATTCATGGGGAGAGCTTTGGAAGGGGCTGTGGGGGGAGCGGTGGGGTCCCCATCCCTGCAGGTGTCTGGGAGTGGTGGACATGGCCCTAGGGGACATGGGACAGTGATGG
This sequence comes from Nettapus auritus, assembly GCA_011076525.1. Taxonomy (NCBI): domain Eukaryota; kingdom Metazoa; phylum Chordata; class Aves; order Anseriformes; family Anatidae; genus Nettapus; species Nettapus auritus. Next base: position 1,140,411 of record CM021786.1, on the reverse strand, counting down.
GGCTCAGGTCAGCTTGGTGAGCTCGAGGTCTTCTCCACGCCGGGTGACCCCAGGGGACTCACCACGCGCTGCATGGGGACTCACCACCTCTTGGGGTGACGCAGGGTGGGCGGCTGGGACTTGGCGATCTTCAGCAGCACCCGCAGGGGGTTCAGCTCGTGGTGGGGGGGCTCCATCTCGGCCATCTCGATCAGCGTGATGCCCAGGGACCAGATGTCAGCCTTGTAGCCGTAGGGGTTCTCCTTGGACGTCTCACACTGCACCACCTCTGGGGCCATCCTGCGCACAGGAGCGAGGGGAAGGGGCCAAGCCCGCCCGTGCTGGAGCTGGCGCCTCCCTCTGAAACCCCGGGCTCCTTCCCCTCGGAGATCTGACCTCTGACACCCCCAGCACTACCCAGGGGGCTGTCACCCCCAGCAGCCCCACTCCTCTCTGTGTTATTGAGAAACCCAGCCTGGGACTGGCGTTGGGTCTGGCCAAGATGCTCCGGGGGTAGCAGCAGGGGCGAAGCTGGTGGCAAGCAGCCGCAGAAGGCACAGGATGCTCGGGACACCCCAAAACTCCACCACCCCCCCAGGATTTCCACCCCACACCTACCAGTACGGGGTGCCGATGAAGGACGCCCGGCGCTGGATGGAGCTGGAGTTTTTAGCAGAGACGCCAAAATCAGCTGCAGCGCAGAAAGCAGGGGTTAGAGGGGACCCTAGGGGCAGAAACCACCCCCAGGGGGGTCCCGTCCTCGTGTCCTCCCGGGGCTCACCCAGCTTGATGTCCCCATCGAGGGTGAGCAGGACGTTGCCGGCCTTCACGTCACGGTGGATGATCTTGCAGCCGTGCAGGTACTGCAGTGCCAGCAGCAGCTGCTTGCACGCCGCTCGGATCTGCTCCTCCGTCAGCCCCTTCTCTAGCTCTGCCGGCAGCACAAATGAACCCCGCCGCTAATGAGGATGCTAACGAACCCCCCCATACACCCCGGCTGCACCCTGACCCTTCCTGCAGGTCCTACGCCTGCCTCAAAGTACCTCAAAATTTGTCAATTCCCCCTCCTGCCCCTCTGACAACCGCTCTTGTAACCCGGAGCGCATTTATTTACCCAAAATCGCTGCATCCACGGCCCCGCCGGGACAAAACTCCACCAAGATCTGCAGGAAAGAGCTGAGTTTTCCACCCACAATCTGCAAGCGTGCCCTCGCCAGCCCCAAACCCCCATCCCCGAGGGCGTTTTGCCCCTGCCGTGCCCCCACATCTCACCCAGAGCCGCCCGTCCCAGTAGAGCGCGTCCAGGAGCTTGGTGATGTTGGGGTGGTCGCAGCCCGCCAGGATCTCGATCTCCACCGCGTAATCCTCCAGCTCCTCCTCGCTCGGCGTCTCGATCACCTTCGCTGCCGCCAACGCCCCCGTCGCCTTGTTTTGTGCCTGGGGGAGAGGTTTTCCGCCTGCCTGAGGGCACTGGGGGGGCACTGGGGGGTTTCCGTGGTACTGGGTGGCACTGGAAGGGACCTGGGTGTCTCTAGGCACCAGTGGGGGTCACTGGGAAGTTTCTGGGGGTCTGTAGGCAGCGCTGGGGGGCACTGGGATTGTACTATGAGGTAGTGGGGGGCACTGGGAGGCCCCGCAGGTTTTAGGGGGCACCTCAGCGCTGCAGCCCACCCAGCAGCAGCCTGCATGGGTTCAGGGCCAGGGGCAGAGGGGGATTTGCCCCATCCCTGCTGCCTGGCGCCCACCCTGGGTCACCGGGTGCTAAAGGACGCATTCGGCCACCCTCCAAAACAAAAAGAGCCGGTGCTGAAGGGACGAGGACGGTTTAGAAGCGGGGCCATCGTGTACCCCCAGCCCCGGTGCCGGAAGGCGGCTGCTGCTGCTTTGGGGCAGGAGAGCAGCAAATCGGGTTTCCTGCCTCTGCACCGCGGTGGCAGCGATGGTGCAGGAGGAAAACATCCCCGCTGCGCCCCGCCGGTGAATCGGGGGCAGCGAGCAGCGGCCTGTGGGGACCCAAAACGGGGCTCCCCCCATGCCAGGAGGTGTGCATGGGGCTGTGCTGAGCCAACCCTGCCACCCCCTGCTAGAAATTTGGGGCCATTTCGAAGTTTTCTATCTTGTTGCATGATGGCGATGAGCTCCACGCTTGATGGAGCACAGAGGATGAAAAACATGAGAAGAAGAAAAAGAAAAGGAGAAGAAAAAGAGAAGAAAAAAGAGCATTTCCAGAATCCTCAGGGACCGGCGGTGTTTTTTGGCCGCTCGTTTCCCCCCTACCTTGAAGACCTTGCCGAAGGCCCCATCGCCCAGCTCGCCCAGCACCAGCCAGGCCTCCTCGGGGTCGACATCCCGCTTGACGTGCTCGCACCGCCTCGGCTTCTTCTTCTCCGGACCCAAGCGGAAAAGCCTCCGGAGGAAAGCCATGGGGCTGGGGGCTCAGGGGGGGCCGGCGGCCACCTCCATGCGTGGGGCCAGGGCTCGCCCCGGGGGTCTCGGGCTCCCCTGCGAGGCGCCGTGGCAGCCCGCGCTCTTCCTGCCCTGCTCAGGAAGCGGCCTCGCGGAGGGCGCAGGATGTGCGGAGGCTGCAGGCGGAGGTTGTAGAGAAGAGGCTGCGCTGCCCCGGGGTGGGGGCTCGAGGTGTGTAGGGGCACCCAAGGGTGCTGTCTGCGCCCGCCCCCCTGCAGACACCCCGCTCCTTTGGGGTCTTCGTGCCCCCCGTGTGCGGCTCCATCGCCACACAGCAGGTGCGCACGCACCCAGGTGCTCGTGCCGATGGGTCCCCTTGTCCCCAAGCATTTTGGGGACGTTTAAGAGGGGGTTTGCTGCTCTGAAACGCCCCCCCCTCACCGAGCAGGGTGGGCTCGAGGCGCCCACCCAAGGCCATGGAGATGGGATGGAGCCACGGGGTTCCCCCAGGTCAGGGCACAGAATTGGTGGGGCAGGGCTGAAAGTGCCCCACACAGAACTATGTGGGCTTCCTCGGGCCCCACGGCACTGATTGGACCACTGTGGAGTGTAATCAGTTAATTGCCATCGTCAATCACAGCGTCATTAATTACCCCAGGAGGTTTCACAGGGTTGTGCTCCCCACAGCTCCGTGCCCATGTGCCCGGTGATTTTGGTCCTGGGGAGGTGACCATGAGAGGGGGACAGCTCGGGGTCCCCAGGGCCACAACAAAGCCGCTGGCGGCCGCTTACAGCCCAAGGGGGTGTGGGCGCATCCCCCTCGCCCCCCCAGACCTGCAGCACCCCCAGAAAAAAAGCTTTTCCTTCCTAGAGGAAAAGCCAGCAGCCAGGCTTTCACTTTGCACTTCTGATTTTCCTTTTCCTTTCCCTTTTTTTCCTTCTTTTTTCCCCTTCCCCCTTTTCTTTATTCCCTTTGCCTTCCCCCCCCCCTTTTTTTTTTCCATTTTCCCATTTTCCTCTTCCTTTTCCCCATTTTCCTTTTTTCTTTTCCCTTTCCCTTTTTTTCTTCTTTTTCAGCCTTCCCTTTTTTCTTTTTTTTTTCTTTTTTCTTTTCCCATTTTTTTCCCTTTTCCACCTTCTTTCCACGTTCCCCCTTTTTCTTTTCCCTTTTTTTCCCCCTTTTCCCCTTTTCTCCTTTTCAACTCTTTTCCCTTCTTTCCCTTTCTCGACAACCCCCCCCGCTCCCCCCACAAGAATAGAAACAGGAGCCGGGAATAGAAAGCAGAGTTTGGGGTTTTTTAGCTCTTTTTCTCTCTAACACTTTATATTACTGGGGTAATTTTGCTGCCCCAGCTTCCTGCCGCGGTCGGGGCGATGCTGCCCGGATCTGCCCCGTCCCAGCGGGGCTCAGCACCGGGGGGTCCCGGGGGGGCAGCGTGGGGGGCGAGGTGCTGTGACACGGGTTTGGGGGGGCTTTAAAATTCCCCATCCCAGCAACGAGCGTTCGCCCCGGGAATAAATATAACAATTTATTTCTTCCAATAGCACTGGCTGGGGGCTGCGGGGTGGGGGGAACCAGGCGGGGGGGGGGGTACACTTTCCCCCCCCCCCCCCCCATTTCTCCCCTTTTGGGGGGAATCTCCCGGGGGGCCCCCCGCGCGCGGGGGGGGGGGGGCGAGGGATGGCTTTCGCTCTGACTGCTGCTGAGTCAAGCCCAAGAGGGAGCGTTCCTGGAATGAAAGGGTTAATGTCACACCCAAAAGCCCCCCCCAGGGCCCCTTG
>CM021786.1:1103530-1123808 GCA_011076525.1 Nettapus auritus | reverse complement strand
AAAGGAAAGCGTATTTCTGGCGTGGCCGGAGGCAGGCTCTGCTGCACGGAAGCTTTTCGAGCATCATCGCTCTGCGGAGGTTTTTAATTTTTTGGGGGTATGCAATGTTTGTTGGGGTGTAATCGGATGGGTCCGCTCTCTCCAGGCAAGGTAAATCAATGTAGGCGGCAGGGAGAGCGTTTCGTGCTACCAGTGCGCGGTGGGGGCCCTAGACACAAGCTGAAGGCAATCCCCCGCTGCGTTCGGGCTCCAGTTTTACACCCCGCTTTGTCAACGGCACGGAGCGGAATCAGAACTGCGTGTACTTGTGCGAAGAAACCACGGGGGACCTAACTCAAAGAAGGGGAAAAAAAAAAATGAGAAAAAAAAAATAAAAAAAAAGGCAACGGACTTAAAAATAAGCAGCGTTCGGGCAGCTATTCCCCGGAGGGGCACACGTCACCCGGCAGGCATGGCTCCAAGCCGGCCTCCGCTCTGGCCCCCAGGCCGGCTGCCCGCGCCCCACGACTGCCACGCGCCTCACCTACGGGTGCTGCCGCGGCGGTCAGGTGGGCGGCGGGGTCGGCGGGAGCCATCTCTGCGCCAGCCTGGGCTTTGCTGAGATCCATCTGAGACAGCAGCTTGCCAGGAGAGGCGGCGCTGGAAGCTGGGGCGGCCAAGTTCCCAACTGCACCGTCTGGAGCCTGGAGGGGTTAAAGGAACGGAGAGCTGCTGGGAGCGCCAGGATCCCGGGTGCAGAGGGGTTCGACCATCGCTGGGGGGGCTGCAGCCGTTCCTCAGGGCCCGCCTGTCCCTCACCTCAAAACCACAGCGCTCCTCCTCCTCCCTGCTGCTTCTAGCCTCGCCCTCGCTCCCATCGGTCACGTCTGAACTCGAGGCAGGACCCGCACCATCGCGGATCCCGGGGACTCTGCCCCACCGCGGGCTGCCAGGGAGGTGAGGGCTGCTCTCGTGCTCTCCGTGGCACCAGCCAAGCAACCGCCAGGAGCCGGAGCTCCAGCACAGCTCCCCCAGCGCACAGACCTGCTGCGAGAACAAGGCGCCGCCAGCTCCAAAGACTGGAAACGGCACCCGCCAGAAGGGCTCCCCAGGTGCCAGAGGAAGACGTCACGTCCTCCTGGTGTCCACCAGATGTCCAGCACTGGGACAGCCGGGCAGCTTGGATTCGTGTCCTAAAGCACACGTGGCCCCAAGGGCCTGACAGGCTTCAGGCAACTCGCTCCCTCCTCCAGCAGTGACAAACATCGCCAAAAAGGCTTCGCTCCGGTCCGAGCCTTTCCCACCTGAGGCTCGTGCAGGTCACAGCCTGCTCTCCCACGCCCTGCGCGGCAATTTGACGGCGCTCCCTTCCTTTTAACTCATTTCTGCCCCCGGGAGGCAAAAAGAGCAGACTCCAACAAGGGGTGGCACCGCCACTGCCGGCTCCGGGCAGCACCAAGGGCTGGAGGCTCCTCGCTTGCCTCACGCCATCCAGGGGAGATCCCTGCCCGCCGCTCAAACCGTCGCAGCTCGGTCCTTGCAATGTAAACGGTTTTCTGCCTCGTGGCAGGACAAGAGCACGATGCAGCATCAGCACCGCTGGGTTTTACGCAGCTGCTACCGGGACACGACCACGCTGCGGAGAGGAACTCGCACGAAGCACCGCTCAAACCACGGCGGAGCAGTTCCTTGAAAACAGAAGCTGAAGCCTGCTTGTATTTTCACTTTAAAGCCGCCCAAACGCTCTTTTGCTTTTCTTACTCTGCTACTCGCCGAAAACATTTGCGCCAAACTCTCCGGGAAGATTCCTCGGCCTCCTGCCTCCCCCGTAAGGCCCACGAGGGAAGGAAGAGTTACCCACTCGAACGGCGTCTCAGCTGCTACAGGCGTCGCCCCAGCCCCCAGAGTTTGAAATCACAGCCGATGCGTGGGCTTCACGCTTCCTGCACAGGCACAGCGGAGCCGTCCGCTGGAATTTCAAAGGAAACCCAACCAACAATGGCTTTGGCTACTGCTGAAAACACAAGAGTTTAAGCTCCGGCATAATCCCCCCCGGAGCCTTTTGTAAATTTGCTCTTTTCCAGGAAGCCCCGGTGGATGACGTAACCCTGTGTGCTAAAGGTACACACGGGCTGATGTCAGGGGCTATAATTAGTTCCACAAACACGCCGCTCGCTCCGTTTCCTGTAAAAGCCCGCTTTCAGTTTGCTTTTGAAGCGGCTCTCACACCCGACCACACGATGAAGCGCTGCCTCGAGCGCACGGGCTCAGCGCTGCCGGTCCAAGCCGCAGCCTGCGAGCAGCTCCGCAGCTTCTAGGAGCAGCCTCAGGTGTCGCTGCCTTCAAACCCCAGCCCTAAGGAACCCGTGAACATCAGCGGTCCGCGCCAGGTCTCGTTACGCCTCGCGGCCGCTGTTCTGCCAGAGGGATTCTGAGCGTCTCCAGCAGGTCACAAAGGGCACAGAGGGAAGCACGCCAGGTCTCGTGGTTTCTTCGAACGGCCTCCAAAGAGCCCCAGAACGGAGACCGGGAGCTGTTTGGCAGCGCGACGTGACTCACCCTCTGCTTAGGTGGGAGCTGCGCCGAGCGCCGCCAGCTCTGCGTTTCCGAGCTCTACCCTAGCCGGCAGCAGCCCGGCTCTGCCAGCGCTCGCAGGCTCTGCTGCGCTACGAAGCGACTGAAAGAAACACAGAGAAGTCAAGGAGGAAGGACGCGGATGCTCCCAGATCTCGGCTTTCACCTGCGGCAAACCAGGAGCCTGCGTGGAAACTACCGGCAACGGGGGTACAAGGCCAGCTCTGAAGCAGCACGGCACAAATTCAGGACTCGTGGCTGCTGTTAATACTTACCCAGCTCCATCCAGAGGCGTCACCTGTAGGCGATGCCTCCCTACGCGTCTCAGGGCTTCGAGCAACCCCGAACAGCCTGAGCAGGCAGCAGCAGGGAGCAGAAGCACGCTCCCTGCCTCAACAACGCGGGCTGCCTCACTAAGCGACCAGAACCGCAGGGCTTCACCCACAAGGCACAGATTGCTCCGCGTCTCCTGCACCAGCTCATCCGCCCCGGGCTGCGGGAGCGATATCGAGAGCAGGAAAACCCCACGTGCAGGAGAACAGAGCCCCGGCATCCTCCAGCGCCCTCGGGCTTCAGCGCCAGCTCGTAGGAACCGGAGCTCGATCCCCGCAGCCCTCGCTCCATGCTCACCCGGCTGCAGCGGTCATCGCTCTGGGGATTTGTTCTCTTTAAACTCCTGTTGCCCTGCAAATGCAATTGTTTCTGACCAGCCCAGGTTCCTCCAGAAGCCCGTGGACAACGCTCTCGGGCACAGGGTTTGATTTTTAGGAGGGTCCTGTGTGGAGCCAGGAGTCGGACCGCACGCTCCTTGGGCGTCCCTGCTGGCTTGGGAGGATTTTACGGATTTTACTCCCGCACTGCTCATCCTCAGGCAACCAGCCACCTGCAACGCCTCCTTCGGTCCCGTTAGGGGAGTAAGGCCATGAGGCAGATCACAGGGCTGCCCGTGAATCCTACATCCCGCCAGGACAATGCCTACAGGAGAGGCCTGAGTGCTGCACGCTGCCTTCACCACCATGCCAAAAAAAATCCCTCTCCAACTTCTTGTGCCCTCAACTCATCTGCACCAGGACTCATCCTGGCAGCCAAGATCCTTCTGAGCCAGCACCTGGCACACCTCCGGCATGGACACAGCAGAAGCATGTCCTTCTGTCAGCGATCTGTCACCAGGAGATCTGCTGTGAGCACACAACTCAGAGCACGCACCGAGCACTTCGCGTCTTGGTTTAACACGGCAGCGAGACGGGGCAGAAGCTGAGGTCCTGCGGCAGGAAGGAGTCCAGCACCCTGACACCCGCTGTCACCGCAGGGCTCCTGAGAGTCAGGAGCAGCATTTCCGAGAGGAAGACAGCACCAGACAGCAGGACCGACCCCCTCTCCTGCCTGAACACACAGGGGACAGACGCCACGGCAGCAGCCCTCCTGCTCTCACCAAGCCCTGCTACTGCCAAGAGCGCCCAGAGCTGAGCCAAGTTTCCGCACCGATGTCAGCGTTAGGAGCTAGGCGCACATATCCCGGTGCGGTACCAGCAGGACACCAAGTCCAAGCTCTGGAGGAGATGACCTCGTTGCTAACGGATGTGAAGATAACCCGGGTCCTCCAACCAGCACCTTGCCAGGCCCCTCTCTGCACAGCTCAAAGGCTCGAACCCAGGAGAGATGCCAGGACCAAGAGCGCTCTCCCCAGGACAGCCGTTCCTGCCCGTGAGCTCTCTCTGATCACGGCAAATTCTTCCTGCGACGCCGAGGATTACCTGAGGGGCCTGCGTCTGCATCGGCTGCTCGTCGAGCTGGGGCTGCACAGCCCCCATGGCAGCCTGGCTGAGCGTGGTCACTCGGCTGGGCTGCCCACGCAGCGTCACAGTAATGGTCGTTGGGGCCTTCAAGCCTGGAAAACACAAGCGAGACGTCCCTGAAACAGAACTGCGGGGGCCACCTTCACCCACGGGGGATGCATCAGGAGTCTCTTCCCAGCAGAGGCAGCTGCTCACGAGGCGCTACCACACACGGCTTTGCACGGCTACGGCTCGGAGAGCCACAAAGGTGAAATAAACTTTGGAAACGCCAGGCCTGGGGTGCTCCAGAAGCCTGCAGCGCTTGCCTGCCTCACCTGCTGCCTGGTTGGAGATCTGTGCCAAGCCGGGGAGGCTGCTGGCCAGCTTGGCCAGTCCCCCGTTGGTCAGCAGCTGGTGAATGGCCGTGGGTTTCCCGCTTGCCGAGGCTCCCACGGACAAGGAGGTGGCGACGGGGATGGTGCGGACGATGGTGCCCGTGCCCGTGGTGATGGCACTCAGGTTCTGGATCGGTGCGGGCGACTTCACAGCTGAGGTCTGGAAAGAGAAGCAGAAGCACTGAGCACCTGGGAGGACTGGGGCCGGGGGGATGGCACAGCCTCTCCCTCCCGCCGGAGCTAGAGACGGAGAGTTTCCACACTTCATCCTGGTGGCCACAAGCAGGTCTACAAGCAGGTCAAGCCGTCCCTTCCTGTCTGCTCACGCTCATTACGACCTGAAAGCACAACTGGGAGAAAGGCTGGCTCCGCTTCTACTGAAGCCTCCTCAAACGGGAAGGATGGGGAGCACCGCTTGACGGGATCACAGGACAAGAGGACAGATTGCTGACCCTCCCCTCTCCACTCTCCAGACCCGTATCAGCATGTTCTAGGTGGCTGCCAAGCCCTCTTTCGAGTACAATTTCCCACAGCCCCGTTCCCTAGAACTAAGGCCTTACGGGAACCCTGACCCTCATCACCTGTCAAACTCTGGGCACATTATTCCAGCTGCAGTTCACACCCAGCACCACTCATCTCTCCTGGTCCTGCACCACTCGTTATCTGGGCTCCGGCTCCTGCCACGTCACCCCCCGTCCTGCTTCCCTCCGGAGAGCAACCTGGGACGTTTGCGGGCTGTGTACCTGCACGGGCGAGCCGGCAGCAGCCACGCTGGCAGGAAGGGCTGACGACTTGGTCCCGATGTCCTGCAGGCTGAAGCTCAGCCCTTGCAGCAGGCTGCTGGCAGATGCTGCTCCTAGAAAAGAGGGAAGAATAAATAGATGAGTCCTGGAGAATTAACCAGCACGAAATTCTAGGTCTGTCACGCAGCAGTGCCTGCAGAACTGCCCTTTGAAGAGCAGCGTCCCAAGCAGCCCGCAGGGACGCTCCTCGTTACCCCATAAACACAGCCCCACACGTTTCACCGCTGCAGCGACCAACAACGTCACCTGCGAGAGTGGGGAGGCAAGGTACAACGGGGCGGGAGCAGTCATACTGCCAAAAGGAGGTTATTTTTGGTATCTCGGGGCATCATTACATGAAAACGATGCCATTACTGAACCTTCAGCCTCACTTACAACATCCCTCCACGGGCTCTGAAGAGCGAAGCACCACAGGTGCCACCTCAGCCGCCGCAGGGCCGAACCCAAAGCGACCCGTGAACGCAAGAAAGAGGATCCCCGAACGGTTTGGAACCTGCTTGACCTCTTACATTCACAAGAGACAGGTACCTTGGAGGGCACTGGCTGGCTGGGCCTGCATGCAGTGGGCGCTGCTGGCTACCAGCCTGCTCTGCAGGGCGTGGAAGGCGCTGGGCGCCGTGCTGCTGGGGATGACGGCAGGCGGAGCAGGGCTCACGGAGGAGGTTTCTGTGGCTGAGCTCAGCCTACAAAGCAAGCAGAACGGAGACACTTCTTAGTGATAAAGAGGGCGACGCAGGATGGCGTCGACAGCACGCTGTCACCAACCCAGCAGGGCTTCTGGAAGCGGTAGGTGGGGAGGTGATGAGCTAAAATAACTCAAAGCAAGAGGCATTTCCCTGCGTTCACCGCAGCGAGGAGCAGCCGGGGCAAAATCTGGGCATTTCCAGGTCAGAAGGAAGGTGCCACAAGGGCTGTGCCTCCCTACACAACCTTGGAGTGGAACGTTTCCCATTAAATAATGACTTTCTGAGCACAGCTCTTCTTCCTCTCCCCACCCAGATCAGTCGGGGCCGGGTTCTCCAAAGCATGGTTTAAATTAAAGTGGAAAATGGCGACGTGAGAGACTGTCAACAGCACAGTCGTTCCTCAGAAGAAATCCCAGTGGCCCGTTAACTTCAGAGCCAATACTGAGAATTCTTTCGCTATCTTTGGGAAAAAAATGCTCAACTATCAAAGAACGAAGACAACGCTGGATTTTTGGCAAAGACAGTCGTCCAAAAGACCAAGATAAGCAGTCCTGCAGCAAACTTGGATTTGGAAAACCACACGGAAACGGCCCAGCACCACACCACCTTCCCCATCCGCCCGTTTCCACCACTCTCAGACTCGGCCACCAGCTGACAAACCGTTTTGGGGAGCCTAAGCGTCTTCCATGCTTCGGATAAATTGTCACAAGCAAGGTAGCGGGGAGCTCCACGCACAGCAGGCGCCACGCTGCAGTGCTTCACTCACACCAGCGGCCCCTCCAGGAGGCGCGGGGCTCACAACACCAAAGCTGCACTCACTTGGAGGCGGCGAGCAGTCCGAAGGGCTCCTTCACACCTGCCACGGCCTGGCCGACAGCCACGGGGACCGGCTTTCCAGAGACAACTGCAAAAGAAGAAGAAGAAACCTAACTCTCCCTCCTCCACCAGGCTTGAGGGATTCCCTGTCTGGCGCGCTACCCCCAGGCACAGCCCGGCGCTGCAGGCCACGGGCTCGTCCTGCTCGAAAACCTCAAGGAAACCTCCGCTGCAGCCACGAACACGCCGGAGGCAGCGCTACAGCGGGTCAGGAGTAGCAGAGGGCAGAGTTGTGAATAAAACCAGCAAGCTGTCGTCGTCAGGGTGTGACGACAGGCAGGGCTCAAGGAACCGGCTCGACGTCCGACAGCAGCGGCCGCTCAGGCCCTCAGCACCAAAGGCAATTCTCTCCCCTAAGCGTCGCCTCCGCTAATCCCCTCCTAGTCCTCACGGCACGGAGCGACGCCTCGAGCGCTCGGTCGGGGTCTGGCTGGCTGCTGGGGCTGGATTTGGTGAGCATTCCTTAGAGACACTTTACAAAATACACAGGGATGCGGCGAGTCGCAAGATCTGTTTATTGTGTCACCACGCTCGGTTTACGGCAGCCCCTGGGATACGACTGCTTTTGTCTCGTGCGTTCCTCCTGCTCACGCGCGGTAAGAGGGAACTCTCGTTTGGTTCGCGTTTACTTCTGCGACTCATTTCCTTTCTGTGGAAAGAAGTAAAGTTTGGAAAATTAAAAAAGAAAAAAAAAAGGGTTCCGGAAACCAGAGATCCTCAAAGCTGCAGCCCTACGGAAGGATGGGGATTTATTAGTTCATTCTCACGTTTCAAACCGACCGTTAATTAACCGGGAAATCCTCCTAAAGGAGCACGGTTATTTCTCAGCTTGGAAAAAACTCCGATTTCCTAACGCTGAGCTGCCAGCCCTGCACTGCACCGAGCTAAAAACGAGCATCAGCATTACACGTCCGCGGCTCCGAGTCCTTCGCACGAGCACGGAGAGCAAGAAGGCAAAATCCTCCGAGTACAGGAGCGAGAGCAGCCAAAGCTTCTGCCCTCCTCACGAAGGCTCGAGGGGAAGACGACGAGCACGCCGGCTCTTCTTGGACAGCAGGACCTCCCGCAACGGCCACGGCCGCAGGTTTTCTTGGCCCCGCAGGCAGGAGAGGAGCTGGAATTTGTTAACGCACGCCTGAAGGGGGAATCGTCCCGGATTTGAGGCCACCACATGGCCCCGAGGGGCGGTCGGCTGAATCGTGAAGTCCGAACGCGCCGAAGTCTTCCGGAGGGAGGAACGTCGCCGTCATCCGTAAAGCAGCAGCGCGTTCCCGGGGAGAGCCTCGCTCCCGCTGCGAGGGACACGCAAGCAAAGCGGCGGAAGCGGAGACCCGCACGACCCAGGTGGAGCGAGGCTTTGCCTCGACGCCTCACCGGAAGGCAGGGAATTCGCCTCGCAGCTCACGAGGCTGCCCTCAGCACCTCCAACCGCTACGGCAAACGTCCTGGCCACGCGCTGCCGGCCCCCACGCGTCCCCAGCTACCCCCTGGAGCACCACACCTCGAGCCTCCGTCTCCTTCCTGCAGCCGCCTCCTCACGAAGCCTCGCGCCGCGGCTCCCCTCCCGTCCCCTCCCCGTGCCCCGGAGGAGCCGGGCGCCGCCACGACCCCGCTCTCCGCTCACGAAGCGGCTTTGCCATCGCAACTCACTTTCTGCCTGGGTGGTGAGGGGTGCTCCGTTCCCCACGCCCGCAGCATCTCCGTGGGAGACAACGGTCACCTTGATTTTGGCTCGTTTGGGAGTTTGGCTGCACTGGCTCGGGCTGGGGCTCTGACGCCTCTTCAGCTGCAGGCGCGCATCGTCTCGCTCAGCCCCTTCCGAGCGCTCTGAGACTGGAACTAGGGGACACAGAAGTAGCTTTTTGAAACCGACGGCCGATCCCTCGAGGTCGGCGCTGCTCCGAGGTGCGGAGAGGGGACGTCATGCCCACGCGCACCCCCGCAGCTCCCTTCACGCCAGCCTCGCCCATCTCCCACGCACCGGGACCCCTCGCTTCTCCTCGTCACCGCCTGCGCTGAGTCCTGCGTGCCCTACGCGGCGCTTGGCTTGAGCCGCTCACAGGCACACCAAGCCCGTCTTGCCCTCTGCAGCGAAGAAAAAAAATCGGACGCCTGCGGTAATAACACGTCTTCACGGGAACACTTCTCAGTTCCAAGCACGGTGCCATCGCTCCCGGCATCCGACCCTTCCCGCAGCCCTAACTTCCAGACGAGGGGGGCGGAGGTGCGGGCTCGCGGAGCTGCTGCAGGCGTGCTGTCGGTGCTGGGATCAGTGAGGAGGTGTTTGTGCGCCCGGCATTCAGCACGTGCCTTCCCGCGCTCAGAACCGGCCCTCAGAGGGCTGGACGGGAGCGTTCCGGTGCGAAGCGAAGCGGCCGTGAGCACGAGAGGCGAGCCAAGCCCCACGCACCCCACGCTGGGCGGCGCCAGGGAGGAAAGCGGCAAGCTGAGACTTCTCTTCCACGCCGAGGGCTCGTTGTGCCGTCGCGTCCTCTTGACCCACCGCGTCCGTTTCGTTCTGCCTACAGCACAAGCTTGCTGGGGAAAGGATTGTCCGAAAAGCGCACAGAGCCCGCGACAAGCGCTTGGGGGTGGCACGGGGACAAGAGGGGGTCACGAGACAGGATCAACGGCACGGGGACAAGAGGGGTTATCCTGCCCGTCCGTTCTCTGCACGCCCCACCGCCGGCGTGTGGTCACCCGGCCCGGAGCCGAAACGCTGGGGGAGCAAATGCGAGCGTGGATCTCCTCCTGCTGCGGCGCCGGCAGCGCTCACAAGCACAGCCTCGCCGTGAGCTGTGGAGAGCCCTCTCCGCCTGGAGCTCTCAGAGAGCCATGAGGCAGCCAGCTCCCTGCTGGGAAACGTCCTGGGTCTCTAAGTCACCACCTGGAGGCCACGATACACACAACTTCGTATTTACGTATCCCTAACCAGGACAGAGATGTGCTGTGTGTGTCCGCATTCCTCTCCCTGCTCGCCCCACTACCTGCGTGTCGCTGAGCTGCGGCTGGGACGAGGCTGCACCCAAATCCCTCGGTGTCAGGCGACTCAGAGCAGCAGCTGGGGGCTGCTCGGCTCCCCCTGACAAGCTCCGAGCCCCGGGGTGCGCCACAGCGAGCGCCGCCGGCCAAGCAGGACGGGGAAACGGCGCGTGCGCAGGCAGCGGCGTTAGGCGTCCCTCGAAGCAGCGCCCCAAAGTCCCTCCTGCTCACCACGGGGTGCGAGAGCAGAGCCTGCTGCGTGCCGCAGGCAGCCCACGCCGTGTGGGGACACCACTGAACGGGGCTGGCCGTGTCCTCGCAGCCCCGGGGGGCGGTGATCGCCCCCACGTACACGGCACACGCACCCCAGCTTCCTACCTGAGCAACGAGCCCCGAGATGTTAACGACTTCCAGCCACCGCCGTTTCCCTTCCCCACAGCGAGCGCAGAGCTCCAGCCGAGCTCCCAGGCTCATCCCTACTCACGGGGAGACCACCAGGTCTCTCGAAAACAGGGCTCGAGGGGGAAAGAAGCCTTTAAAGCCACCACCTGGGTCTTTGTGCCTCAGGGCTTTGTCGCTGTGGTTGTGCACGCGTTTGGACTGCGCCCTGCGTGTGTTCGGGATGCCAAAGCAGCACGGACGTCACCGCATCCCCGGCAATTAAAAGGAGGCACTGGGGGTGCTGCGGGCGTCTGGCACCCCCAGCAGTGCTCTCAGCTCCCGGGGCCACCCGAGCTGAGCACGGCCGCCCCGATTAGCGGCGCCGCCTCCCAGAGCCTTGGATGTCAAGCTCTCCTCCTCCCCCAGCCCCAGACGCGCCCGTCGCTGCCTTCAGAGCCCCCAAGAGGCGTCTTTACTCGCGCTGCGGATCCTGCCCCTCAGCGCCTAACCCTCGGAGCACCTCACGCGCTGAGCTCCGTCCCGGGGTGCTCCACTCGGGAGCTCCTGGTTTCCTCGCCCGCCGACAGCCCCGTGGCAGCGAGGAGCTCCCCCAGCATGCGGCCAGGCTTTGAGCTTCCCAAGAGTCGCCGCGCGCCGTCCGCAAAGCTTTACTGGGAGCGGAACCGCCGCCGGCCTACGGCAGCGTTCACCTAGCGGGGCGGGGGAAGGAGGCGTTAGCGCTCTCGGCTGGCGCGAGCCGTTTTAAGCTTCAGTTACAGCAACGAGAAAGCAAAAAGCAGGGGACGAGGGGACGCGTTGGGCCGCATCCCCCAACCAAGGCGAGGGAAAACGATGAAAGAAGGAAGCCGAGAGACAGAGAAAAGGAGGGAGATGGAGAGAGACAGAGAGACGTGAGGAGATACTCACCAAAGAGACATGAAGAGGTGCCAGGAGGAAGAGCTTTCCTCACCAGCATGTTTTGTTTCAGAAAAGCAGCAAACTGAGCTGAAATGAATCAGAGAGAATTACAGAATCACAGCCCGGCTCTGCAGGGGGGGCAGCGACCTCCAGGAACGCCCCTGCGGCGGGCAGGCCGACGGCTCAGGGCACGAGGAGACGCGCTCAGCTCCTCTCCGGACGGCAGCGCAGCGCAGCCCGCGCCGGGCACGGCCCCAGCTCCCGCAGCGTCCCAGCGGCACGAGCCCTCTCCAGCCCCACAGCCAGCGCGTCCCTCGCCGCCTGCTGCCACGACACGCGCACGGACGGCACGCCGCAGCCGCGCTCCTCGCTAAACGAGGCAAGCCGTGCTCCTGCCTCCCTTACGCTGTCTAGAAACGTCCCCCTCGGCTACGACAACGGAGGAACAGAGTTCTTGAGTCCAGGAGCTGAGGAACTACGAGAGCCAAGCTTGAATTTCCCCCTGGAGCCCAGCCTGAGTAACACTTTAGGGAGTGCGTGGTCGCGCTGCTGCAGGAGACGACAACGAGTCTGTTCGGGTCTGTCCTGAGCGAAGGAACGAGGCCAGAGGGGAGGCCGGAAAACTGCTCCCCAGGTGCTCCCCGCTCCTGCTGCTTTGGGCCAGAAAGGATCCTCGACAACCGAACCCCTGCCTACAGCCACAGCCGTGCCAAGCAGACTGAAGCTGCGCCAGAAGGTTTTTAATCAGCGGCCGACAGGACAAAGCCCCACAGCTCAAGCGGTTCAGAGAGGGGTTTCCTCTGCTGCCTCAGGCAGGACGACCAATTACAAAGGCCCACTGCTCCAGACACAACTCAGTAGCCTCAGCCGTCACCCGAGAACCTTTCATCTCCCTCCCAGGCAGCCTGGAGACACCGGTCAAGGGGCTCACACCCAAAAGGGAATCAGAGCGTGGCTACGTAGCGGTTTGGTCGGCCAGAGCACGTGAAAATCCTTCCCACTATGAACAGCAGCGAGGCTGCAGGAGCTGCAGAAACCCCGTTTCCAACCTAATTGCAACCCCCTACAAGCCGCTGCCTTCAGCTGGCAGAACGGGGAACTGAGCTGCAGAGCAAAGTGCCACGGGAAGCCTGGAGTTCACCACAGGGCTCCGAAGGCAAAACCTAAAAGAGTCGGGCAGATAAAGGCCGAAAATCCAGGCGCTCGGAGGGAAGAGGGTGGAAAAGCCGCAGGAGGTTACCTTGTGCCTGCTTGTGTGTCAGGATGGTGTCCGTCCTCTGCACCTGCCTCTTGAGCAGCTGCGTGGTGCTGATCTGGGTGGGCTTCTGGATGGAGGACACCGCGGCCATTTTAGTCTTGGGGCTCGACGTGGGGCTGCTGGAGACGCTGGATAAGTCCTGCTCGAAGACAAGGAACGCCTTACCCCCGGGGTTCCCCTCTGCCGAAGCAGGTCTAAATCCAAAGGTCCCGTTGCCCCTTCACAAACCTTTAGTCCTTTCACATCCTCGTGCCGCCCTCTTCCAACCCTGCCACATCTCAGCGGCACAGGACATCTCTTTGCCCCATCTCAGCCTTCCACATCCCAAAAGGAGCCCCTACCTCCGAGCCCGAAGGTGAAGCGGGCACTTTGGCTGCTGGTGAGGTGGGCCTGCTGGTTCTCTCCGGCAAATCAAACGACAGATCCCTCCTGGTCGAGTCACGCGGCTTCTTCTTCTTCTCAGCGTCCAGGTCACGGGGATCAGAGCCCGAGTGGCTCTCCGCTCGAGTGAGGACTCCGGTCAGGAAGTCAGCTATCTCATCCTAGGCAGGATGAGACTAACAGTTAGGCTGTGCGCTGCGCAGGTCTCTAAATCATTCAGCTTCGCAGCTAAAATTTTTTTAAAAAGAACTGAAGGTTTTCAAAGAAAAACTGCAAGGGCTCTCCGGATTTAATACTCCACAAGCAGAAGCCCTAAACCCGTGCAGACAGACCTTGGTTTCTCATCAAAGCTCCTAACTCCACTGATTTCTGGCACATGGAAGAGAAACGCGACGGTTTCCCCAGTGCTCCCCAAAGTACCGCTCGCTCCCCCGGGCAGGCGAGAAGCCTCACCAAACCGATCTTGGCTTCAAGTACACAAACAGGAAGCTCATGTCTCTCCTCTGTCAGAGGACAACCACTTCAAAAACCACTTGAGAAAGACTGCGTTTGTTCAACCAATACTGGCAGCGAGGCTGTAACTTGCCGTCGGAGGCGTTTCAGCAGAGGTTTTATTTTACAGGTACGAAGTGCACGGGGAAGATTTCTGGCTTTACCTGGATGCACCTGTCCACCATACTCTGGGTCAGGCCTTCTGACTTCTTTTTGGCTTTGCTTATCCTAGTAAAAATAAAAAATAAAATAAATAAATCAAACAAGTGGAAGTCAACAAATGTTGTTTTTCCCCTTTCACGCTCACTATACGATTCTTCACCGGAGAATAAAGCTCAAAAATGACCGGTTTGCTCCCTTATCCGGTTTGACCCCCGAGTGAGGTCCGAGCCGGCTCCGTGAGTGCTCTACTCAAGAGCCCCGTCTGCTGGCAAGACGAGATCCATCCTCAGAAGTGCTGCGATGAGCTCTGGGGACAGCAACAAGGGCCCAGCATCGCTCAGTTTACGACTAAAGCTTCTTGCAAAGCAAATGCATTTCCTTTCCTTCAGAGCTTTGCCTCCAGACCAGAGTTTGGCTTTTCTCCTTCTTCTTTAGTAACTATTCCTAAAGATCTCCAACTTGGACAGTGCTCCAAAATGGACAGTGCTCCAAAACACCGTTTGCATTGTTGGATCCAGCTCTAGCATCAGGCTAAACCTGTTCTCATACACAGCTCGCCCCAGTTTTTGGTGCGGTTATCCCAGACACACGAGTGTGACTGGAGAACAAGCTCCAAAGTTCACCGAAGCCTCCAGCGCCTCCTGCGAGGCTCTTGGGGCCTCCCTTACCCCAACACCAGACTCAGCCTCCATCAGCTGCATGTTCCAGAGCCAGGTTAGCAAGAAAAAGCAGATACTTGCTCTAGTGTCGTGCCGTACCGTGCCCTGGATCTTCCGCTTCCCACTGGGAGAAGCAGTGGGGATTTATCCCAGAAAAATCACCCACCCAACCTTATCCAGCACACTGCGCTTTGAGCAACCGCTCGCTTTGTCAGAGCATTATTAGGCAGGGCCACGTTTTTTTGTATGCAGCACGCTCAGGTGTTGCCCAGCGCTCCAGGGCAGAGCATCCACCTCGCAGGACATCACCTGAGGTTGTCGTCTGCTCCTCCCACCACCACCATGCTGTTATCAGCTCGGATTTTCTCCCGGAAATCTTCCATCGCTTCGATGTTGCACTGCAGGGAGTTCTGCCCGATCACAAAGAGCACCGGGGTCTTCATCTCCAGGAGGGGGTCATCGACGTCCTGCAAGAGCAAGGGGACTGTAATTCAGAAGGGCTGTTCCGGGACGCAATGTCTGGGGCCAAACACGTTTCTGAAGCATTTCCCCAACATTCCCAAACACGTAAGCACTTCCCAACGGGAAAGCACGTGCCATGGAGGAGCAAGCAGCACGTCACACGTGATCCCAGTGCGTACTGACCGCATCCTGGAGGAAATTGTGAGTCGTGTGGTTTGCCTGGACAAGGTGGCACAGCTCAGATACGCTGTTCCAATTCATCCTTCCTCTTCCGAGCTTTTGCCACACAACCCCAGGACAAAGCTGAAGCAGTGCCAACGGCACCACAACAGGCAGTGACGCTCGCCAGGGTGAGCCCCGACGGGATTTATGCAGTCATCCTCAAGAGAGCTGCGCTCAAGCACTGCCCCATCCCCAACAAACGCCTTTTACACGGGGCTCGGGGTTTCCACTGCAGTCTCAGAACCGGTTGTTTCACCAGCACAACCGTGATCATTCCCAACACGGCCACAGACTGGTCAGCTAACGCAGGAGCGATTTGGGATCCGCATAAATGACGTTAAGTCGTCACTTCTGGTGCCACGTGACACAGTCAACAAGTGACACCCATGTAAGACCCAAGGAAGGAGCTGCAAAAACACGTTACAGGAGGGACAAGCAAATGCAGGACTTCACACGCCTGCTATCGCGACAGGAAACCTGTTACAGATGCAACAGCTCTGCCTGCTGGGCGCATCCCCTCCAAATCAAATAATCACAGTCACGTTCCTTAAAAATCTTCCAGTTCTCACTGGGCTTCCAAACCACACTCCATGAAACAGCCTCGGGAGGTTAAAAACAAACGATTCTTTCAGTGGCACCCCCATCCCCTCCAGTCCTTACCCCTCTGGGGCCATCAACGGTTAGAAGAGGGAATCCAAGGCACACAACTGCAGTGACGTACTCCATCACTGAAACCTGGGTGGAAAAGCAACAGCAGTCAGCATCCTCACGTCCTCCGCTGTAAAGGTCGCTTTGCTACGCTCAGGGCACGGAGATCTCTCACATATTTAGGCTTTGCTTAGGTGCTTAAAAGGATTGGAGGGAAAAAACAGCAGGGAACTCAAACTCCTTTACGTCCCCATGGCCAAAAAGGATGCGTCTCAAAGCCAGGCCTCAGCAAGAGGAAAGGGAACAGACCCGTAATCCCCCAGAGCCTCAAATGCACCAAACTCTGACCTGAAGTTGTCAAATGGGCTGAGAGAACGCAAACGGAACGGGCACTTACGTGACAGGCCACCAAGGCACCCGTGTTCCACCCGATCAGGATGATCGGCTTGTGAGAGAAGTGGTTGTGAATCTACGGGAGAAAAAGGACGGCGATGGAGGGACAGGCGACGGGCCGCCGCCGCTGGGCCCCGCAGCACCTGCAGGCGAGGGGGGCACAGGCTCGCCCTGCTCTTGCTGCTCTTACCTCCGCCACTTTGCTCCTCACGGCGCCAATCATGTGCTCGAGACACTGCAGCACCCCCACCCCGCTGCCGTTGTTCAGCAGGTGGGTGGCGATGGGGATCACCTGTCGTTTGGAACAAAAAGTGAGTAAATAACGAAGGCGCAACAGGCACAGGCTGGAACCAGTTCATATACAAGTTTATCCTTTGCTTTTCCCACGGAATTCACTTCTAGCTGCTAAAAAAGAGGAAATTCCCCCCGGTGATGACCTCTGCTGCTCACCTCGCCCCTATACACCCCGTATGCCCAACGCACAGAGCGCTGCGAGCAGCTCTGTACCCACGGTGACCTACAGCCTCCCTCCTCCGACCTCTTCCTACTGCAGAACTCCGATTCTCAACAAAGCGATACAACCTAAACTGCCGGAGACGGTTGGCTTTGGACGGCGAGTCTCCCGACGTGACCCCAAACGAATCAGATCGGGCAACTTCAGCCCAGTTTGTGCCTTAGCGGCCAGACGCTGCAGGTGGCAGACGCCAGCCTCTGTTTTTAGCAGAGGCGAGGATTTTGGTGCGCCAACCGATTATAAAAATAAGCTCGGCAGCTGCAGCCGACCACAGCTGCTAACGTGAGCTAGCTACTAACGTGCCCGCCTTCAAACCCCACCGTACAAACCTTCCCCAGGCAGGAAAGCTGCGACTGCCAGAAGCGGTGCCGTCGAGAAGTGGGGAACATGGAGTTGGAGGGGCCGGAGGAAGCAATCAGGATGAGGGGGGAGCCAGGCAGTTTGCTCTGCAAAGTTCAACGAGAGATACGTGAGGGAAGGCGACCTCCCAGCCCCAATCCCCGCCGCCTGCTTCCCCCTCCTCCTGCTGCTCCAGTCCCTCACGTGCACCAAGGGGTTCACGGGGGGAAATTAAGCAAAGCTTCACGTGAGAGGACATCTCATGCTATGCGAGCTGCTTCTCGGTGGTGAGCTCGTGAAGAGCATCCTCCCAGGTGGGAGCTGAAAAGAAGCAACACTCTCAGCACAACCCTGATAGGCCACAGAAGAATTAAAACGGTTATTTATAAACCCAAAGCCCAGCCTGGCCCGCACGACCAAGTGGGAGGGATCTTGCAGAGCGCATTAAATGCGCAAGCTTTCCCCAGCAGGTGCTACCTCTGGATAGTAGAGGGGAAAATGGGTCCAACAACAGGATTCCTCTCATCGAGCACGGCTAAAAACCAGGAGGAAAAGAGCCCAAGGAGCACAAAAGAGACAGAAGGAAGAAGAAAGCAGAACGGGAAGAATGGAGCCGATCTGCATCTGGGACAGGGCAGTCCCAAGCACAAGCAGGAATGGATTGAGAGCAGCCCTGAGGAGAAGGACGTGGGGGTGGTGGTTGATGTGAAGCTCGACACAAGCCAGCAAGGCGCGCCTGCGGCCCCAGAAAGCCAACTGCGTCCGGGGCTGCACCGACAGCCGCGTGGCAGCAGGGTGAGGAGGCTTTAAAGCCCCTTCCAACCTAAACCTGAGAACGGCCTCTCGCTCCCCGCGAGCCCCCGGAGGTACTCACAGGTTTGTTATGCGACAAGACACCCACTGCTGGGTCCCAAGGTCTCTTCAGCAGCAAGGACAGAGCCTCAGCTCCTGCTGCCCCCGTCTTGGCGGTGGAGGAGAGCAGCATCCTGTCGATCAGGGTGGGGATCTGAAAGCAGAGGCCACAAAGGACTGAGCACACGCACGCTTTTTCCAGCGGGTTCTTAGACATCATCCCTGCCACCCCAAAGAAAAAGGATAGGGGCTCCATCAGCTCCCTTTTAACGAGCTTTATAAAGGGCGGGTGTTGTAAGAGAGGGTGAGGTCTCTCACCGCTTTCCTCACCTTTCCTTTCAGCGTTTGCAGAGCGTCCAAGTACGCAGCCAGCACTGGCAGACTGAGGGTTTCCACTAACGTTGTGTGAAGCCACTGGATCAGCTTGGTGTCCCAGTTCACGCTGGCCAGCGCCTGGCGGACCCTCCGGGCACATTTGTCCACCGCTATCCTCCTCAGGACCGGCTCATTGCAAGCCTGAGAAGCAGGAAATGAAAGGAGAAACGGTTATGGGGAAAATCAAGTGTGCCACGTGCATCCTAAAACACAGGAAAGCATCAGCCTGGGCAGCTCAAAGCCTGCTGGCAACAAGCAAGGACCAAAACCCTCCCAGTGAGGACAAAATCATGCCTCAAACAAGCCCAGAGCTGCCTTAAGACCACAGAACCCCCGAGCCAAGGCTTTCATCTTGACTCAATGGCTTTGCGAGGGGGGACGAAAAACACACAGGCAACGAATCTGCTGGAAGGTGAAAGAGCAACAGGGAATAAAAGATCTTACCCCTTCGTTGGCCAAGCGGGCCAGCCTGTCGGACTGCAGCGCTTTGTGGATCTTGTTAAATAACTTGTTCTGAGCCATTGTCCAACCCGTCCTGGGGAGAAAACCAAAGACTTAACGTTGATCACTTGGACACGGGTGAGCAGGCACAGCCGGGCTTCAGCTGCACCACCAGAACCCGCTTATGGCTACGGAGAGAGCGAGTTTCGCTAGCGAGGATTTAAGTTATAAGATTGCTCAACAAAACCACCAGGTTGGAAGCGTCACCAGGGCGTGCCGGTGAACATCCAAGCATTGGAATAACAGAAATGATAAATAAGACCAAAATAATCGTTCCTTTTAGCGAAGGTTATCTCCCTATCTCTCAGAATAACTGTTCCTGTGAATTGATTGACTAGAGTTACAGGCGGGGTTACAAGGGGAGGTGGAATTTACACGTCCTCCTTTTCAGTCTTCAACACTGGAATCTGGCTGAGCTGAGGACGTGGGTGTCACTGTCCCAAGCTCCTCCAAAGAGAGGAGACAGCTCCACACGGAGTGTGCAGGAGCTTCAGCAGCTGGGCCAGCCTCTACCCTTAAACCTAACAATTTTCACAGCAGGCAAACAAGGAATTTGGACACAAAAATTCATTTCCTTTGAATATTACTCGGTTCAGGAACGTTGCTGCGTATTACATCATACTAAAAATCCCCAAGTCAGCAGCGTGGTGTGGTTTTGAGCCCCCACTTGTTTTCCCAGCTGGCCCCAGCTACCTGTTGACGTGCTCCTCCCAGTCATCCGGCGGCGGAGGGGCGTCCGCGTCCGTGCGGGCAAACATGACGTGGCGCTCGCACTCGTTCATCACGCTGCGCGCCTTCTGGTTGTCGTAGAGCGGCACGGGCGTGGGCGTCACCGTCTCGACGTCGATGGGGATATCTGCTTCGCTGCGGGGAAAGTCACACGTTAGGGAACGCGATCGCTCGCCTCGGGGTCTGCCACGCTGGTAAAATGAGAGAGAATTTGTAGGCAGCTGGGGTCCTAAGGCCGGCCACGTCTCCCAGATCCCGGCTCTGGCTGCAAGAGGGAGCGCAGCAGCAGGAGCTGTCTAAGCTGTGTGAACGTGAAGCACTGGAACGTCCTGACTTTAACTTTTAATGACGCAGCCGTGGCTCCCGGCAGGTGTTTGCAGCCAACCACAAACCCCTGAGCTTCATCAGCAGCTACTGCGCCGCTCCTGACAGAGCCCAGGCAGCTCCCGAGCCCCGCTGGGGCCCCAGACCCTGACACCAAACCCCTGTGCCACGGCCCCGAGCACATTCCTGTGCCCCTAAGCCCGGTCACCCCATGCCCTGCTGCCCCCCCCCCCCAGCTCTGCTGCAGCCCCCAGCCCCATCCTCCCCACCACAGAGCCCAGGACCGGCTCCAGAGTCTCCCCACCCCACATCCCCCAGTCTCTGCCTCACATTCCACTGGACCCCAAACCCCAAAAGGCTTCCCAGCCAACACCCAGCCCCTCCCAGCCCCTATACAGCCCCCCAGCCCCACACTCTTCCCTCACAGCCCCCCAGGACACCCCCTTACCCCACAGACCCTACGCTTTCCCCTCAGAAGCCACCCCAGGTCCCTCCTTCCACACCCCCAGGCCCCTACGCCCCCTCACAAGCCCCGCAGCCCCCCGAGTCCCACAGACCCCACTCTTTCCACTCAGGACCTACCCCAGGTCCCTCCTTA